>CM024591.1:18987832-19320816 GCA_014182565.1 Eucalyptus marginata
GCCCTGCAACAGGTGGGTCTACGATCTTTGTTGCTCTGATTGATGCACTGGTATGGATTTTCGTGCCCCGTCGTATGGTGGGTTCGGTTTCGCCGCCTTTCATCATGGTGCTCTATGCTGTTGGTTGTTGCTGGCATTTGATTCCAAATGCAAGAAAGATGGTCGAGATCGGGTTGCGTGTTGGTGGCAAAGATTCGAGTGAAATTGATTCTTCTGTTGGCTGGAGTTAGCTCAACTGGAAGAATTTGACGAACCCTTTTGGCAGGAGGAAAAATTGTTAGATGTGTGTAGTTTTAGCCAAACTAAAGGAGAAAGAACTGTGAATTTGCGGCGCTCAAGTACTCGTGAGAAGGGGGATTTACTTCCTGTTTCTTTCGACTGGGGTGAACATGACCTGATTGGGTGAAGTAGTGGAGGACGGGGTTTTATGTATTGATGACAACCTCTTGCTTTAGTCTTCTATCTAAATCTTCCACTACCTCCGATTTCCTGTCATTGTTTAGAAAGGGTTAAGTAGACTCATTTATGGCTTGGCACCCATCTTCCTGTTTGTTAATCTGCTAAAGATGAAAGAAGCTTTTATCATCTCAAGGGGGGAATCAAGTTGCCCTGACAAATAAGGCATGCTTTAAAAAGGATAAGAATCCAAAGTGAGCTGTACCAAACACAAAGTTTCGCTCTAAAAGGCTGCATTCTATAGACTCAATCTAAAGAGTCTGATCACCTTTAAGTGCTACATTTAATTTGGCTGAGAGGAAGCCCATTTATAGGAGACCATTTTCCAGAGCTATAAATTGGGATTGCTGGTGCATCTCTAATGTGACTTATCTGTTTTCGTCAGGTTTTACTCCAAAAATGCAAGTTCTTAAATGAGAGGACCCACAGTCATGCAAAACATTCATAAAACCTCCACAGCACACATAGGATTTTCTGAGACAGTGATTAGAGCCTCTGATATCAATGTTATTGACAAGCTATTAGCAGGCTAGATTCATTTCAGTTGCTGGACTTGGTCATAAATTTCGAACCTCTGGGTTCGCAACTTCATCTGTAACTAGGCAGTTGAGTCATAATTCACCATGCTAGAGAGGAGCAAAATATCCACATTTTTAATTAAAAGATGTGGTGGAAACTAAGATCTCTGCTGGCAGGCTCTTACATTTAAGAGAGCCAAGGTCCATAATTATTGTAAGTCAGGCTTGTTTTCTTTCTCCATTTTACATCATTTTGTTGGATCAGTACATTTCACGTCCACGAATATGCAATTGGGGGTTTGGAAGTCAATGCATGAGGTCTCACCTAAGGTTCTTTGTCATTAGTTGGCAACTGACATGAGCTTGCAACCTAATATGTATAATTTGTTTGATGTCTCATTGGCTTTACTGCCATGTTCCCAAAGCTATACCAGTAGAGATTTGCAATGATCTGTTCTTTGTAACGTTCGGTTTTTTTTAACCTCCAGTCCCTCAAGCATGCTATGCTGTATGTAGAAATTTGTTCTCCACTCATTCAAAAATCTCTTGGTGAAAGAGATGTAGTCCTTTCGTGACAGAATCATACATGACACACGCTGGACATAACTAGTGCTTGATTGAGGCCTCATAATGTTATCTTCACTTTAACGAGCTGGTTGGACTTTAGAGTGGGGATAAATTTCATCTATGGTCATTGAACTTGAACTTATTAGATTTTGTTATTAGGTTACCAAAATTTGATTTGGATCATCCAATGCATTAAACTTTTTAACTTTTTTTTTTTTTTCTGAACAAATAGTGCACTTCGACTTAAAATTTGGTTAATTTTCCTGCGGAATGCTGATGCAGCAGCCACATGTTAATGACGTGTCATTCAAATGTTACCCATGTGTCTGTCATGTCATCAATTCACAACCAGATTCTAATTAAATTGGCCAGATTCTAATAAAACTATAATTTCAGAGAAACGAAAGTGTACGGCATTAGGTCATTGAAATCGAAATTGGATGGCCTGTTCGAAAATTCACTAAAGTTCACTTATTGCTGATGGAAATTTACCGTTAGAATAAGTAGAACTGGACTTTGTTATTCTGAAGTAGATAGATTTTATCCTTGATCTTCCTTTGCTCTCTTAGGTGTCACCACCCAACCGAGAACTGGTTATGCCTGTGTTGCAAGGAAGTGCTCTGCAGCCGATTCGTGAACAAGCATATGCTCCAGCACTATCAGCAAACGAGTGACTGCCTCGCGCTCAGCTTCAGGTACTCTCTAAATTTTATTCTGACTTTCTGTTTCCTTTTCTGCTCCTATAACTGACTCTGTTTATCTGGAATCAGTGATCTATCGGTGTGGTGCTTCTCCTGCGATTCATATATAGACGCGCAAGTGCTTCCGCAGTTGCGGCCCGTTTATGAAACTGCATATATCTTGAAATTTGGAGAGCCCCCGCCAATTCGGAATGTTGAACTCCAGAATGTTGCAGCTTCCTCCAACAGGCAACTGATTTTGACCAAGTATTGCGTTTCAGCTTTGCTCATTAAGGAGATGGAGGTTGCGGGCTTTAGACAAATGTGAGAATCCAAGCTAGGTGATTTGCCATCTAGAGCTCAATAATTTTGGTGTTTTACCATTCTAGAGCTCGCGAACGCAGTTTCTTGTATCTTGGATCACAATTGATTTGTTCCAGTGAAGAATCCATAGTTCCTTTGTAGAGTCGCTGACTTGAAATTGGACAAGTATTGGCATCCTTCTGTATATTAGAGGGAGCCAATAGCTACACGACGATCAACTACAAACGAAAAGTACATTGAAGACCAAAAAGAGAGGAGAGAAAACATCAATTGACGCCCTATGGCCAAGAATTTTGGAATCTGGAAGCATTCTTACATATTTCTTTTACATGATTTATCCCTCTAATTAAAACCTCCATGTCTATCTTGTAATTATGAGATTCGTGCATCTTGTAGGGATGAACATATTACAATGTAACCCACCCACGAATGACTACGCTAGTTGAGGCCTGGCCTCTTGACCTGGTGGTCAGGAGTTCGACTCCCAGAGTCCGCCACAACTCTCAAAGCAGTTCCGTGACTTAAGCGGGGAGCTTCGTCTGGTGGGTTGCTAGGCTAATCTCTTCCGAGGTATAGTCGGTGCTTCTCTTCCGAGGTATAGTCGGTGCTGTACTCTCCGTTAAGGTGAGTTAGGTCGGATTATTGACATTAAAAAAAAAAAAAAACATATTACAATGTAGATGCCAAATGCTGCGCGGCATGAGCTGAAATGGAACGAAGAGTATAATAAGAATCTCCTATACAGGAGTTTAATCACATCTAGTATACATATACAAAGATTGACAGCAGATATGCTTTTGCTACATCCTTTGCTTTATAAATGGTAAGGTCAGCCCCCCTAACAACTTAGTCCCAAAACTTTGTGGAAGTTCCTTGCAGATCACATGCACGCAGCTCGCACTCAAGCTTGCCCCACCTTGCATCGACTCGCTCGCAAGGGAATACTGACTTGGCTAGGCTGTTCAATCACCAACAAATCAAAATAAAATGACTAAATGGAATTTATTAAATCCAGCAATACAGTTCTGCACGCAAAATGTCAAAGAATGAATCTTGGCCTCTTTTGGAGCTTAATGGACCAAGGTGTTGAGATTCACGACATACATCCGTGAACTGTCATATTTTAATCCAGTAACTCAAATAATTCATATTATAGCTACTAGAGACTTTACCAGGCAAAGCCTATTAAATCCTGTTTGATTAAATATTTTGATATGAATCCACTCAATTTAGAGACATTACCTAATAAGAGAATGGTAAAGTCACATCTCTTAACTCTAATTCCTCCCTGTTCAGGTAACTCATCATGATTTCTTTTTCTGGTCAAAGCAATAGTTAGCAGTTATGACTTCATGTTCAAGACATGCATCATACATCCCCGAGCACTTAAGGGAGAATGCATCCAAATATATCAGTTTCAAGCAATTGTAGTAGATGCTTTTCCCAGTCATTCCAACAGCAACCCTAATATTTTCATTCATATAACATGCATGGACCCCCTTCCATTGAAATTAAAAGGATATATGCAACCAATTGTCTCGTGTAATGCTAGGTTTTGTCTCGACGATCTCAACGAGAAAACAAGGAATTGCAACTGAACCAAGACCAGTATGAACATCCGACGATAGGGCAGGATATTGAAAGGGATCAAGACAGGCCAAAACTGAATCATGACCCATTAGGTGGCATTCTCTAACAAAAGCATCCTCTGGTTTCAAGAATGTTTATATATTTTATATATAGATTGTCCGCTCTAAATCATAATGGACACAGGAAAAAAAAAAAAAGAGTTCAACAAACATGAAAGCTACCTTCTGTTGACTACATTATGCACATGGCATAGCCACTGGGAGAACTCAGTATGAGATGCTGCCTGTACGGGATTTGCCCTGCTCAGGTTCAAAGAAACAAAGAAAAGGTCCATGAGAAATTACCAGAAGGCAAATGATAACCTAATGCAGAAATGACCCCATCTAAACAACAGATAAAAATTCCAGCAACATCTGCCCTTTAAAGAAAACAATTAGCGCTGTCTACTAACTCATTCCATCCTCATACATGCTTTAGTTAAAAATTAAATTTAGCTAGCAGGGAGACTCTCTGGCAAACTAAACTAATTTTTATCAAGTTTGCACTTCAAGAGCTGCATCAAATGTAATGCAGTATCTTAACACATTGAGCTCAATTATGGAATACTAACATGTTTTCATTAGAGCAATTACCTACCAATTGCAGTGAACTTCTCTAAGGAAAACCACCATGGCATTCAGATCTTACAAATACTCTGCATCTCAAAATGCCTCAAATTTTTCCAATATCACATTCCTGGGGGCACTAGTTTTCACTCTGATGTTCATTGCATTCCATTAGTCTATTATTTGCACTCTCATGGAAGTGATTGTACTAGGATCAGATTCGCTTTTTTTTTTTTACTTCAGTAGGAATAGTTTCTTCAAAAACTTCTTGAAAGTTCAACTGGTGAGGTGAGATAATCATGAGCTCCTAAATTAATGCACCTCTAGTTGTTCAATAAACTTCAAGCTAGTAAATAGCCAATTTATATTCACATGCCACTCCAAAGCTGATTATATTTGTTAAGAGCAATAGTAAAGCCAATTTAGGCCCTTGATGAGTGCACACATCCATGCAAAATGAGGGATTTACTGCTTTTGGGTGGAAGGAGAGACCTCAGTATTTCTTTAAAGTGGTCTGCACATTCCTGGCAAGGGTACATTCGAGACAATATAGCCATCTGTAGAAACCAGAAAATGAGAAGCAATGAGTTGGGATAGCATTATATCACCACTTTCCTAAAGTGACATGCATGCCAAATATTCCCATGAATACCCTTTTAACATCTCAAGTCTATGAGCTCTTGCACAGGGCTCCTCAAAAGTAACTTAGAAAGCATCTGTAAAAGTGAATGTCAAATCTCTGGAAAGAATGGCACTGATTAAAAAATGCTAGTCACAGTCAAACCAAGACTAGAATTAAGAAAGAAGTGCAATATTCAACTGAGTGACTCTTGCTTTTTCCCTAGTGCAGCTAATATATATCTTATTTTCCCACTTTTCAATGAAATACTCACTTGCATGGGAAATGACAAAATGATGTACAAAGGTGAGTGTATATGGAAGGATATGAATCACCATACCAATTCTTTCACGTCTTTCTTCTGTTGCCTTGTTGGTTTGTCAGGATACTGAAAGACACAAAATGTAAAATGAAAAAGGCCAGTTTTTGTAAAGTAAACGGCATTTCAATAATAAGAAGTGGCATTGCTTCTTCGACTTGAGTCAGGGAAAACAAATGCAGCCGCATTATGACAGTTTATGCACCAATCTAAGTAGGTAGAGACACAAAAATGATCCTATAAGTTACAATTAACTACTTCTGCACACAAACTGATAGCTGGACCAACCATCTAAAAGCAAGAAAGAAGCAAAAGAGAAATGTTTCCATAATTTAAGCTGCAAATGTCATTCTTTTGCTTCAAAGACGACAGATATGATGATGAGGAGATGAAAGTGAGGTGAGAACAAATTTTCTCAGAAAATTAATTAGTGCCTAAATCACGTTGACTAAGGAGCATAAAACAAGAACAGGATGATCAGATCACATTTTTGGCTCCATGGATATCAGTCCTCCAACAACTGTGTAGTGCATCAAATTCTCTTCATTTCTCCAAATTTATCTCATTAATATGCAACATTCTCCCTACAACAGGACGGATACCACAAAGACAGAGGAGACACATGCAAAGAATTTCCTATAAATAAGGACTTTCATTAGGATATACTAACTTGGCCATTGAGAATATTGAAATAATACACCCATTTATTAAGTAATCATTATTTGTGCTTCCAGATGAGTGCTGAAATTTCTGTCCTAAGTATACAACAATCATTGATGCAAACAAGATGTTCTTGCATAATTGAATGTAGCTGTTTCAAGAAATGATAAATGCATGGAAAAACCTGTCACAGGGAACTGATAGATAAAAGCCCCACTAGAAGTTCTTTCACTTTAGAACGATTCTTCATTTCTAAAGAAAGATTTGGAAAGAGAACACTGTTATACAACCTAAATTATTAACAGAGGTTCTTCACAAGACCTCAGAATGGAAATAATTTACGAGTACACTGATATACTTGGGCATAACTTCATAAATGGAATGAAAAGGAAAGTAGAAAGCCAGGCTTTATTTACTAAGAAGACCTGAGCAGCTAGAGTGTGAAGAAAAGTCCAGGTGGACCCTCCCAAGCTCTTCTTTAGTTACAGGTGCAGCAGTTTGTACCTGAAAAGACATTCTGTAAGATTATGATCCAAGCACCAGTTGGAAAAGCTGAAAGGGCAAGTCACAACAATGAGAAATATCAGTCCCAGTGCAACTTTCCATATACCATTTTTCATTTCTTCCCTAAGCCTTCACTGGCAGAAAAATCTAATTTTCTTAATTAGAACTAACAACTAGCAAAATCTTGAAACAAGTGAATTGAAACTTCAGGATAGGGCTAAGGAAGACTCTTATGAAGCAGTTCTAAGATTCTAAAACATGCAATCCGAAAGCAACCATCCATCAGAAGAATTGGCTGAATGACCCAGGGTGACTTCTCCTAAATGCTGACGTTGCAAGCTTCCCCAGCAAATATGCAGTGAAACTCCGGATTCAGTCCATTCCAAGCTCTATAAGATTAGCTAAAACCAGCCTATTAATCTCTACCTGACAAAAAATTTGCTTCTCCAAAGACCTACCGAGAAATAACCCACGACAAAGCTCCCCTAAAATCTCCCGGGAAGAAGCAGTCAACGTTGGCTGAAGAAGGCCAAGCGACCAACTCGGGACTTAGTCAACAAAATGGCAGGGTAAAATCACGCATATGAATTCCACCATCTTGTATCACACGACTGCGGTCTTCCACCATTGTCATTTCAAGTGACCAGGGAGAAGCCAAACACCAACCCGCCATATGTTTAAAGCACGTCTCCTTTCATTTCCCCCCATGAAACATCGCACTGCAATTATGCATTTCGAAAGGCACCCACTTGCTGCCTTCACTTAGGAATACCGACAAACACCCACCGAGCATGCACACCATCACATCCGAAACACGCAGAACCCGGAACTGTTCACTCGAGACGGCAATGACACTAAGCAAAGGGGAAGGAAAACGAAGTGCCCACCTTCTTGAGCACCTCTTCTGGTCCGAAAGCTTGGAAATTTGCGCTCGGCGCGCTCGGTTTGGGCGAGCTCGAGACGGAGAAGAGAGCATTGTTATCGGTCCGCGACGGGTTAGCGGGACGAGCGATGAAGGTAGAGAGATGGGTCTGGATGGAGTTGGATATCTTCTCAAGATTTTGGAAGAGACTGAGGAATGGGTTCTCGGACATCGTCACCTAGAACAGCGAAGGAGTCGGAATGAAACGACAGGAAAGTGAAAATTTGATAACGATTTCCACTCTCCCGGTAATAACAAGGGATGATATTAAAAAAATTCAAATTAGTACATTTACAATAAAATTTCCCCAAATTATTTTTTAATCATAAAAAAACCTAAAACTACCCTAAAACTAATATACTAATCTTTTAATCATAAATAATCTCAAGTTGATATATTTATAATAGATTTGTTCTTTATTAGTTTTCATTAAATTGAATTAATATAACCAAAAATTATAAACTAATACATTTGTGACAAATTAAAGGTAAAACCTCAAATTTGTATATTTTAACTGTTACGTCATCCAACTTAAGAATTTAAATATAAAACTTAATGATAATTAATATGAATAAATTTATCATAAATATACAATTTGAAATTTTTATGATGTTAACCCTAATAATAAACAATAATATTTTCATTATCGATAATAATTTGTGTCTAAAAATTTTCATCAAATGACAAAAATATTTTTTTTTTATTTTTATTTTTGTACATGGTACAAACAATTATTTTTTAGAAAATATTTTTAAATCATACAACTTTTTGTAAAAATAAATGCAATGCGGACATGTTCTCTGACATTCTCAACAAATTTTTATTTGTTTTTTGAAAATATACAGCTTCTTGTTTATGATTGTAAAAATGAATTTTTGATGTTTCAGCAGTTACCCAAGTTCCTATATGTTCCGCTGTCTCGAGTGAACGGTTCCAAATTAGAATTACACTAACTTATCATGTTACCCAAGTTCCAATCTGTAATTTTTTTTGTTTTTTTGTTTTTCCCCCTATTTGTTGTTATGCATTAGCAAAAGAAAAAAAAAATTGATCGGCAAAGGCTCAAGACAATCGCAGATACATATGCAATGAGCTTTTAGTTACTTAATTTCAACTTTTGGTTTTCTTCTTTTTGATTTCGTTTTCATTTTATGTCTTTAGTTGGGATTTACATTTGCGTTATTTGGTTGTTAATTAAATTGAAATCCTTTTTTTCATTAAAAACTCTTGAACTCCTTAGGTTCTTTTTGTCCATTTACCCTAATTTTTCTTCATACAAAAATTTCACAAAATTTGCAATAATAAAAAAAAAAATGGCCGTAAGACTTCAGATAAATATTATCCTAGAGTTAGGCATCCGTTAAGCTTATTCTCGCTTAAATATTCTCCCTTGATTTATAAAACCAGACAAGTCTTCTTTCTTTAGATTTACAATAGCATCCTTCCTATTAGGCATGGTTTGGAAACAAGCAACAGAGTATGTTCTTCATAGAGACCTCATTAATATTGATCGAATGAATTAAATTATGAAGATATTGTCGGCTTCACATGTTATTCACATGATCAACCAAGGACGGGCGCTTCTTTCCCCTCGGTTTTTTTCGTGTTGGGTAATGCCTAGACCGTTGCTATAAAATCTCATATTATTGAATCTAGTTAGGGCAAGAATATAATTCGCCCAAAATAGTTATGTTCTTCGGAACTTTGAATTACATTTGATGCTTCGTTAGCTTAAAATGAACTCATACTACATATTTACCACCTTGACATGTGCCGTAGAAAGTAATGTTACTTTTACTAAGCTTGATTTCCAAATTAATTGACAAAATGCTAGGACAAATTGTGAGCAATCATTTAAAAAGTTGATCATACTCATGCTTCCTTTGTTTCTTGGAAAATAAATGGTTTGGAGATTTTTTTTCAAAATATAATAGTTTATATTGCTTGAAATTATTAGTTAATAAAGAATTTTCTCATATCAATAATAATTTATGTCTACATATTTTTATGAACAATGAAAATTCTTTTCATTTGTTTTTTTATAAGTGATACAAGCTATCATTTTTAAAATTGTTTTTTTCCAACTCATTTATTTTCTGCAAATCAAGTGGAGCTTAATGCCTAATAATATTCTTTACACATCAATTTTTATACTATTTTTGTAAATTAAATTTTGTATACTGGCTATCATTCTGGCTTTGTTAAGCAGAGAAACCAGTAAAACGGATGAATATGACGTCATTGACAAAGATGGAGAAAATAAAAGATGATAAGTAAAGTAGCCGCCAGAAAATTTGAAGCAGGGTCTAATAAAATAAGCCGACTTCCATGGCAAGTTCTCAGACTTGAGAAACAAGTCCAACGAAGGAACAACTTCCCAAGGAAGGTAAAGAAGAGTGCATCAGAGGAAGCACAGCAGCACTCCAACTCAAAGCAAGTGCAGTATAAATTCATCTCATCACACCACTCGAACATCAAAGAAATCTCCAACCGAGTCCAAAGACAGTCATGTCTACTATGTTTCTCCTGCAGTGAACACAAGATGGAAGACAGCGCGGTAGCTGCTCAGCATTTGCCGGCGGGATTTCGAGTCGAAAGCCATCGCCGGAGGAATCATCGATCATTACTTGATGCCGAAAGAAAAAAAGTTGCGTGGTGGTACCCCCATCACTCATGGTTTTTGACCAGAATACAAGGGCAGGGGTGATGCATGAATATCACCTAAATGCCGATCCTCTTCAGCACGCTTCAGGAGGTATGCTGCTGCTTTTCACTACTTTGTTCATATTATCCAATTCATGTCGCATTCTTTTTTCAAATGTGAGCAGAGATATCGTTCTAGGCCTTTTGGAGGGAAGCGAAATGAGAAGACGATCCATGTATTTGTATATACGTTGTTGAATCAAGACCCATCCAAGCGACTGAAGACATTCGTGAAGCCATAGTTAAGTTAGGTTTCTAGGTGCTTGATGTGGATTCACGATAAGCTTTGTGTGTTATAAATAAAATCTACTTTTTTATTGAGAATCTTTTCATTTTAATTTGCTGAATTATCATTTTGGAGCTTGCGATCCATCGGAATTCCATGTGTGATGGCTAGATTTATGACTTTTATTGGAAGGATGGCTCGTCCAAAACGTAGACAACCAGCTAAAAGTGTAAGGCGGACTTCACTCCATGGAAGTGGCAACTGAAAAAGGGTAGATGAACTCCTCCTTTCATTGAAAAAAAGGAGAAGACGATCACCATAATCAGTGAGTATATAGACTTGAACCAGAAAAAGGAAGCGGCAATAACACTGCCTTTTAACCCCATGTTGGTGGTTTAACGGTCAGGGAATAGACTTTTTGAGGAATAGTTCAGTTCTCCACAAAAGCCAATTGTGTACAATCTCATATTTGTGTAACCCATGAGGGCATATGCTCACATCTCGCTTGGTCTATGAGGTCAGTGGGATGTTTTCGTATATGCATCTAAGGCGAAGTTGCAAGTCATCTTCAAAACATCCTGCAGTTTAGCACTTTTCTGTAATCTGAACTTTCATCTATCAGCGTATTTCAACAGTGAAACTGCAATGACATGCACAATGTAAAAAGAAAACATTCAATTTTCCATTGCTGTCGCAGGTTAATGAGTTCTGGGAGCGACCAGCTAATCTGGCCTTGCAGCACAAGGACTAGGCGCAAAAGCGCTAACAAAAATCCCAATTGTACATCATTTATTGGTGGATTGGCACATACAGGGACCATGTAGGGTGAACCTTTGTCAAATAATGAAAATGAATACCTGCATGGACAACCCTTATGTTAACTGACTATTAGCAGGTTGATTTTAACTCAAATTCACACAATGCACTAAAATGAAAAGGAAAGTCTCCTATTTGAATAAGAGGAAACAACCGGGACATATCACAGGAGCAAATCCCAGAAATTTCCTGGATATTGTCATTATAATATGAGAAAGCAAAACAAATTTTTATAGCGAACAACTGTACCTTTCAGGTTGAGCAGAATCTTAGATTAGTCTGGTTTATATGATGGGATCCACCAGGACAAGGAAAAGCAGACAAAATACCATCCCTATCAGATATCAATCATGATCGAGATTTTTCTAATGCCCACATTCAAGAATTTTGGTAACTTCTCCAAGAAGGGAAGACTTCCATAGAGAACCTCTCAAATGGAAGTGTATTGATGCTCACTCTTTGCTTCCACAAACTGAAGTGAGTTCATTAGACTTTTCTTGTGTGTTGGGTGAAGAACAGAACAGAAGGAGATGGAAGCTGTGATCATCCCGAACAATTTGCCGGTCGGATACAGATTTCATCCAACTGACAAGGAATGCGTTGATTGTTACTTGAAAAACTGAGTCTGAGGATTCGTAGACTGTCCCTGCATAATTCCCGATGTTGACATTGGTGGGATCCTTGACAATTACTGCAGATGTTTCATGGTAAGAACAGATACTGCTGTCACTTTGCTTGCTCATTTGATACAATCTCTCTGCAACCATGATTTTCAGAAACTCGTTACCTAAAGTATATGGGTTTTTGGAGCATAATATTTATCATATTTGGTCTAAAGTTGGGGGAATGTGCTGATCAGATGTGAATTCGATAGTTTCTGGTGGTGATATGTCATTTAATAAGGTGCAAATAATTGTGGAATGCAAAATTTTGCTTTGTTTTGTCAAACAAGAAATATCAGTTCTTAATAAAAAGAAATCGATGAGATTGACAGGTGAATCAATCATTGGCCGGGACGACAAAGCTTGAGAGTGGTGGTTCTTCTGTCTGCAACCACACCAGCAGGTTAAAAGATCAACTCCCTCCAGCTTTTGGAAGAAGAGTGGTACCGACTGGAACATCAAGGCCAGAGATACCAACAGAAAAATTGGCACTAAGAAAACATTAGTCTTCCATGAAGGTTGGGGCTCTAATGGTGTCAGGACCTACTGGGTCATCCATGAATATTATCCACTCGCCAAGATGTACCCAATCTATCCTCATTTATTCATTACAATTAATTAGATTCACAAGACAAATTAACTTGACAACATATCATATGAGTACTGTAGCTACAATGATCTGCAGAAACAATCAATTATAAGTTTCCACGAGTTCTAAAGAAGCAAAGAAACATTTTTTTGCTCAGATTTGACTACAGAAAAATTGAAATCTTATAGATACATAGAGAATGATTTGCCAAGTTTGTGAGCAGAATTTTACTGTTGATGATCCAATAGCGTGAACTGGAATAACATGGTCTTGTGACAGTTGAATGGGAATTGTGCTCTGTGTCTCTTAAAGGATAAACAAAATGAGAAGGCTGATGATTCGACTGTAGAATTAGAGCTTGGAGCCATTCTGGCGGATTTGGTTTTGGTTCTTCATCAACCTGATCATGAGGACTCATTTCCTGAGGTGTGGAGGAAAAAAATGTTCTGTTTGTTCACTTAATGCCTGTATTAACAGGCACGCAAAATGTGTTAATGACTAATCTTTTACTTGTAAATACAGTATATGATCCAAGCAATGATGAAGTCACTGATGGAGCCTCATTTCAACCTGAGGACCCACTTCAAGCTTTTTCACGTGATCTCCTACAGCTGCTTCAGCCTGTGCTGTAATCACAAAAGAATAGCTCCCCCTTCAACATACATCAGTTTATGGATATTGAGGGTCTGTCTTTTATGGACTCCTCATTGGGCAGGGGACGTGCTGAATGTTATGATGAGTTGCAATGTTCATTCGAGACATTTGAAGAGGATTGAAGATGTTGGCAATATGCAAAATGCAGATCTTGTCAATGCTGACTTATTTGTTGGAGACCTGTTTTTGCCTTGAAATTTCATTTGGTCGTTGTGATTACTTATCTGGGAAATTTAGGTTTATAATGGTTTGAAATGCATCGGAAGGGCACTTCCCCTGGGCACAGTTAAAAATAAGGATAATTTTCTTTCAATCATCTTTGTGTAGAATATGAAGTTCATTATAGAATCTGTCTGTGGAAAAACAAAAGTGGACTTCCACGCTAAGTTACTCATGCTTAATCACTTTCATTCATTAAAGAACGTGGACAATTTAAAACATAATATTGAAGGTTTATGCCTTAGTTATTTCCTCCGATTCATATTATCTCATGTACTCTGTTGCTGCATGGCGGCCCTCCTGATCTAATGGAGAATTGCCCAACAATAGAACTCCAGATGTCTATTGCTCCTGAGGAAAAGGAAGGCATGGGGAGAGTAAGTCCAACGGCTCACTTGTAGCCCCTTAGAACTCCCAGTGTCAAATATTATAGCAAAGATGAAGAGCCGAAATTTGAAAAGGTCAAGCAGGAAACTGCAGCCGAAAGTGTGAAACCAGAATGCGTATCTTTGGATGAAACAGCAGCCAGAGCAAAGGTGAAAGCAGCTCCTGAACTAACCCATTGCGTCTTATTGCCGTTCTTAGACGTTGAATTGCATTGCTTGGGCAGTTAATTAGACAGTGGGGGTTCTGTTTTTGGACTGCAGCGAATTATATATTGGATATTTGATTCATAGGCACTTGTGAAAATGTTTAATTTTGATAAAATCCATTTCGAGAAAAACATAGAGACAAGTCTAGTAGTCTTCTACCAAAAGGAAGTGAAATTTCACTCTGATTGCTCGTGCTTTGTTAGCTTTAATTAAAATAGTAAGAAGAATGGTGCAGAACTATGAAGCAGAAAACAAGTAAAAAGGAAATTGCCACTGAGACATTGAACAGGGTTGTAGATGACTAAAAGGCTGACCGTGATTAGAGCTTCCAGACTATTTGATAGTTAAAAGTCATGAATGTTTCTCATGAGATCAAGATAATGCCCTGGTTAGTTCTGTTGATCCATTTGATCTTCTGTTGAATCCATTTGATCTTATGCAATGTTTGGCCAAATATATACATAGGAGAATTGCCAAACACGAACAACTGAATCACTCCCTCACAGTTTTCGTTCTGAGGAAACGGAAGGCGTCATGCAGAGTGACTTCAACAGCTCACATGTTTCCTCCGCCAATCCTATAGAGCTTCTGAAAGAGCCTGAGACTCCAAAAAGGGCCGAGTCTCCAAGAATTTATAGTGATGAAGAACAGACATTTGAAAAGGTTAAGAAGCAGAATTTGCATTGAGAAATGTAAAACCAGAATGTGTATCTTGGGATGAATCTGCAGCAACGGCAAAGGTGAAAGAAGCTCCCAGTTCAACTGATATTGTCTTGCTATTATCTTCCAGTCTTGATGTGCCTTTTGGACCATTTAGTTGATCATCAGGGTTCCATATTTTTTTGGAAAAATTAGAAAAACTAGGAAAGTTCTTCAAATTTTAGTCTCCTGTTAATCCTTTGTCTTTTTCCCTGTCAGCTCACTATTTGAAGCGCTTTATGTTGGCAGTTACTAGGCACAAAGCGCACATTGCGGCCGGTAGTTCCCCCACGAGGACAAACAGCGAGGAGATTGACCATGCCCAAGTGACTGCATTGGCCAGACCAACCACCAAGAACGCAAAAAGTTCTACAAATTCTCCACATCTTAATCTTGTGAACGTGCTCGTTGGGATTTTCCTGTCGATCGCCATCACAGCTATTTTCACTACTATCTTGCTCCAAATGTGATGCAGCATCATTGCCAAGTACAAGAGTAAAAAAAGGGTTCTGTATGCCGTGTTGTAATTCATGATGTATGGAGCTTGTCTTCCTTTTGGTGCTAATGCTTTGTCCTTTCTTTTTTTGCCTTGCTTTGAAACTCATTTTTTTCCTGCCCTGCCGGATAATGGAAGAATCAACAAGTTGCCACAGTGACCTCTCCTTTAAAAGTTAACTTGCAGTCCATCATTCCATGTCTTTCTTTAGTTTATCAAGCTCATTGAAGGATCAATCGCATGAGTTTGGTTATTTTTAGAGGCACGGTCCCATGGACAGAACGTGCAAACTAATCAGTCTACATAGGACAAAGTCTACTTTATAAGAAGTAAAGATCTTTATACGTATGTTAAGGACAAGTAGAAGCTTTCGTCTTTTGCAAAATGAAAGAAAAGCAGCCGGTGGTAGCTCTGAGTCTTCCAAGAAACACATACATGTATTCAGAACTCAAAACGCAAAAAACAACAATTGAGGACCAAGAATAAAGTTGAACCAACACTGGTCGTTACATCGGTGACCAGTATCAAGCCGCTCAACAAAATCCAAAACATAGCTCGCGGTGTGAGAATGCCATGAACATATGGATCGCCTTAAGACAAGGTCCGCTGCACAGTTTCGTATATGTAACGACAACCTGATCGTGAGGAAATGCTACTGGAGGAAGGGGATGGGGCGGATGTTGCTGACGGCAAAATGGTGAGGCGGGTGACGAGGATGGGGTACGGGAAGGTGGAGTGGGTGTCGCACGATTGGAATGTGAACACGATCAAGTTTCATGAGGAGATGGGGGCGAAGATTCTGCAGAGTGGAGGATTTGCAGGCTGACCGGAGAGGCTCTCTCCCTATTTCAACATAAATTATCGAAGAAGGTGACCAGATTCACATTTTTAAATTTGGTGAACTGAAATTAAATTCCTAGTTGTGGTTCTGTGCTTCTTATTAGGTTTAATCTGATCTATTGTTTCATTGAGTAATCTTGGGAATTTTTAAGAAAGTGGCAAAGATGGAGACTTTTACTTAATACATTTTATCGAAATATTTTTGTAAATACTATTGTCTCTAATCGTGCCCACTGAAGTTGGCAAAGATGGAGGCTTTTACTGAATACATTTTTTTGAGTAGAATATTTGACCTTGATGGAACATTGAGCCTTATAATGGTAGTTTTCCTCCTCCGAACCAGACATCTCCTGGACATGTCAAATGTATGCCAATCTCCATGCGACCTCACGTACTTCAATTGCCCAGGAAAACCAGAAATATCATTTGAGAATTACTATAACCCCACCTAAATTTTTGTCAAGGACTTGGACTTGACTCACTTGACTAGTTGTACATTGATCGCTGATGCAAGGGCTGGATATCATCTCTCACTAATCAACATTGTAAGTCGAGCCAAGACGTGCGAGTATCAAGAAATAGAAGAAACTAACAAAAACAGAAAAAGAACATGGATCACTGATTTCGGGCTAAACCCAAGATTTGTCTTGGATAGATTGGATCGATCTGGCTTGCTTCCAAGGCCAACTGGGCCAATTCTCGATTTCACAAATCAAGAATTAACTTTGCCCAATTTGATTTTAGGTTCTACGATAGGAATTCACCCATCTTAAAACCGGTCACCTTTAACATAAAAACTCGCGATAGAGTTAATACAATTTAAAAGATTGGGTATTTTGTTAGATGGCTGAAATTAAATAATCATTTTAGCAAGAGGCTTGTGAATAATCTACAAGAATGTAGTAAATAACCATCCGATTAATATTGGTTGAGTGCATTAAATGGATACAGTTGGCTTCACGTGTGATTAACATAATCAGTAGCCGAGTTCTTAATATACCAAGGGCAGGTTTTTATTTCCTGTTGGTTCCTTTCTTGATTGGTATGCTTAGATCGTTGCTACAAAATCCAGTATTATCGAACCTAGCTAGGGCAAGAATATAATTTGCCTAGAATAGTTATTCATTTTGGAACTTTAATTACATTTCATGCTTTGTTATCTTAAAATGAACACCAATTACATATTTCCCACCTTGAGATCGTGCCCAAGAAAGTAATGTTATTCATACTAAGCTTGATTTACATATTACTTGACAAAATACTCTGACAACTGTAATTAGACATTTAAAAAGTTGATCATACTGATTACCAAAAAAATAGTCTTCAAACATCAATTTTTATACTACTTTTGTAAATTAAATTTTGTATACTTGCCATCAGTCTGGCTTTTTAAGTGGAGAAACCAGTAGAACAGATGAATTTGAGGTCACTGATTAAGATGGAGAAAAAAAAAAAAATTAAGTATAGTAACCACCTGAAAAAATTTGAAGAAAGGTCTAATAAAGTAAGCCATCAACTTCCACAGCAAGTTGTCAGACTTGAGAAACAAGTCCAACGAATGAACAACTTCCCAAGGAAGGTAGAGAATAGTGCATCAGACGAAGCCCAGGCAGGACTCGACATCTCAAAGCAAGCGCAGTATAAATTCATCTCCTCACGCTGGTTGGACATCAAAGACATCTCCGACCAAGTTCAAAACATTCACGTCCACTCTGTTTCTCCTGCAGAGAACACGAGATGGAAGACAGGGCAAAAGCTGCACAGCGTTTGCCAGCAGGATTTGAAGTCGAAGCCCATCACCGGAGGAATTGTCGATCATTACTCGTAGCTGAAGGAACGAGCTACTTGGCAGTACTCGGATCGCTCATGGCTTCTATCCGGAGCACACGGGCAAGGGTGATGCATGAATATCACCTAAATACCAGTCCTCTTTAGTACACTTCAGGAGGCCAGGTACATATATTCATCTCTTCTGCTTAATATCCATGGTCTGCTTACTGCTTGGCCTTGCAGACTAAAGTACGTCTATCGTGTTTGTTCGTCAAATCATTTGTTTTCGCCGAGCATATGTGAGTAATTTAATGCACACCAGTTGGCATCTAGCCATTGAGATACTATTATGTGCATCTCAGTTTTACGAAGATACGTTGCTGCTTTTCGCTACTATTTTCATATTATCCAATTCATGTCCCATTCTTTTTTCAAATGCATGCAGTGATATCGTTCTTGGCCTTTTGGATGTATGCGAAATGAGAAGACGATCTATGTATCTCTAATACTTTGTTGAATCAAGACCGATCCAAGCGAATGAAGACACTTGCGAAGCCATATTCAAGTTAGGTTTCTACGTGCTTAATGTGGATTCACGATAAGCTTCGTGTATTAGAAATAAAATCTTCTTTCTTACTGAGAAGTCATTTCACTTGAATTTGCTGTATTTATCTTTTTGGAGCTCGCGGTCCATCCGAATTCCATGTATGATGGCCAGATTTATGACCTTCTATTGGAAAAACGGCTCGTCCGAAACATAAATACCCAGCTAAAATTGTAAGCGTACTCTACTTCATGGAAGTATTAACTTTAAAAAAAGAAGAAGAAAATAAAGCAGATGATCGCCATAATCAGCGGGCATATACCACCTTTTAGACCCTGAAAAATAGAAGTTGAGGAATAATTCAGACAACGACACCGCCTCACAAAATTTGTAGACGGTATGTTTTCACTTGGTCTAGTCAGTGGGAAGTCATCTTTAAGACGTCCTGCAGTTTAGCACTTTTCTATAATCTAAACTTTATTCATCAGCATATTTCAACAGTGAAACTGTAATGACATGCACAATATAAGAAGAGAACATTCAATTTTCCATTGCTCTTATATGTGAATGAGTTCTGGGAGTGACTGGCTAATCTGGCCTTGCAGCACAAGGACTAGGTGCAAAAGCGCTAACAAAAATCCCAATTCTACATAATTTATGTGATGGGATCCCCCAGGACAAGGAAAAGAAGACAAAAAACCATCCCTATCAGCTATCAATCACGATCCAGATTTTTCCGATGAAAGAAGTTTGGTAACTTCTATTGGAAGGATGGCTCGTCAGAAACATAAATAACCAGCTAGATGTATAAGCGGACTCTACTTAACGGAAGTGCTAGCTGAAAAAGATTACATTAACTCATCCATTCACTGAAAAAAAAAGCAGCTGATCTCCGTAATCAGTAAGTATGTAGACTTAACCCAGAAAAAGGAAGAGGCAATAACACCGTCTTTTATCCCCCATGCCACTGTTTTTTTTTTTTGGCTTTTTTCTGTCCAATTTAAATTCTCAATCTTATTTTCAGACTTTTTGCTCTACCAATTTGCTTTACCTTTTGCTGAGTGTAGGAGTTGAATTTCACACTTGAAACTAAACATCTTCATCTCACCCCATTTCCTTATCACTAAGCCACGTGCCTAGTGGCATGCCACTAGTTTAACGGGTAAGGAATAGACTTAAATGAGGAATAGTTCACATGACATAGGTCTGGTACTCTACAACCGCCAATTGCATACAATCTTATATTTATAAGATGTTTTTCAATCTGAAAACAAAATAAAAGAAGCTTGTTTAACATGGTTTAAAATAGACATGTCAAAATAAGTCATAAGTCCATTTCTTAACTCATATATCTTAACTTATATATGATGGATTGAGTTGTTATACGAGTTAATTTATAATTGGGTAAATTTGTTATAAATGGATTTAAACATAATATGAGTGTTAAATGGATTTACAACTTACTTAGATCAAACTCACCTCTATAACTCTTTTTTCATTTTCTCTCACCCTTATTCACTCTCGTGACTCACTTTGCATTCTCATCTCAACTGGGGTTAAATATGAAAAAGTTTCAGCAAAATGAGTCGGATCAAGTATGTGTTGAGTTACATTGTACATAAATGAATTAAAACGGGTTGGATAGATCTATTTAGGTAAGATCATTTTCAACCTGACCTATCTATTTGGCCGGTCCATGTAAACATTGCTAACAATCTGAAACCTTTGAATGCTTTGGCAAGGAGATTTGAACAGAGGATGAAACCTAAAAGGAAATGGAACGATATGTGGGGTGAGTCTACCCTCCTTCTGTGATCCTGTATACGTCAAAGCTGTTAACGATTTTATTATCCATTGGATCTGAGCTTGTCAACATCTAACTGTCAGCTTGTGTTTTTCGTCACCTGTCTGATCTAAAGCTTGTTGACGTCAACTGTTGGGTATTAAATTTGGAGTTATGTCAATTTTCAACTACAACGTTGGATTAAAAAGTTTTGAGCTGTGATTTATATGGGAATGGTAGAGAAGGGCGTTGTGGTGCTATGGAGTTTGGCAAAACTTGATTACAAAGCACGGTTTGATCATAACGAAATTCCAAAGTCTCGCATTCGACTTTCGTGCAGTGGATAATATGCCTAAATGGAGAATGATAAACATCTATTATAAATGAGTTTCTTTATTAGCACTTTGGAGTTGATTCATCGATGATTGAGTGTGGTTTGGTTGAGTTGTTCGTTGGAGTAGTGTTTTACTCATATTTAAATATCATTTTTTTACGGATAATTGATAGGAATTCGAATGCGTTGACTTGAGTAACCACCGTAGGTTGGTTTTCGGCTTTCCTAGGTGATGTGGTAATAACTCTTTTGTGAATTTACAAAGTCATATCTTGAAAATGGTTGGGACTTAATATAGTATGAGTTATGAAGGAGCATATTGCTTTCATAAAATTGATTGAATTTATACTACATTTTTAGTTATTTGAAAGGCATTAGAAGGCCTTTTTGAAAGTAGTTGGATATGCTCATTTGTAAATGATTTGATTAAATAATTGTGAAGAAAATTGCCAAAAGCTATATGTTTTGATTGCAAAATGCCTTATGAAATGTATTTGATTTGATAAATGGAACTGCGAAAGGTTATGTAATTTGGTTAGTAAAATTGATTTATGAAATGGCTTTCTACTGTTGATTGTGGGTTGTTGGAGAAAGATAGTGGTTGATGCTCATATCACTATGATGAGAACCAATTGATGGGTAGTATGCATATTGTTTTTGAACATCCTTTTGGGCTAAACCACTGGTTGATCTAGGTGGTAGACCTAGCCAATGGGGTAAACTTGGTCCCTATTGTCGCGGTGTTAAATATGTCTATAGTTAAATGTTGAGCATTAGATCAGTAGAATTTGGAGCATTCCAAAAACATGGAGATCCAACTACAATAAGACAAGTAGCTTGATACAAGATTTCTCTCGTCCTTTTCCTTTATTTTGTTGTCTTCCTTTTTGGGAGATAATCCCAAATAAACAGAACAAGTATGAAAGCTATAATTGCAAGGCACGATGGAATTTATGGAAGCATTGGTTTATACATGAATGGACCATCGACGTATGATAGATGAAATTAATCAATAGAATAGATAATTGATGGTTGTTTGTTATTGTTGAGTAGATTTTATTGATTGATCTTGTACATATAAAGTTTTGTTGGAAATTTATCATACATTTTTTATATTTTACGTATGTCATACATTGAATTTGAAAAATGAGTGATGATATCATTTTATAACAATGCATGATTGTTTGATTCACCTAAAAGAGATGTATTATTATCCACTAGGCCGTAATAGGTCATATAATTCTTCTTATTATGTTTTTCAAGTCCCTTAGTTAGTGGCCATTAGAGCAAGAACTTTATGGCAATAATTTTTGGAAGATGGATATTTCGGTATAGTTTGAGGTTGCATCTTTATGGTGGGAGGATGGCCATGTTACTTCCTCACCCTTGTAGGATTTAGGGTGTGACAATGCTACTGTAGACTCAACTAAGAAAATGACAAAGAAAAGATACTAAGACTCCATTTATATTGCAAAAATGAATGAATTGAAAATATTCTCCTAACGATGATCACTCGTATGATTTGCAATTATAAGTCAATAAACAATCATTTCTTTACGATAATAATTTATGTCAAAACATTTTTGAAAAAATTAAAATATTTTTCATTCATTCAAATTTCTAAGAGATAAAAGCGATTATATTTAAGAAAATGTTTTCCAATTCATTCGTTTTCCACGAAAAAACGCACTCTAAGTATTCAAAACTTGTTAGTAATCTAATATAGTATCAAGCGATCCACTAGCATTCATACAATCGGCCTGCTTTGTGGTATTAGAAAGACTTGATTTGTTATTTTGATTGTTAATTCCATAGAAATTCTTTTTTCATTAAAAAATCTTGAACTCCCTAGGTTTTTTTTTTTTTTTTTTTCCTTTTACCCTAAATTTCTTTCATACTAAAATTTCACAAATATTTGCAATAATAAAAAATGGCCGAAAGAAGCCAGATAAAATTAACCCTCAAGTTAGGCATCTGTTAAGTTATTCTCCCTTGAATATACTCCCTTGTGTAATAAAACCAGACAAGGCTTCTTTCTTTAGATTTAAGTCTAAAAAACCTCCAATTTTAGATACAATCCCAGTTCTGTCCCATTTTTTTTTTTTTGTTTAAAAAAATTGAGATTAGACTTAAAATTAGATGCTTTTTTTTTTAATAAAAGAATTAGCTTTAAAATAAGTAATCTTCCTTTGGCATAGTTGTTATAAGACTTAAGATAGAGTTTATACAAATTGAAAAGATTGAGTATATTGTCGGTTGGCCAAACATAGTCATTGTAGCAGGAGGCTTATAAGAGGTACCCAAGAATGTGGGAAATTACTTCATGGACTTGATCAACATTGGTAGGATAAATTACATTATTAAGATATTATCGGCTTTCCATGGGATTCACATAATTAAGTGAGTTTACTACTAGGGACAGGTGTCTGTTTCCTCTCTAGATTACGTGTGATGCTTTGTTACATTAAAAATGAACTCATATTACATATTTGCCACTTTGACATCGTGCCCTAGAAAGTATTTACAAATTAGTTGACAAAATGACAACTATGAAAATTAGTTATACTCAGGCTCGGTTTATTTTGTGAAAAATGAATGATTTAAAAAATATTTTTATAAAAATGATTATTTATATCACTTAAAAAATGGACGAATGAAAATTATATTCATTGTTCATAAAATAATATAGACTTAAACGTCGTCAACAATGAATTAATTTTTTTATTAACTAACTAGTTCAAGTAATATTTAGGGATATATTTTTTAAATCATTCATTTTTTATGAAATACATGGAGTCTTAATACCTTATAATATTCTTTAACTACTTTTGTAATTTAATTTTGTATACTCGCTATTGGTCCTTTGACTTGAGTACATTCTAAAACTGCTTCTTCTAAACTCTAGAATGTAAAAATTTGGGGTATTCATAGGGGTGAGGGAAGAAAAACTTTCTCTCTAATTGGGAAGGACATAACGTATGGATACTACACGTTAAAATAAGGAACGCATCCAGGCTGGTACTAAGTTATCAGGACTACCGTTGAAAGCTTCTATTGAAAGCTTGTTTTATGCTAGTTAGACACGTGCTTCGCGTAGTATCTAGAATTGGCACATCTAACCAGTAAAATAAATGGGTATGACGTCATTGACAAAGATGGAGAAAATAAAAAATGATAGGTAAAGTAACCACCAGAAAAATTGGGGAAAGGTCTAATAAAGTAAGCCATCAACTTCCACAGCAAGGTCTTGATCAAAAAGAACTTCCACAGCAAGTGGTCGGACTTGAGAAGTTAGTCCAACGAATAAACAGAAGCCAGACAACACAAAATCCCATGCAAGGTAAAGCAAAGTCCGTCACTCGAAGCTCAGGCAGGACACCAACTCGAAGCAAGTGCAGTATAAATTCATCTCCTCACGCAGGTTGAACATCAAAGATATCTCCAGACAAGTCCGAAACATTCATGTCCACTCTGTTTCTCCTGCAGAGCACACGAGATGGAAGAGAGCGCGATAGCTGCGCAGGATTTGCCAGCGGGATTTGGAGTCAAAGCCCGCCACCAGTGGAATCTTCGATCATTACTTGAAGCTAAAAGAGTGAGCTCCGTGGCAGTACCCCAATCACTTCTGGTTTCTATCAGGAACAAACGGGCAAGGATCACCTAAAGGCCGATCCTCTTTAGCACACTTCTGGAGGCCAGGTACATGCTTGACTTTACAGACTAAAATATGACTATTGAGTTTGTTCGTCGAATTATTTGTTTTTTCCGGGCATATATGGGTTATTTTATGCACACCAGTTGGCATCTAGCCACTGAGATACTGTCATGTGCATCTCAGTTCTGTGAAGATATGTTGCTGCCGTATTATCCAACTCATGTCCCATTCTATTTTCAAATGCATGCAGAGATGTTGTTCTTGACCTTCTGAAGATATGCGAAATGAGAAGACGATCCACGTATTTCTGATACGTTGCCGAATCAAGACCGATCCAAGCGAATGAAGACACTCGAGAAGTCGTAGTCAAGTTGGGTTTTTACGTGCTTGATGTGGATTCACGATAAGCTTCATGTATTATAAATAAAATCTTCTTTTTTATTGAGAAGTCTTTTCATTTTAATTTGCTGAATTATCATTTTGGAGCTTGCGATCCATCGGAATTCCATGTGTGATGGCCAGATTTATGACTTCCATTGGAAGGATGGCTCGTCCAAAATATAGATAACCAGCTAAATGTGTAAGCGGACTTTACTCCATGGAAGTGGCAACTGAAAAAGAGTAGATGAACTCCTCCTTTGATTGAAAAAAGGAGAAGACGATGACCGGAATCGGTGAGTATCTAGACTTGAACCAGAAAAAGGAAGCGGCAATAACACCACCTTTTGACCCCATGCCGGTCGTCCAACGGTTAGGGAATAGACTTATGTTACCCCGAATTGGGTACAATCTCATATTTGTGTCACCCTCGAGAGCTTACGCTCACAACTCACTTGGTCTATGAGGTCAGCAGGATGTTTTTGGACATGCACCTAAGGCAGAGCTGCAAGTCATCTTCGAAGCATCCTGCAGTTTAGCGCTTTTTTGTAATCTGAACTTTCGCCGATCAGCATATTTCGACAGTGAAACTGTAATGACATGCACAATGCAAGAAGAAAACATTCAATTTTCCATTGCTGTCATAAGTAAATGTGTTCTGGGAGTGACCGGCTAATCTGGCCTCACAGCGCAAGGATTAGGCGCAAAAGTGCCATTGAGAAATCCCATTCAATCCGTCGCATGAGATTACCAATCATAGTTTAGTCTTCCCTAAACTGAAAGGAGATGAAGCTAATAACATGCAGCATAGTTAGGGCGTGTTTAGTAACTTTTCTGTTCAAAAATTTCTATTTCTGTTTCCGGGAACAATTTTTGAACAGAAGAACGCGTTTGGTAATTGCACAAAAGTTTTGTTCATGGAATAGAAAAAAAACATAAACACGTTTGATAAACTTGTATAATTTTTTTTTTCTTTTCATTTTTAATATTTTTTATATTTTTCCTTTTTTTCTTTTTTTTTTCCCTTTTTCTTTTTCTCTTTGGCCGGTCGCCGGCCACGGTGGTGGCCGACGACCGGCCGGGCGACATCCGACGAGCTCGCCGTTGGCTAGGCGAGCCTCGCCAGGCCACCGGCGAGGCTCGGCCTTGCCCAGGTGGCATGAGGCCTCGTCGGTGGCTAGGCGAGCTCGGCCTCACCAAGCCTAGGCGAGGCCAGCCACGCCATGGCTCGGCCTCTCCAGGGGCCGGCGACACTCCGGCGAGGTCGCAGGCCATCGTCTGGCCGGTCGGCGGTGCTGGCCATGGCCAAGGCCGGTGACCGGCAGAAGGAAGAAGAAGAAGAAGAAGAAAAGAAGAAGAAAAGAAAGAGAAAAAAAGTGTTTCTCAGAAGTGTTCCCGGAACAATAAACAAATTTTTCCACTTCTTGTTTTTATTTAAATCTGTTCTTGGGAACAAAAATGTAAACAAACGCGTTTTTGTTCTTTTTTTGTTCCCCGGAACAAAAGAACAAAAATTTGTGTTCCGGGAAACATAAACACATTTAAACAAACATGCCCTTAGTAACCAGGGAAGTTCTTCCTTTTTACATAAACAAAGCGCTAACAAAAATCCCAATTGTACATAATTTATTGGGTGCATTGGCACATAGAGAGATTGTGTAGGTTGAAACATTGTTATCTAATAAAATATATAAGTGTACTCAAAGTCATAAAATTTGTCATGAAAGGAGAATCGAATTTTACAAAACTTTCAAAAAGTAAAATTAAGTTCTAAAATTTATCACGAAAGTTTAATAGAATCTTAAAACTTTCAAAATATGCAATCGATAGAAGGACTTAATTGAATCAATTTGACAAATTTTATGATTAGAAAATTGCATTTTAATGAAAATGTATACATGCACGGTCCCTTATGTTAACTGACTATTGGCAGGTTGATAAGTTTTAAAAACAGAAAAGTTTCAACAGGACACATCACCAAATCCCAGAAATTTCAGATTGAGCAGAATCTTAAATTAGTCTGGTTTATGTGGTGGGATCCACCAGGACAAGGAAAAAGCAGACAAAAAACCATCCCTCTCAGCTATCAATCACGATCAAGATTTTTATAATGTCCACGTTCAAGAATTTTGGTAACTTCTCCAAGAAGGGAAGACTTCCATAAGACCCTCCTCAATGGTAGTGTATTGATTCTCACTCTCCTGCTTCCACAAACTGAAGTGAGTTCAGTAGATTTTACTTGTGGGTTGAGTGAAGAACAGAACAGAGGAGATGGGAGCTGTGATCATCCCAAACAATTTGCCAGTCGGATATAGATTCCATCCAACCGACGAGGAATATGTCGATCATTATTTGAAAACCGAGTCCGAGGATTCGTAGATTATCCCTGCATAATTCCTGATGTCGACATCTGCGGGTGGGATCCTTGGGAATTACCACAGAAGTTTCATGGTAAGAACAGATACTCCTATTCCCTTTGCTTGCTCCTTTGATACACTCCTTCTGCAACCATGATTTTCGGAAACTTATTACCTAAAGTACATGGGTATTTGGAGCATAATATTTATCATCAATTGGCAAAAAGTTGAGGGAATGTGCTGATGCTATGTGAATCTGACAGTTTCTGGTGTGGAAATGTCATTTTGTAAGGTGCAAACAGTTGTGGAATGAATTTTTTTATTTTTTTTTTTGTCAAAAAGAGAAATATTAGTTCTTGATAATAATAAGATCGACAGGTGAATCAATTATTCGCCTTGATGATAAAGTTCAAGAGTGGTGGTTCTTCTGTCCGCAAATGCCCCAACAGGTTAAAAGATCAACTCCCTCTGGCTATTGGAAGAAGACTGGTACCGATCGGAATGTCAAGGCCAGAGATACAAACAGAGCAATTGGTAGTAAGAAAACATTAGTCTTCCACATTGGTCGGGGCTCTAGGGGAGTCAAGACCAACTGGGTCATCCATGAATATCATCTACTCGCCAATGAGGTACTCAATGTATCCCTCGTTTATTCGTTGCAATAGATTAGATTCACTCGATACATGAACTTGATATCATATCATATGAGAAGTACAGCTACAATAATCTGCAGAAACACTCGATTAAAAGTTTCCACGAAAGAAGCACATTGCAGAATTTGACTGTTGATGATCTAA
Source organism: Eucalyptus marginata (assembly GCA_014182565.1). Lineage (NCBI taxonomy): Eukaryota > Viridiplantae > Streptophyta > Magnoliopsida > Myrtales > Myrtaceae > Eucalyptus > Eucalyptus marginata. The sequence continues at coordinate 19,015,712 of CM024591.1, forward strand.
TAGTATGAACTGGTATAACATGGTCTTTTGACAGTTGAATAGGAATTATGTTCTGTGTCGCTTAAAGTATAAACGAGATGAGAAGGCTCATAAGTCAACCAGAGAATTAGAGCAAGGAGCAAACAACCTGGCTGGTTTGGATTCAGATCTTCGTCAACCTGATCATGAGGACTCATTTCGTATGGTGCGGAGAAAAAATATTCTGTTTATACACATTATATCTGTCTTAACGAGCGCCCAAAACATGTTAATGACTAATCTTTTACTTTTAAATACAGGATTGGATCGAAGCAACATTAAATTCGGAGCCCTCATTTCAGTTTGAGAACCGAGTTCAATTTTCCTCGCCTAACATCCGGCAGATTTTTCAGCCTGAGAACCGAGTTCAATGTTCCTCGCCTAACATCCGGCAGTTGTTTCAGCCTGAGAACCAAGTTCAATATTCCTCGCCTACCATCCATCAGTTGTTTCAGCCTGAGAACCGAGTTCAATGTTCCTTGCCTATCAACATCCAGCAGTTGTCTCAGCCTGAGAACCGAGTTCAATGTTCCTCGCCTATCAACATCCGGCAGTTGTTTCAGCCTGAGAATGGAGTTCGATGTTCCTCGCTTAACATCGAGCAGTTGTTTCAGCCTGAGAACCGAGCTCAACTTTCCTTTTCTAACATCCCGCAGATGTTTCAGCCTGCGCAGCGATCACAAAATAATATCCCCCTTTCAACATAACCTCAAACTTAATGAATATTGAGAGTCCGTCTTCTATGGACTTCTCATTGGACAACGGTCTTACTGAGGAATCTATTCCATGGGAATCTTTGTTCCGAACAAGCGAAGATGATGAAGATGTTGGTGACGTTCAAATTTCAGGTTATTTTGATGCTGACTTCTTCGCTGGGGACCAAATGCAAACACAGGTCAAAATTCCCCCCTTGAATTTTCGTTTGGTTGCTGTGATTACTTCTCCAATAAATTTAGCTTTAAGATGGTTTCTACTGAATCGCAAGAGGCACTTCCCTTTTCCATGTTATCTGAAATTTAAGAATAATTTTCTTACAATCATCTTTGTGTAAATAGAAAGTTTTAGGAAGAACGATGGACAATTTAAAATCTAATCTTGAAGGTTTGTATGAAATTAAGTTGATGCCTCAGCTATTTCCTCTGATGCATTTTACATCATGCAATCTGTCAACTACAGTGTGGCCAAGCATCTAATTCGCAGGAGCATCCTGTTCTAAAGGAGAATCGGCGAACACAAACAATCGACTCATTCCATGGTTTTGTTCCTATTGAGGAAAAGAAAGGCATGGTGGAGAATAAGTTCAATGGCTCATGTGTTGCCTCCGAGAAACATATGCCGGGTCCTGTACCTATGGCGACTCATGAACCTATGCCACCTCCCTTGCACACTGCAAGTGCAAAATATGATAGCAAAGATGAAGAGCAGAGGTTTGAAAAGGTTAAGCAGGAAACTGCAGCCAAAGATAACAAGCCAGAGTGCACATCTTTGGATGAAATAGCAGCCAGAGCAAAGGTGAAATCAGCTCCTAAACTAACCCATTGTGTCTTATTACTATTCTCATGTGTTGATGTGCATTGCTTGGGTAGTTTATTAGACGGTGGGATTCCGTTTGTGACTGCAGGGAAACCATACATGGGATATGTGGTTCATAGGCACTTAAAAAAAGGTTAATGTTGTTAAATCTGCTTTGAGAAACACATATTCTAGCATTCTTCTACCAAAAGGAAGTGACACTTCACTGTAAATTGTTCATGCTTTATTAAGTTCTGATTCGAATAATAAGAAGAATGGTGAAGAACTATGAGCAAAATATATCATTAAATATTGCAGCTAAGATATGGAATAAGGTAGTAGATGACTAAAAGGCTGATTACGTAAATAGAACTTACGAAACTTCCAGACAATTTGAGAACAAACAAATGAATGTTTGTCATGTTATTCCCATTGATCCATTTGATCTTATGCAATGCTTTGTTGCGGTATTTTAAAATGCCCAAGTCTCCAAGAATTTATATCAATGAAAAACCGAGATTTGAAAAGATTAAGAATCAGGAAATTGCATCAGGAAATATTAAACCTGAATGTGTATCTTTGGATGAATCTGCAGCAAAAGCAAAGGTGAAAGAAGCTCCCAGTTCAATTGATTTGTCTCACTATTGTCTTCCACTCTTGATGTGCACTGTTGGACCATTTAGTTTGATTGGCGTTGTTCCTTATTTTCGAAATATCAATAGAAAAAACTGGGGAAACCCCTCATATTTTTAGTCTCCTGTTATTCCGTTCTTTATTTTTTCCCATCAGCTCACTATTTGAAACATTTTGGCAGGTGCTAAAATACAAAGAGGACGGTTCAGCCAGTAATTCACCTAAGAAGACAAACAGCAAGGAGACTGAACATGTCAGAGAGAAATCAAATTCAGTGAATGCATTGACCAGAACAACCACCAATCGCACAAAAAGTTCCACAAATTTTCCACTGCCTAATCTTGTGAACGTCATAGTTGGAATTTTCCTGCTGTTTGCCATAACTTGCCAAGTATTTCAATTCCGATTTCCACTGCTATTTGGTCCTGCGGGTGATGCAGCACAATTGACAATTACTAGTGTAAAAATGGGTTTTGTATGTCGTGTCACATTCGTGTCTATTTATGCTACTGCTGTGTACCTCTATTTGGTTTAATGAAATAGGACTATCTAATTAGAGGTGCAACTGCTCTGAAAATTTTCTATCTTCAATGTCTGCTGTATATAATGCGAAGAATCAACAATTTGCCATCCTTTAAAGTTAACTTGTGGTCCATCTTCCATGTCTTTCTTTAGTTTATCAAACTCATTGAAGGATTGATGTCACAAGATTGGTTGATCTTGTAGGCACGGTCCATGGCAATAACATGCAAACTAATCAGTCTACAATGGACAATAAGAAGTTCAGATCTTTATCAGTATGTTCAGGACAAATAGAAGCTTTTATCTTTAGCAAAATGAAATAATAGCCGCTGGCAGTAGCTCTGAGTTTTCCTAGAATCGAACACATGTTCGCAGAACACATGAAACAATAAAAGAGCACCAAGAATACTTTTGTGCCGACACTGAACGTTAAGAGTGAGGAATAGGGTGGAGAGAGAGAGAGATTATACTTAAAGACATCAGAACATCCATGATCTATATCAATCCACCTAACAAAATCTGAAACTTAATTCATTATATGAGAAGGCCATAAACATATGGATCGCCTTAAGACAAGGTCCACGGCATGGTTTCATATATGTAACGACAAGCTGTTTTCTTTGCAAATGTGAAATATTGTAGCATAGATGACAGTTCACATAAGGAGTTTCAATGAAATGGCCTCTCTGTCTCTCTCCCTCTCTGTCTCTCTCTCTCAGAGAGACCATATAAGACAATTTGTCATGCCAGCACAGCATTGTAGCATCATCGATGATAAATCTTGATGGAACAGATTGAGTGACTCAATTGTACAAGAAAGAAGAAAAGACAATGTTGAAGGAACAATGCAAGGTAGAGACCATAGTCAGGCTTGACCGTTTGAAATAGGTTAATTTACTCCAACACCGCTCTAGTTTTTGACCAAATTATTTTTGACACTCACTGCATTTTCACAAGCCACTTTTCCAGGACTGATAGAAAGTATTTTACTTGGGGACTTAATTTTGTAAAGTTCCTTGAGATGATTCAAGGGAAGTGGAATGGTTATTTCAGGATGATCTAGTTCTGTTTGTATGAGCTGTAAAGAAGTAATTCTTGTGTTATTGCCTTCCCTCCAAATTGGAGTGGTGTTAAGAGCTGGGTTTTGGGAACGCAGGCGTGTTCGAGTGATTTGGCCAAAAGCAGGGCAATGTTGGAGTAATTCGCAGGACAAAAAAAAAAAAAAATCCCATTAAAGTGCCAACTTTTACATCCTTTCTTTTGGCAAAATGACCCCACCTGAGGAATCTGTCCACCATAAAGGGGGATAGATGGAGAAAAAGAGGAGTTGAGAAGGACACTCACAAGACTAAAAGATGATAGAAAGGGCCATAAAACTTCCTCAAGAAGGTGAACAAAGTCTTGGAGAATTCTGCAAAAAGGACAAAAGGGAAGGTAAAAGCAAGGACAGATGTGGGATCCATCAGGCACTATGGATTAACTTCTCAAGCAAGGGGGAGACTTCACCAGACAAAGTTGCCTGGCATGAATCAAGTGTCTCGGACAGATGTGGGATCCATCAACCACCATGCATTAACTTCTCAAGCAAGGGGGAGAAAGACAAAGTTGTCTTGAGTCTACTATAAATATAGCACTTCCATGCTCTAAGTCTAACAAAAATCTCTGACCAAAGCCCTCTCTCTCTCTCTCAGCTGAAGAATCAAGAATCACCAGGAGAGTATACTGTCAGAAAATTATTGTTTGGTGTCCTTGTTCTGTTTGCTACCTTCTTCATGAGTTTTTCAGTTCTTGTGGCAGTCCTCTAGTTACGCCATTTTACTTCTCTTTGACTGTTATCCAATGTGATTGGCGATGTTTTAGAGACAACTTCCACGGATTTTAGAGCAACTTGCCATCTTTTCATTTTTTTTCTGCATCTATTATGGTTGATAATTGTCACATAGGGAAAATGTAGTCTCAACCTCTTTAATAAGCACCTCTTTTTGATGGTTTAGGACATAATTAACCAACTAGGCGAAGTTGTAAGTGAACTTTTTGTCCTGGTACGTAGTTTCATTTTCATTGATGTACTGCACAATTCTTTCACTTTAGTCCATGTCTAATTTTTTTCTACTAGATTTTCTCTCCTACCTACTGATTCGCTGCCTTAGTTGGCTGCAAAACAAAAGCACGTACTAAGTACAGGGACTAAGTAGCAAAACACCCGTTGAGTGAATAAAATGAAAAGAACGTGTAGCACAGGGATCAAAACATTGCACTTCTCGTACACTTCTCGTACACTTCTCGTACCTCTTCGCTCTTTCTTTTTCCCTTCTCTCTTTCCCTGAATGATTAGTAGCATGGCAAGAACAAAAACTAGCTTTTAGGGCTAAAAAAATGAAAAAGAAGTACTGCCATTAGGAAAGGAGTCAAGTTTACCAACTCCACCAGTCGTCATTGAAGTTCACCTTAGTCGAAGTTGGCAATTTCACGAGGACTGCTGACACATTTCCATGCACGAAAATCATCAAATTGCTTCCGTCACGCAAAAAATGTTACCATGTTATGCACGAATATCACCATTCTTTTTGCCCTAGAAAATCACTCTATCCTGAAGAACCAGTCCTCCAATTTTTCTGAAAGAGCTCAGAAACCCCTTTAACTGCCTCCTTTCATTTTACTAGAATCAAATTGTTGCATCATAGAAAGAACTCAGCAGTTTGGCATACATGTAGCACCGACATATGATTTCATATGAGTTGTTGTTCAGCATTACCAATCAAAAATATGATTGTGATAGCAGGTTTATGTTGGTTTTTGTTTTAGGATGCGCCCTTCTGGTCTGAAGACTGCCGTGTCATTCCCCTTTCCTAGTAAGACTAGGGACATGACAATGATCGTTTTCTTTTTAGTTCAATCGAGTATCTATGGTGTACCTCTGCTTCTGATCTTAATGCAGCCTCTTCTTATGTCTCTTTGTCCCTCTTTTCGAGTAGAAAATTGTTGTGGTTAGCCTCTCAGAGAAATCAGCAGATGAGAAGGCTGCTGATACAGCTGCTTCACCAAAGGCGACATAGGTGAGCTTCACAACACGTGATGCCTCGACGGAGAAGTCATCAAATGTGCTGTTGGGAAATATATCAAACGCTTGCCCCGTCTATTCAATGTAATTCCCTTGCAGCTTATTTAGGATCTCATTTCTTGCCTGCTTATTGTATCTTCAGCATTTGCTCGATGCAGAATAAATCATCAATGCAGTGTACTTTCGAACTGACACAAGGATGACTTCATGCGTCTCATGTGAAATAAAGTGCAAGTTTTTGAAGCTTTTAAAAAATCTGATCCAGATAAGTTTTTAAGTTTAAATAGGTTTTGTTATTTGGATCCATATATTATATATAGATAGATAAGAAGTGATTTTTGGATTTTGCCCAGGAGTGAGCCGCAGAGTTTTTGGCCATAACAATCACTTATGTGGTGGGTTCCATGAATTTTCTCTTAAAAAAATCACAGCACATTTCACCTTCAGTAAAAATAGCTAGGCCTCATATAGATTTTTTTTTTTTTCCGCCTATCGTGATTCGTGGCAATCAATCCTTAAATTGTATGGTCCAAAGAAATACAACTTTAGGACCATTTAGAAAAATTTTGCAAATTTATGGAAAAAGCTAATTTTGCATGGCCTCGTTATCTCAAAATTAGCATATTTCCAATGTAATCTCTTCCTAACGTAACGAAAGGCAATGGTCACGCTTCTCCATCCCACGAAATCCGCAACTTTCAGTTGAACGGCCATGCATGCTCAAAGAGGATCAACCAACGAGAAGGCGCCACGTGTCTGCTCAAGAAGGTCAAAGGATCTCTTGGCCCTATCCCAAGTCGCCACGTGCCCCGGTCTTCCTTATTTTTCTCCCTCGTCTATCAATCGGAGCTCTATATAAGGTGGCCGCTGAAAGTTTCTGTTCAGAAGATCACATTCATATCCATTTATCAGAGGAGAGTTCGGTTCTGATTTTGACCAGAGAAAAATGGCTTATAGAGCAGCTGTGAGGGTCATCTCTTATCTCAATTCCTATTAGCTTCTTCATTGTCAGTTGAATGATCTGGTTTTCTTGATGCGTAAATGATCTTTTGGCTCTAGGGCTATTGGCGATCTATGCTGAGCCGAGCGGGGGCGAGCCACCGGTCGTTCACAACAGCCACCAAACCCAAGATGTTCTCTGCGACCTCCGGTGCCACACGCTCCGATCACCACCACGAGAGGTTTGCTCGATCGACTCGATTCTTGAAATTGTCTTGCGCATGAGAGGAACGGAACAAAGAATCCTCATGACTCTCCCGCAGATGCTAATCAACCGTTTGCGCAGGAGCTTGCTGCTGAGGGGCGAGTTTGCGCCGGTGGGGATGGTGTTCGCCATGTTGCTGGTGGCGATGACGATAGGGGTGCACACGATGAAGCAGCAGCTGGTGCACTCACCGGGAGTCCGCGTGAGCAAGAAGAAGCGAGAGACGGTGCCGGAAGTGGACGACCCAGATGGCGTGATCAGGTCGGCCGACAAGTTTCTCAACAAGTCCTTCCTGAGGAAGGTGGCTCATATCCAAGAGAACGACCGCACGCTCCCCGATCCCGTCCGCGCCAACCCTTACACCAAGTACGTCTAGCAATGGTCATCTCTTTCTGTAACGATTTTCATAACGAGATGAAGAGTTCTGATCTAAGTTTAACTTGATGTCTAGTAGGCCTCGAGAGGCAGAGACGCTGAAAATGGCGGGGGTGAATCCAACACGCCGTTGAAGGAAAGGACCCAACCAGGCACATCTCAACCGTCCATTTATTCACCTTTAGTTCCCAATCTGATCTTGTACATAGAAAGTATTTTGCCATTTATCTCGACCTCGTCTGCTTAGGGTTTGAACCCTTTGGACAATCCATTTGGAAGGTTGGCCCACAGTGGCTTCAAATTTTGTAGTTTTTGAATAAAAGCAGAGCTAATTATGCTATCTCGTCTCGCGCGTGTTATGATGCATAATACATTTTGATGATGATCATTTGTGTGTATTGATGATGGAAGGAAGATGGTTAGAGTGATGTGCTGTTACCATGTATTAGTAACCCACAATTGGCTTGATAACTACTTGGCAATGACTCGTTTGATTGTAATTGAGTCAAGTCGAGTCGATCCCGAGTGAAAATATGTGTACTCAATTGACCTCTAGCTCAGGGACTCGGATAATGTCCCTCATCAGGGACGGTGCTAGACGGATCATGGGGCGAAAGAGTGGGGATTTTGGTGGGCAAGACGGGTTAGTCTTAGCCCAAATCCATCTTGCTATAAATTGTTTGAAGTTATGTAGATTTATATGTATACTTAGTTTTTTTTTTTTTTTTTTTTTGGTCGGTCCTACGCTAATCCTACTCTCTAACATATTTAAAGTGGCTCTACATTGAATAATCATTTATGTATTATTTAAAGTGGCTTCATTGAATGATCTTATTTTAAATTTTTATGTTTGCTTGATTTGTATCTAATCTGCTATATATATTAAAAAAAAAAATGAGGCTGAGTCCATGGGAATGTGAAATTTTTAGAGTGGCACCCATGACAATATAAATAAAATCGATCAAGATAATGTTTTTATGTTCTCCAAACTCTAATATGTTCTAGCATAGATCAATCGGTGGATGATAAGTTACATGAAATTACATAAACTATTTTCAATGAGTTATTTTGGTGAGAATAAGTGATTTAGTACTTTCATATAATGAATTTCAAATAACTTTAACACTACAACTTTTCTTTTTTTCTGGTCTCCAATTTGTATTTTTAATTTTTGATTATTTAGTAATCTAGGAGTCCTTATTCAAGATTCAACCTCTTTCGCATATCCGTTTTTAGTATTTTGAAAGATATGATATCTAGGTATGAGCACTTTCAAGATGAAATTCTCGACATTACATTAACAAATCTAATATTATAACATTTAAAAATATAATGTGCGTGCTGATGGGCCTTCACTGTTTTCCAATTTAGGCTTTCTATGTTTCGAATCTCACAAAACTTCATTCACTCAATTGTTCAATACATCTTGATCTACAACATACTTTAATTTCATATTTTTTTGAGGTAAAATGATTTATACGAAAGCCTATTCTTTTACCATGTGAAAACTGGCTAGTGCAGTAAAAACAATGACTTATTTGTCTTCTCGATTTATTATAAATTCTTCCCTTTGGAATCTAACATGATTCCTTACAAATGTTATATACGACATCTATGTTTACAACATACTAAAATTTCAAAGTGTTTTATGAAGATTTAGATGTCAAAATAGGTTTTCTTCCGTGGTCATTGAGACTGTTAAACGAATGAGATTTTGGGTTGTCTTTGGTGATTTGCTGCTCTTTATACAAACGAATTAGGCTTGGATTCCTCGTGAAAAATGTTATTTAAAGTCTTCTCTACAACATATTAAATTTTTATAATTTTTGGAATCCATTTGATAAGGTGATGACTTTTATTTCGTAAATTGCTTAAAACCATTTTTCGGGATAAGTACACTAATGGTGTCATAAGTTGTGTACGGCGCTCACTTTGGTGCCAAAAGTTTCCGCCGGATCACTTAAGTGCCAAATCGGAGAAAAAACGATCACTTTGGTGCCACTAGCGAGAAATTCTGGCCAAAATGATTATGTGGCATTTATATTTAAAAAAAAATTCAACAACTCTTATTATTGTCCACGGTGGATGGCATAAAACGACGCCGTTTCCTTTTCTTCGTAAGAAACGACGTCGTTTTACCATTCCACATGGATTAGCTACAAAACGATCATCGTATAGTGGATTGACTACGGTCAAAAACGACGTGGGCCAAAAACGGTGTTCGTATTGGAATCTCGCTCGACGCCGCCGGCCGTAGCTCGCTGACCCACTGTCGTTCACTCGCCCGCCGTCACTTGCCCGCCGTCGCTCGGCCACCGCTGTAGTTGCGCCGTCGTTCACATTCGTTCACTGGTTGCATCCTCAACTCTCGCTCACTCAGGTTTGTCATGTTTTCTACGTGGTTCAATTTAATGAAAAATTAGGGTTCCGACGGGCAAGTTAGGGCATGGAGGGCAAATCGAGGGCTCGGCTCGGGGGAAAGTGGTGGGGATCGAATTTGAGGGCTCGGCTTAGGGGGGAAAGTGTTGGGGAAAGTGGTGGAGACTGAATTTGAGGGCTCGGCTCAGGGGGAAATATTGGGGACCGAATAGAAAATTTGAGAGTTTCGTCGTTTGTTCGCTTTCTTTTGTGGGAACCGAATAGAAAAATAGGGCGCGGAGGGGAAAATGGAGGCTCGACTCGGGGGCAAACTGTGGTGGGACCGAATTTATTTAATTAATTGGACTGCTTCTATGGAGAAACAAGGGGGGCCGAATGTGATTGAATTGAAAAATGGGTGGTGGGACCTCACTTTGTTTATTCAATTCGGTTTCTTTTGTTTCTGTAAAAGCACCGAATTGGGGAGATTAGTTGCATTTGTTTCTTCACAACAAAACGACAAGGACCTCCATGTGAAGTTGCTGATTCTGTCATGTGGTCCCAACAAGTAATGACATTTGTTTTTTTTCATTGGCTGCAGCATCGACATGGACGCGAATCAGGTAGGCATTATTGTTTGCTATGGTGGAGAGTTTCTTATTGGTGCCGATGATTGGCAATATACTGGTGGAAATGAAGGTACTATTTATGTTAATGTTTGGAAGCCATAATATATTACTTTTCTGAGGGATTTGGTGTATTTTTTACGATGCAAAGTACAAAAAACTACATTACTGTGTTCCTGGGAAGGAATTGAAGGATGGCTTGAGATTTTTTAATGACGATAATGGTATTAAGGATATCATTTACCATCATCTTCACGGCGAAGAAATTAAGGTATATGTTGAGTATTATAGTGATGGTGAGGATGAGGACGATGATGAGGATGGTGAGGATGAGGATGAGGATGGGGATGAGCAGACCACCACTGAAAGAGGAGAAGTGAGGGATCCTATTCAAGCGAGTAATCAGGTTGGGGATGAAAGAGATGAAAGGGAGAGAACTCACATTGATAGAGATGAACAAACAGTGAGATGTCCTAAAAGCTTAGGTGAAGATTTGGGTGAAGATGTGGGCGATGAAGACTTCATTGGATTAGGATGGGAAATTGCTTTATCTAGTGAATCGGAAGATGAATATTTTGCTTCAGTAAATTTCCCAAGTGACGAAGATGATGATGAACTCGCACAATCAAGACAAAAGCAAAGGGAATTTCTGAGAAAAAAACTTGCACCTTCAGCAAAGAGGCCCGAGCTAGTAAATGGGGATGGAGTTCCAACTGAAGGTAATAGAAGTGAAGATGAAGAAAGCTGCGGCGATGAAGTTGCTGGTTCGAAGAATGAGCTTAACAATGATGATGAAGAACCTGCTCGTCGAAGAAAAAGTAAGTACCCTTGCTATGATCCGACTGTTGATAAACATATTTTGTCTGTGGGCATGAGATTTGACGACGCAAAACAGTTCAAGGAAGCTGTTGTGAAGAACTCCATTGGTGAACAGAGGAGTGTTCAATTCATTAGAAACATAAAGGAATTTGTGAGAGCTAAGTGCTCACAACCCAATTGTCCATGGAAGCTCTATGGCGCGCTAAGTAAGAATGGGTCATTCAGTTAGGTTCTTGCAAGAGGAGCATACTTGTCAAATTATCTTTAACAATAAAAGGGTAACAAGTGTGTGGTTATCAAAGCATTTTTTCAACACTATCAAAGTAATGCCTGAGATCAAGAATCCTCAATTTCAACAGTTAGTGAAGGAGCAAGTAGGGGTTAATGTGTCAAGGAATCAATGCAAGAGAGCTAAGATGATGGTAATGAAAATACTGATAGGTGGGTATAAGGAAGAATATGCGCGGTATGGGACTATCTTTGGCGAATGCATGTTTCAAAACCCATTTAGCAGGGTGTATGTAGAGGTTGTGGAGAGGCCACTCCCTGATCTTGGGCATAGATTTGATGGATTTTATGTCTATTTTGATGCATGCAAACGGGGCTTCTTAGCTGGTTGTAGAAGAGTTATAGGATTAGATGGATGCTTTCTAAAGGGTTTGTGCAAGGGGGAGTTGTTGGCTGCTGTGGGGAGAGATGCAAATAATCAAATGTTTCCGATAGCTTGGGCATTGGTGAAGATAGAGAATAAGGATATTTGGTCCTGGTTTCTTAAAAATTTAATGGCTGACCTTGAGATAACCGATGGGGGGGAGGGATGGGCATTCATGAGCGACCAACAGAAGGTAATTTCATTGTTAATTAATTCACTCCTTTTTAATATTAATCATTTGCATCTTTTTCCTGCCTTGTATTTATTGGTTTGAATTTTTGTAGGGACTTATTTCTGCATTGGCCGAGTTGATGCCACATGCTGAGCATAGAATGTGCGCGAGGCACATATATGCAAACTGGTCAAGGAACTTCAAAGGAGATAGGCTGCAGAAGTAGTTCTGGCAGATAGCAAAGAGTACCAACATGGCTGATTTCAGATTAGCCAAACAAGGATTGTTGCAGCTGACAAAGAAATGTTTTGATGCACTCTTTCAGACAGAAGCTAAGCATTGGTGTCAAGCCTTCTTCAGCGAAGAGTTCAAATGCGACATCATTGATAACAACCTCAGTGAAGCTTTCAATGGCAGAATTTTAGAGGCCAGGTGCAAACCAATCATCAACATGTTTGATGATATTCGAGTGATGGTGATGACTAGACTGCATAGGCAAAGAGATGAGGCTACGAAATGGACTAGAGACTGTGGTCCTAGGATTATGAAGAGATTTGATGCTAACATTGCTGCTAGTAGGTTCTACCATCCAGTTTGGAATGGAGATAATGGATATGAGATTATTCAAAATCAGGATAAGTATGTTGTCAAGTTGGATAGAAGAAAGTGTTCATGCCGAGTCTGGCAACTGAATGGAATTCCCTGTGCCCATGCAATTTGTGCTATTCAGACAAAGCAAGAAAACCCAGATGATTACCTACATGATTGGTACAAAAAAAAGCTCATACCTTGCTTCATACCAATTCATGATGCAGCCTATCGGAAGCAACAAATATTGGGAGCCAACAAATCATGAAAGCCCTCTACCTTTGCCGCTGAAGAAGCAAATTGGAAGGCCAAAAAAGAAAAGAAGAATGCAGCAGGAAGAGGCATCGAGTCAGAGGATGAGTAGGACTGGCTCAAAGATGAAATGCTCCTATTGCCGCAAGGAAGGGCACAATAAGAAAGGTTGTGAGCTAAAAAGGCAGCATCAACAACAAGATGTAATGGCTGAAGGTAGGACAGAAGGCCCTACTGAAGAGTTTCTTATTAGGCCTAGTGAAGGTAGGACGAAGGCCTGCGGTAATGCCTGCGAAGGGCAAACAAAAAGCCCTGCTGTAAGGTAAGTATCCTCTTTACCTCAGTAACTTTACATTTCCTATTTGATAGAGTTTGATGGTTGACCATGTGTACTAGCTTCTCTTGTGCTTTTCCTCTATCATGCACTTGTAATTTGATAAGCTTTCTCCATTTGTTTCCACCATGAAAATGAGTAAATGTATAATTATTCATTGTAGTTGGTCATGATCCTGATATAGTACATTGTTGTAAGGCCTTCTAAAGGGTTAGAAAAAGGCCCTGTTGTAGGCTCAAGTGTAGGGACAGGGACTGGAATAGGTAGGACATCAACAACAACAACTGAGTCCACTGTTGAGCAAACGAGAAGAAAAAAAGTTCCTGCAAGTTGTACATCGCTGTGTTTGTCTTTTATGGGCTGAATTTTAAATTTGTTATGTGTTTCTCATGTGAGAAGACGAGCAATTGCACAAGTTGCAGAGGCTGCTCCCCCATCTGTTGCTACTGAAAATGATGCACCACAGTGAACAAGAGGGGCTATTGGAAAAAGATTAAGGCAATATGGTTATGGGATTTACACAGATGAACGAACTGGAATGACTATTTTGAATGTAAGATTTGTAGGCCTCATGCATTTAATTTGTTGTACTTCAATTCATTTGGTTGACAATATCGCTATGTTCTTGTAGCCTAAGAGAACTTCGGAGGTACTTCTCTCTCAAGGTGGCCCAACTCAAGAATCAAGGATGCAGCCAAAAAAGAGTGCTCCAAAGAAGAAGATAGTGGGTATAGCTGCAAAACAGCCATCCAAACAGAACTCAGTACCAGTTCCATCTCAACCAACGATTGAGCGCGATAGTGATGATATGGACCAACACATGACACGTGCTAGAACAAGAATAGCCACCGTCAAAAACAAGGAAAAGGAGGTGACATAACTTGCACATCCAGCTCGAAAGAGTGATCGGATTATGAATCAATTCAAAGCTCCAAGACGAAAAAGAGATCAGGGTGTTGTCCATATTGAGTGATGGGAGGGTGCTGGACATGGTCTCTTTAGTTTATGTGGTGCTGGACATTGTCTCTCTTTTTATGTTTTCTTTTTTTAGGAGGGTGCTGGATATTATATCACTTATGGTAGTTGCTGCCTTCATATTGCCATTGGTTTTTTTTTTAAGAGGGTGCTGAACCTTTAGTGATTGGGGAGTGAAGTTCTTGTTTTTCTTTTCTTTTGTAAACAATCAATCAATGTTAATGACAAGAGCTGTTTCTGTTATTTTCTCTTGGCTTGGTTTCGACTAATAGCTAGCAAGATAGTTATTAGTTATGTTGTATATTTTTTTGCTTGCTGTTGGTGCAATATTCTTATGACGTTGCTATTAAAAAATTTTAGATTTAGATGTGTGCATATAGTGTTGCTGGTTGAAGTTGTTGATGCGTTGATGCTATTTGTGGGGTTCTGGTTGTATGTGCTGGAACAAGATGCAGATTTAGGTGCTGGTGCATCTCATTGCAGGGTTGTTATGTTGCAAGAAGATGCACCAGCAACCAAACTGGTGCAAGAACAAGATGCAAGATGCACCACGACTGGTGCAAGTTTAAAATTGACACTCAAGCGATTACTATTTACAACTTGTGCAATAGAAGTGATCACTTTGTAATCGCGACTGGCGCTTAAATGATCACTTTTATAAAAACTTGGCACCCAAGCGACCACTATTTATAACTTTTGGCACTGAAATGGTCAGTCGTTAAGTTTGCTGGTTTGCAATTGCAGGAAACCAGCAAACCAGCAAACCATTACAACGATAAAAATGCAGCAACCATTCTATTTGAAGCAAAAACTAACTAAAACAAACATTGCTAATATATAACTAAACAATAAAAAGTGCTCAAAACTAATGCATTCCTTCCATTTCGCCATAGTTTGCAGTTGCAGCAAACCATTCAAACTAGCAAATCAAGAGGGCAAATAAAAAATGCAGCAATCAAACATTGCATTTCTGAAGTGCTCATAATTAATGCATTCCAACTCCAACCTTGCATTTCTACCATGGATTACAACAAAACCTTCTGCTTCATACAAAAATGGTAGACACACAAACTTCGACTATGGTAGACATACAAACTTTTTCTCATTACTCACTTCACATTTGAATAAACTACCCAAGAGAATAAAAACACAATCAACGCTCGATAAAATTTTCTCTCAATTTTCAACCTTGAAACCTCCCTATTCAAATGGTCGACCAGAGATGTTAAACCCTTCATTTGAGCTTGCATTGAGTTGACATCCTCCAACTCGTCCATTAATGCAGGTGGAGGTTGATTTCGGCCTTCAAGTAACTCCAGGATCACTTCTGTCGCTCGATCAGAGAATTTCCTATCAACCCATTTGAAATATTTGCACTTTGAGCCTTCTCTATATCTACCGCACCCATGAAATCTTCTCCCGGGATTGAACCGAGTCCAAGATGTTCTTCTTGGACTTGGTAACCCACAATAACAGTAACACTCACCATCTAATTCGCTTTTTTATAGGAATGTGAGCTGCTGCTGAAGCTTCTACCCTCCATTCGCAAGAGCGAGCTGATAACTTTGAAAGAAAATCGAAGTATGCACTCGAATTGGTCGAATTGGGGATTTAGGGTTTTCAATTTCCGATTCTACTCGAATTTAGGGATTTAGGGTTTCTTATTTGGGGGAAAAGACGCTAAACGGCGTCATTTTATTGTTTACATGCTGATTGTATTCTCCGGCGATCCACATCGGCTTCAAATATTAATAAAAAAAATGCCACGTCAGATTTCTGGCCAACCAGATCGGAGTTGGCACCAAAGTGAGTGTTTTTCAAAAGTTTTGGCACTTAAGTGATCCGACTGAAACTTTTGACACCAAAGTGAGCGCCGTACACAACTTATGGCACCATTAGTGTACTTATCCCACATTGGAGAAAGGGCCACATGCCCAAGAAGTAGGTGGCTCTAGGGAGGGCTATGGACCCTCCAATCTCATCAAGCCATCATTGTAAGATCTTAGTATTTGTTGCACTTAGGTACGTGAATAGTGCGCAATCTTAGTAAAATGACTGAATTGCCCTCTCATTCAACTAAGGATAGAGGGCAAGATGGGAAATGAGTAAGGAAGGGGCGCCCATGTGCTAAAGATGAGGGGAGTGATGTCATCCTCTAGCCTAGCCTAAGCATAACCTAAACCTATGCACTCAAGTGTGTATCTCCTTGTTAATACTTACATTTTTCTTCTTCAATAAGCTTTATTTTGATTGATTGAGAAATGTTCTAAGAGATTGGATGGGATGGGCATTAATGGCAAGATTTCTTCCTCTTTCTCTCTCTCCTCTCATTCCCTTTGGTTCCCACAGTAATTCTCTCTCTCTCTTCTCTCAATTTCTCTTATTTTCTCTCACTTGTTCTGTCTCCTACCCTTTGGACGAATTTCCCTCATCCTCTTCCTCATTTCATGCCCATTTCTCTCTCATTTTCCTCTCTAGACTCACCGGAAACCGACTACCACAACCGCCACCCTTAAATCGCCCTTCACACCATCATTTTTGTTGCTGAGTTAGAGCTTTAAAGCCGAGGAAACTGCTATCTAGCCCCTCACAGTAGCCCTCTCTCTCTTTGTCTCTCTCCATTGACGGTTTGGACACCGCTAGCCTAGGGGAGGCCATCCGCCGTCAAGTCACCCCTGTAGCGCTACTTGAGACACTGTCCAACCCACTCAGTGAGTTGTGGAGGCGTGACTAGTAGCTCACAGTTGCTGTCCAGCCTTGCCACTTCTCCCCCGATACTTTTTAAAGCTTGGACTTGGGTGTGAGTGGATTTCTAGCCCTTAATTAGGGTTGTTGTTGCATTTTGGAAATAGTTTAGGGTGAGATTAAGGTTAAATGGTGCTTTGTTGATGTGATAAGTGATCATTGGGTTTCGATAGGTTATCTTGATATGTTATCGAGTTTTGGACGATAGGTTATCAAGCTTTGGATGATAAGTTGTCAAGTTTTGGATGATAAGTTAGCGAGATTTGGGTGATAGTTTATCGAGTTTTCGATAGGTTATCATGTTTAGGCGATAAGTTATCAATTTTTGCTTATAGGTTATCACTTCTTAGCTCGATAAGTTACATGATAAGTAGTTACGCAATAAGTTATTAAGTTATGACAAGTGAATTGTGATATGTTCTTATATTATGCCATAATAGGATGATAGACTATTATGCGGTGATATGTGTTTTATGAAGTGACGTCATGATAAGGCATGTTATTGAAATACGTTATGGTATTATGATATGTTATATAAATAAAATATGAGTTATTGGATAGATTATGATGGCAATGTATTATATGTGTTCATTGAAAGTAGTCGTCATCCATATGTTATGTTCATAGTCTATGGTCGACGTGTGAGAACACCCTAAGCCTCCGAGACAAGATATACGATGATTCTTGGACGTGCAAGGAAGCACGTCGGATCAAGTCTCTCTCTTGGGATCGACGATATTGAGACGTATGGTTCCCGAACCAAGTCTAGTACTAGATCAATGATCGCGTCACGACGGGTCAATCCTTTCTTAGTCTCGGTGCGATACTAAGACATATCGTTCCCCAGCTAAGTCTAGTACTAGGTCAGTAATCATGTCACGATGGATCGGTTTTTTCTTGACCTTGGTGCAATATTAAAGCATATCATTTCTGATTTGGATTGGACTAAGGCCGATGCTCAACGTAATGTGTCAAACTACGGACTCTCGTTTTGTGCTCGGCATATTTTATTGATGTACTTTCGATAGATTATGAGACACACTTCGTTTGGCACGCCTTTGAAGTATTCATACTTAGCTAATGAGAAAGATAACAATGGGCGTGAGTGATGAGGTGCTCGTGTGATCATATAAAGACTCTGATGCATTTTACGTAGGGTGTGAATCCGTCCTGATGCGTTTTACGTGGGACGATGCCCAATTAAGTTCGGATGTCCCCAAGTCAACGAAATGTCATTTGCGGATGGATTTTGGAACGAAACTCCTTACAGGAATGCCGTCTTGATGCGTTTACGCGGGATGATGCCATACTCGATGGGGTGAGACGATGCCCGATTATGTTGGATGACTACGAACCTTCGGGTTGGTCTTGGGCCCTGAGCGGCCGTAATAATCTCAAAGCATGGTCTTGAGGGTTGGCATCTTGCCCAAGGGAAAGGCTACATCTAGTGCCGGACCAATGATTTGAGCGATACATCCTAAGTTTTTTTTTTTTTTTTTTTCAAGTGTGGAAACTCCAGGACCCGAAGTAGTAGGATTGATTCTCATAATAATAAAAGTGAAATATATTGAAATTTTTTGCGAAAATTGTCGAATCCAAAAAAAAATGTTCGATAGCAAGTTGATCGGTTAATTCAATAAGAAATGGTAATTAGCACTCGATTTAATTGGTACCATCCAACCGAATCCAATTCGATTTTGTTTACTTATTCAATTTCAACGAGTGAATTCTCAAGTTCAACCAACCTATTTTCAAAATATCAAGATCAAGTGGATGAATAAAAATAACATGGTAGTATGAGATGCCATCCGTTTCTCAAGACACCACATGTTTAAAGTGTATGAGTGCATGAATGCATATTTTGAGAAGTGATGCTAGACTTAGCACACGTGTGACCTGAGATCGATATATGAGCATTTCTAGATTATAGCATGGTATGGGTGCATGATTATAATATGTTGCATGCTCTCGTGTCTAACTCATGAATATGGAAGTGTTATAAGAATTGCTTATGTGCTTTGTTATGATGGCTTAAGAAGGTAAGATGATCATTCATGTTTATAGTTAGGGCAAAGCACGAGATGTTTTGCTATTGATCTGCCATCGATAGATAACTTGCATGTTTAGGATGTTTCCGAGGTGAATGGCTTCCCTACACGAGGTCTAGGGTGTTCGCTCATTGAGTTTATCTCACTTCATGTTATTTAACTTTTTCAGGCCTTAATCATGACTATTCGAGCTCGAGCCAAAGTACTTTGAGATGGACGTGTACTAGATGTGTAGGGGATACCACTTTATGAGCTCGTCCTTGTAAAATAGAGGTGCTAGGTTAACCCCAACACCGATACTTGGACAAGTATGAAGGAATCCGCTACGTGGACATGTAAATGGCTAAGCTTTTGATGTAAGGAAAGATTATATATGATGGTAGAAGCATATATATAAAAGTGTGTTCTGATGTATGCCTTCTACTATCCGTATTGTTTGTTAATGGTTAGTAGATGTTTATTTTGCTTCCGCTGAAGTATAATCAAAAGATAAAATGAATGGGTTGGCGATGCATCGTGGGACGTCGCAAGCAAATGAACTAAGTGAAAAGTGATAGTGCGGGTTGTCGTGAGCCTAGAGTAGGGCAGGGCATGATAATAACATTGTAAGCACTAGCAAAAAAGGATGACAAGTCTAATTCAACTCATCTCTAATGATCACTAATGTCCGAGTCTCTATCCTTTCTTTCACCGCTCATGGACAGTCATCTAACTAGGGTGGTTGGGGGAGCTAGGATAGACCTTTAATGTGACAAGTCGTTCTTGAAATGGACAATTTTCTATATTTTATTATTCATTTACTTGATTAGTCACCATCACCAATGTCTATCTCCATGTCCTTACATCCACTGCCACTAGACAAACATATGAGAATACGTAAGATAGCTTTAATTAGGGTAGATGAGAGAGATATTAAATAAGAATAGTTGGGGGAGTTGAGACTGTGTTTAATGCATCAACTTCTTTGTAGATTATACGTAATTAACAAGCCATATTTAATCATTAATGACAATATCCCATGCCACTTATTATATCATATTTATGAAACTTTCTTAGTGTGTTTGATATTTCCCTTCCTTGTTTTTGTTGTAATAATGAAAACTAGCAAGAAAGTTGATACATGAATGACACTACATGTATTGAGACTTTACTCGAGTTTATTACATGAAATGGTGCACAATGGGGTATGTGCCTATGTCATCGACGCTTGTTTTCTATTGATGTGTAGTCTTACTTGTTCTAGTTAGCATTCAACTAATCTCTCATGGTCCCTAATGTCCAAGTCTCCATGTCCTTTCTTCCACCGCTCATGGACAGCCATCTAATTAGGGTAGTTGGGGGAGCCAAGATAGCCTTTAATATGACAAGTCCTTTTTGAAAGGGACAATTTTCTACATTTTATTATTTGTTTACTTGATCAAGTCACCATCACCAATGTTTATCCCCACGTCCTATTGTCCTTCGTCACTGGACAAACATTTGAGAATAAGATGGCTTTAATTAGGGTAGATGAGAGAGATATTAAATGAGAATAGTTGGGGGAGGTGAGACTTCATTCAATGCATCAACTTCCTCATAGAATCCAAGGCACCGATATTAATATTGCTTTCTATCCCCTAGGGGTGAGCATGGTCCGGGTTGGGCAGGTCCACCCCCTAACCCTAGGACCAACCCGCACAGTGTTGGTCCTCAATTTTTGGAACCGAGGACCGACCTTAATGAGATTGGGACCGAGGACCAAACTGACCCAACGGGTTCTATCCAGTTCCAAGGTCAACCCGGGACCAACTGATAATTTTTTATTTCAATTTTTGTACTCCTTAAAAAAATGATTGAGGACTGGAGTGACCCAATAGGTTTGATCCGGTTTCAAGATCAACTTAGGACCAACCAATAATTTTTTATTTTATTTTTTGTACTCATTGAAAGGGCAATCGAGGATCGTACCGACCCAATGGTTTTGATGATGAGCGATGTTGGCTAAGAAAGGCAAGTGGTGAGGGTCAAGTGGGGTGAGCATCGAACAGAATGAGCATCAAATGTTGAGCAGGGAGCAACAAGCCAAGCGAGCATCGAGCGGTGAGAGGCATGAAGTAGTGAGCGGCACAAGTGACCCAAAGCGAGCGAGGCAAGTGTTGAGTGACGAGCGGAGAAGTTGTTTCTTTCGTTTTGGCGAATTGAAGACTGAAAGGATAAATAAGACAAAGAGAATGAATACTCTAGGAGGATGCCATAAGGTGCCTTTTTAGACGCCATGAGGATTTCTTACAAGAACATTTTTCTCATTCGTAAATTATGACTATTGACGTCGTAAAAAATATTAAAAATCTAAGTTATTAAATAATAATATAAAATTACTCGAACTCCTCACTAAAGAGCCGTTTAATGTTGTTGACATTATTTATTTTAAGGTTTTCTCTATATAAAAAATTATAAATAATATATTAGATATATTGATAAGCATTATCGTGTAATGCTTAAACTCTTCTATCAAATTGGTGCTGATGCCAATCTGAAGCATGTCTTCTTAACCTCCATCCCCAAAGAATTGTCCCAAATGGTAGAAAGAACTTTTCTCAGCAGACAAAGGAGAATCCAGGATATTCCACTGGGAGAAATCCAACAAGAAATCCATTTGTGCCTTGAAGAACTGTGCATCAAACGCCAAATGATTCAGACTTATGTCAACGACAACAGAGAACTTGACGCAGCCTGTTCTCATCAGAAGCTAAAGATCAAATGCTCCAAGAGAGACCGTGATGGATCTTGTGGCAAATCTTCCAAAAAAAAAAAAAAAAAAAAACACTTCAAGAAGCTCTGGATAAAGAAATCCAAGCATGGCTCTAAGCACTTTCGAAGGAAGAAGAAATGGCGATACTTATGCAAAAGCAAAGATTGCTCAGGCCACAAGAAATCGAATCGATGGTTCATCTGCAATCGAAATGACATTTTGCCAAAAATTGTCCTCAAGCAAAAAAAGGTCAGAACCATCTGATACATCATATAGAGAATGAGACCGGTATTTCTCTTGAAAATGATGATATCAAATCTTTATTCTCTGCGAATGAAGAATCATGTGAACAAACTCTTTGTGTCATTCCTTGTTACCAAACTCCTAGTGAAACTGATTCAGAACCAAATTCTGAAGATATTTTTCATATATCTCTCATCTCTCTAGAACAAAGCACTCACTCCGTCCTCACTAGTTCTAAGTCTAGGTCCATTCACTGGTATCAACAGTATTTGTGACTTTGTATCCAAACTTCAATATCGCTCTTTCAAACCCCCAATTACTTTCTTTTCTAAAGGTTCAGATCCAGCTCACTAGAGCTCCTCAAACTGTTGATTTCGTTGCTGCAACACTGCACTACCAAATGGTTTATCGAGTGCAGAACCATGCTCTTGATCTGAATTTCCATAATGAAAATGAAGATGTTTTATTCATTTCCATGCAAAATGATCAAGCATCCTGCATCCATATTCCCAGACAGATCCCAAAAGAAAAGTTGGCGAAGCTCCTTCCAGAGACTTGGATCACCAACTATGAAAAGTTACACCAGAATAACAAGCCTTTCCAGTCATCAGACTCTGAGTTCGTCAGAAAGAAAGATGGAATTGTTTCCATCAAATTTTGCAATAAAAAGGAAGAAAGTCCTTCCATCTTCCAGACTCTTTTTATGATTGAACCATGTGTTCCTGAGTCAATTTTTGAACCAAATCCCAAAAAGCTTGTTCGATATTTTAACAGTGATGAACATCCTGTTCATTACTACAAGGATAAGTATGGTCACTGTTTCTAGAATCCTTTTTGTTAATGTTCTTACTGCACAAACTCTCCCGATGAAGTAGATCCAACTGCCAGACCCCGGCGGAAGCACAAAAAGCCAAAGGACCCCTTGTACCAAAAGTACCTGAATGGAGACCCCTCTGTCGAAACTCTTGGTGAATGCGACAAATTTCAGTTTATGGTTTCTTACGAACCAACTCCACCACCAGAGTTCACTACTCCTCCCTCTGTATCACCATCTCCACCACCACCACCTCCAACATCTCCTCCTCAGAAAAATCAGCACTCTCCCCATTTTATAAGCCAAATTTAAAGTGGGCAAAGAAGCATTCCTACCCACTTGAACCTCCAGCACAAGCACCACCAAGTTCTTCCATCTCTATGTTTCATGAGACAGACTTCCCCCCTCTTGTTCGAGAAAGTTCTAAACTCTCGTTTCCCGCTCCAGAAGAATTCATTGATCCATAAGGCAAATATAGGAATGTCTTTAAGATACCTACCCTCATTGATGTGGATGAACATGGAAGACAGAAAAGGACTCCCGTTGTTGAAGCCATCCTAAATTGGCAATCAGAAACTCTTCTAGCACATAACAATGCGTTTAAGGTGATTGATACCAAGATTGTGCATGTACAGCAAGATCTTCGAAGATATGATGAAACCACCAAGAATATGCTTTCAGATTTCCAAAAAAGGCTTCATGTTGTGGAATCCGGACAACATTTAGGGTATCATTATCTCAAAAGTCCTAAGGCGAAAATAGAGAAGCTTAAAAGGCAAATCTAGATCCTTGAAGAAAGAAGACTTGATCCATTTCCGACTACTTTACGAACAGAGCATCCGCCACCTTAGACGTCTATCTTTGCTGCTCTCACAAATATTCCTGTCAGACAAGATAAGACAGATGTGGCTGAGATGCGAAATCGTCTCAGAGAACTGGATCGAATAAGGAAAGAAAAAGGGAAAAGAGAAGAAGACTGAAGAATCCTCGCTTGTTATAAGGGAAAAGCCGGATCAAATGATGCTGTCAAACCCATTAGAATCTTTCTTAAGAGATTTGGGTAATTAGGAACCAACTCCACAGCCTCATTCTGTTACTCCATAGCTCGATCCCGTCATTCTGACAGATCAAATTCTATTTCCAATAGAACCAGCTTTTCCAAACATCTTTGATACTGAATCAGATTCGGTATCTCTTTCGTCTTCATCATCTTTCTCAATCCCCACTATTGATGCATTTCCTATTGTACCGATGACTTCATCAATATTCATGGCCGATCCTCCAGACCAGGATATGGAATCAAATTCCTCTAAACTAGAGGTTGTTCAGCTAAATAATTCCTCCTAGCATATGTCTACAGCATCAAAATCGTTTTTTTTTTTAATCATTGATGATATTCCTTATCATAAATGGCTAGAAAGACTTGAGGAATTCCATACTTGGCTAAATGCCTAAGCTCTTACCAATCGGGACAAGTATGATGTTCTTTTTAGTTTTGTCACAAGGTTTACAGGTAGCCTCAAACTTTGGTGGCAATCTGTGTCATAAAATGACTAGCTTCACTTTTTACTCTCACCTGATTTTGGTCATGCCATTACCCTTCTATATCATTTCTTTGTGGGAAAACCTACTGGTCTAATAGAGCTTAAAAGAAGAGAATTTTCTGAAAGAAGATGTTGTTCTCTCTAGAAGAAACATCTTGATAAGCATTATCGTGAAATGCTTAAACTCTTCAATCAAATTGGTGCTGATGCCAATCTAAAGCACGCATTCTTAACCTCCATCCCCAAAGAATTGTCCCAAACAGTAGAAAGAACTTTTCTCAGCAGATAGAGAATCCAACATATTCCACTAGAAGAAATTCAACAAGAAATCCATTTGTGCCTTGAAGAACTGTGCATCAAACGTCAAATGATTCAGACTTATGTCAACGACAACAGAGAACTTGACGCAGCCTGTTCTCATCAAAAGCTAAAGATCAAATGCTCCAAGAGAGACTGTGATGGATCTTGTGGCAAATTTTCTAGAAAAAAGAAGCACTTCAAGAAGCTCTCGATAAAGAAATCCCGGCATGGCTCTAAGCACTTCTGAAAGAAGAAGAAATGGCGATACTTATGCAAAAGGAAAGATGCTCAGGCCACAAGAAATCAAATCGATACTTCATCTGTAATCAGAAAGGACATTTTGCCAAAAATTGTCCTCAAGCAAAAAAATGTCAGAACCATCTGATACATCATATAGAGAATGAGACTGGTATCACTCTTGAAAATGATGATATCAAATCTTTATTCTCTGCAGATGAAGAACCATGTGAACAAACTCTTTGTATCATTCCTTATTACCAAACTCCTAGTGAAACTGATTTAGAATCAGGTTTTGAAGATATTTTTCATATATCTCTTACCGCTCCAGAACAAAGCACTGACATATTTTCAAGCCAAACTCATTGTCCCCACTTCCCTGTGAAAATCTTCACTTCAAAATTCGCCAAGCCTATCACTGTTATTGCCCTCATAGATACTGGAGCAAGCTGTTCAATCCTAGATACTAAAATTCTTCCTGAAGAATATTGGACTCCATATGTTCGATACTTCAACTCTGCCTTTGGAGACACTTTTTCCACAAATGTGAGAACTGCCCTAGTAATTGTTCAGTTTTTCCCTCAATGCTCCATAACTACAAAAATCTTTGGATCTAGTCTCCCCAACAAATATTTGATAATTTGTTGGGACATTATGACTCAGATTTCTCAGCTCCGCATCATTCATGAAAAATGTCTTAAATATAAAGACTAGTTCTCTGAACTCGTCAATATCCAGAGACTTTTTTCCATTCAAATGAGTCTTTTAGATCCAATTATGCAAAAGTTGTTGGAATCTTGTTCGAATCCCATTCGAGTTCGCCCAAAAATGCCCTCATCCTCTATGGGAAAATCCAGAGTTCTCTGTTTGCCTTCCTTTAAAAAAGAATGAAGATATTAATCCAACCAAGGCGAGTCATATGGGAATGAAGCTAAAATACTTGGTTCCAGCTCAAAGGGAATGTTCAGAATTATTGCAGTAAGAACTTATTGAGATCTCCAATTCTCAATGGAGTTGTGAAACCTTTTATGTCAATAAACGTGTTAAGCAAAACAGAGGAAAGATGAGATTGGTAATTAATTATCAGCCTCTTAACATTTTTCTCCAAGATGACAAATTTCCTTTACCCTCTAGAAATTCCCTCTTTATTGGACTAACCAAAGCCCACATCTACTCTAAATTTGACCTCAAACCCGGATTTTGGCAACTGGGCATCCATCCTGAAGACAGACCCAAGACAGGGTTCTGTATTCTGAACCAACATTTCCAATGGAAGATTCTTCCTTTTGGCCTAAAGGTGGCACCATCCCTTTTCCAAAAGGCCATGTGTCGAATTTTCCAGCCAATACTATCAAGTGCAACAGTATATATTGACGATATCCTGCTCTACAGTCCTGATGAGCAGTCGCACTACCAACTTCTTGAATAGTTCACAGAAATCGTGAAGAAGCATGGGATTATGCTTTCCCAAAGAAAGATGAACATTGCCCAAACAGAAATTGAATTTCTTGGTATGCATCTTAACAAAGGTACATACTATCCAAGGCCACATATTACTCAGGAATTGTTGAAATTTCTTGACCAGAACTTCACAACAAAACAAGTTCAGCAATTTCTTGGGATAATTAATTATCTCAGACATTTTGTCCCAAACATTGCAAAATTGCTAATCCAGTTGTAGATAATGTTGAAGAAAAATCCCCCACCATGGGGACGTTCTCAGGTTAAAGCAGTCGTTGAACTTAAGGAGATTATGCAGACTCTTCCTCCATTACAAATCCCATCAATAGGGAAGAGAATTCTCCAAACCGACACCAGTGATGAATACTGGGCCACCATCCTGTTAGAAGAAATTGACGGTAAGAGACATCTGTGTGCCTACAAAAGTGGAAAATTTTCCCAAGCTAAGATGCATTATCATTCCACTTTTAAAGGAATCTTTGCGATGAAAAATGGAATAAAAAAGTTTGAATTCCATCTTATTTGCCATCATTTCCTGGTAGAATTGGATATGTCATCTTTTCCTCAGATGACCAAATTCAAACAGAAGTAGGTTCCAAATTCTCAACTGCTTCGATGGGTTGAATGGTTTTCAAAATACTCTTTTGAGACTAAACGCATTGCCGGGAAGAAAAATGTGCTTGCTGACTTCTTGTCACGGTCAAAAGCACTAGCAAAGATCAACATGTACATCATGAGACATGCTTTTTATACTCATCATCATAATGAGAAGTATAAGATTGTGAAGATAAAAGATTGGCCAAGCTGGAGATACCCTCAGGAGATTGTTGAGCAAATCCAGAATGATAGTCTCACTGAAAATTTGGAAAAACTCATGTGGCAATGCCACATAGAGCTGTTCAGACTCAATAGAGGTTCGATTCTTTATCATTTTGAATTAAATGCAGATTAGCCGTTTATAGATCCTCTAATCTAGAAGGAAGATGATTTCCATGATCAACTCAGATGGTTATTATAGTACTTAACCAATAAGTACTTGATAGCTATTGAAGTTCCAATTAGAAGGTTCAATGCTAACCTCACCAGGATATTCGGACATGGCAGAGGAAACATTGAAAAGGAAAGTGATAAAAATCTTTTAAACTTCCTCAACTAGTTCTATCCTCCCACTCACTGGAAATATCTCTTGGAAAAAGAACTGTAAACTACCCAACAAAACCCTGAAGTGCACACCATTTTGTTTTTCCAACGTCCATGGGCTTTCTTGACAAATAATGGCAACATTACAAATGCCCCACAGTTTATAGGTACCACATCCTATAAACTTGTTCCACACAGTGCTGAAGCCCGGATCCACAAATCTTATCCAAGACCTGTTGGTTGCTGTGAGCACTAGTATTGAGAACTCCAAAGGGTTTTATACTAAGAAAATAAAACCATTCCTGAAGATGCATTGAATTATAATGTACCCACTACATGGGATCATTATAGCCTGGCACCAGAAGCCAAGGAAGCACTCGAGCAATTCAGACAAGTTGCATCATCACAGGAGCATGAAATGGCAGACACAGATGACATTGTCCAATCCTCTCAAGACCCCTATGCTAAATGGGGAGGTCCTCTTTCCCAAGACTCCTATAATCAAGGACCTTTGTCCTTATCTCAGAGCATGGACACATCCTACTATGCTCAGCCATCCAATTGGCCTCAGCCAAGCATTCCTGGCTCCTCCATGAATCAAGAAGAAGCATCCTCATCAAGGCAGATCCTCTCACAAATCCTCTCACCAGACTCACTTGATGCATTTGAGCAAAAATATGAAGAAAATCTTCTAAGACACAGTTCAGATGACTTAGACTATGACTACAATGCTCGTGACAGACGAGACCGCTGACCGTACCATACCATTGTCCGTACAAGATCATTGTAGTAAGTTACTGTTCACTTTTACTGTAGTAGTAGGCTAGGGAAATCAATATTCACTGTCACTGTTCATATCGTGCGAATAGTTCCCTACCGAATGCTTTCGGTGCCTCTGTTTGTTTCAAGACCCGTGAGCTTGGTCCTTATTTGTGTGTGACCTCTTTTTGCCTATAAAATGTGATGATGATGTAATGTGTTGGGCAAAGTCCCTTGAAGTAAAGTGAGTGTGTTTTGTGAAAACTCTCTATGGCTTTCTAAATTTCTTTTCTTCTCCAGCCTGGTAGGATCCTCTGAGAAATGCAGCTCGAATAGTTAGGAATGTTACCATCCTGGTTCTATTTGGGTGTCTCTAGACTCTGAACTAAAGGTCAGAGTGATTCCATGCTAAAAGGTTGTCCTTAAAAGGCTTAAACGAGAGTTGTTCGCCCACTGTGGGAAGGCATACCTGCAGGAAACTGACTCCGTCCTCACTGGTTCTAAGTCTATGTCTATATATATATATATATATAATCAGGGTTGGTATGGGTTGGACCAACCCGGAACTCTCAGGACCAAGGACCGACCCGCACAGTGCTAGTCTAGGAATTCTAGGACCAATGACCGACCCAGTCTCCTTGGGAACTGGACCATGACTGGCAGGGTTGGGCTAGTCCAAGGTTGACCCTGGACCGATGCTCACGCCTACTATCCCCTAAACATTTTAAAGGTGTTGGACAATGCAATCTTATACATTAGTAATGATATACCAAACCACATGACAATTCAATAATTCTTAACAATATACCACATCACTTATTACAATAGATTTATAAAAAAATTCTTAGAGTTATTGGCATTTCCCTTCTTCCTTTTTTTTTTTTTTTTTTTTTTTTTTTTTGTCGTTAAAGTGCCAACTGGTGAGACACTACATGTAGTAAGACTTACCTCAAATTTATTAAATAAAATGGTGCGCAATGTGGCATGCGCCCATGTCATCAAATAAGTGTGGAATTAGATTTAGAATGAAGTTTGTCAAAATGGGGGAAGAGATAAATTGAGGAAAATACTTTAAAAAGCTCTAAACATTTTAGTCCTAAAACTTTTAATAATTTATTAATTTAGTCCCAAACTTTGCCAACTTAATCCAATCAAATTTAACTGAAAATGCTAACGTGACGTAGCGGTCTACTCTGCATCAACTATCCTACGTGATACGGTCGGCCCTGACGTAGATAATTTTTGCAATCTTTTTATTTTTGTTTTTTTCCTTTTGCTCTTTTTCTTTTTTTTTTCCCTTTGTCCCTAGTGGAGGTCGTCGCCCTTGAGCGAGGGATGCCTAAGCTTGGGCTGATGATGGCCACCTTCGCTTGGGCAGGTATGGGAAACCCTCGCCCTCGTAGTTTTCACAGCATAATCCAAATCATTAGCAAATCAATTAGACTATTCTATTACAAAAATCACTTGTAGTTTTCTTGAATCCAAGTACACGGGACGCGATCCCTTTTCATTGGAGGGCCAAAGGAAATTCCCAAGTGCTTGTGATGACTTTGAGCAAGAAAAGCATTGGACTAATTGCACGATGCACCCACAATAAAATTGATTTTTGCTTCAATAATAATGTAGATCACGAAACTCGCACATCACACCACGATCAAAGAAAATAAAAATAAAATTATTTTGCTATAATAAAAGTGAGTTTTTCTTTCCCATTTTTAAATTGAAAATGCCAAAACACATTTCATTTGATCAGAAAAAAATTGTTAGATGACTTCTCCATTCAATAGAATTTTCAATAAAATTTGTGAAAATTTTTTATGTCGTGTTGGATGTACTACATAGAATGATTGGTGTCCACGTCAGCGATTTTCAATCAAAATTAGTTGGAGTGACTATATTAATAAATTGTCGATAGATTTAGAATTAAATTGATCAAATTAAAAAGTTGAGAACTAAATTGGCTATCGTGTAATAAATTTATGACTTTTTGGACAATTATCAAAAAATCTTTGTGCAAACACACATTTCCCTTCTTTTATCTTGTGATTTCTATATGATCCATCCTCCTATTATTTGAAAAGGTTTATTTTAGAAGGCTTATGTTATTATTAGTTAAATTTTTTAAGACCTCGTCTAGTTTATGGCGACTAACCTTAATAATTAACCAACCACTGGGGTTTGTTCTAGTGGCCACCCTTCTAACTTGGAAGGGGAGGTGGGGGTTTGAGTCCCACCTTCTCGGTGGGGGTTGGGGTGGGGACGCCGTAGTTTCGAAGTGGGTTTTGACTCCCACGCCCGCAAAGAGGCGAGCGCAAAAGTCCGAGAGTGAGTATTAGAATAGGAATAAAGTAGGACCAAAAAAAAAAAAACCTTTATAATTAACCAAGTCAAAATATTTAAAACCCACAATAATTAACCAAGCATGTTAATTGGCGATGACGTGGTCTGCAAGTTAGCATTTCCATCCATTAAGTTGACAGATGAATCAACTCAAACAAAAACGCATATAGTTTAAGATCTAATTGCACAAAAAACAAAGCTAAGGGACCTAATTGAAACTTTTGCAATAGTTTAAGGATCTCCTTAGCAGTTCAAAAGTTTTGTCATTACGTACATCAAACTCGAGATCTCATAAAAGACATTTGACCTTTAAAAACCCAAGGCCTTTGGCATTTAACATGCATGGACGTAGATTTCTTTCCTTTTAAAAGTCCAAAACACCAATTTAAAAAGTAAGAAACTAACACAAATGGTTCCTAAATTTTGGTTCAATGTGTAATATCATATCCGAACTTTTAATTTAGTTAATATGATCTCTAAGTTTTAATACCATGTAAAATATTGTCCTTACATTTTAATTTGTTCAATGTGATCTCTAAATTTGATTCAATATTTGATGTGGTATCTAACTTCTGACATTTTCATATAACTTAGAGATTACATGGAATATTTACCAATAGTTGAGGAACTGCATTTAACAGATAAAAACTTTAGGAGGACATTGCACGTTTGGTCAAAGTTTAGAAATTACATTACATAAATTAAAAGTTCGGGGACCACGTTGCCCATTGGACAAAAAATCAGGGACCATGTGTGCTATTATTCCTAAAAATTACCGCATATAAGAAATAAGACTACTTTGGCATCCGACGTTACTCATGATCTAATACTAGTTAGGGCTGTGCAACCGGTTCGATTCTACCCTTGAACCAAATTAGGCCACTCATAAAAACAGGGTTAGTTATCCATATCAATGGAAACAGGTCCGTTCTCGGGATCGATCACCCCATATGCAAGGAGGGTAGATACCAATGAGTAAGCCAAGGTCAAAGCTCCAAGGATTGACTCAGCATTCACATGCCAAAACAGCCACGGGACCGCACAAATCGAAATGGCCGTAAACTGTAGAAAAAAACTCACGACGAGGGGAAGAGAAGCAAGATGGGAGCGCATTAAATTTCCGCAACCGCGACCATGGGAAATGGGGCGATTATGATGCTGCAGGGACCTGCGATTCTCACGGTGGACCCATCCGCACGTTTTTATCTTCTTCGCACTCTCGCATCATGCGGGCGAATTCCGACAGCCACCTCAGTCGGAGGTGAGCCTGAAGTCGCCGCTGACCGATTCTACTCTGCGTATGATATTTTGTGCGCGGTGAAAACAGCCACCTACGTTGCTTTCGTTGACTGCTCAATTCAATGAGGCAGTTGGAGAGACTAGAGAGAGAGAGAGAGAGAGAGACGTTTCCTGTACTGTGCCAGCGAGTCACTGCACCGTTTCTCTTCACCTCGCGCGGTACCTCCTCTTGTCTCCTCTTATAGGCTAGGAAGCACCGATACTTTCTAATAGTCTTCGTGTCTTACCGGACACTTCGACACATATCTAATATTTTTTTTTCACTCTCCGACACTCGGTCCAATACGCCAAAATTCTTTTTTCGATATTTTCCGAACGCTCGAGTCGGAATTCTGACATACGAGTTTTCAATACATGATTCCGATATCGAGATTAAATTTAATAATTCAATAAATGTGAGGTCAATATATATATATGTGTGTGTGTGTGTGTGTGTGTGTGAATAAATAAAACACAATAATAAAAATAATAAATGGAGAAAGAAGAAAAACCTTGTCTTCTATTCTCTTCTGACTTCCACTTTCCATGATACACAATTTACTCTTTAAGTTATTTTTCTCTTCTTCCAACATATCTAACATACGAGTCCAGAATATGGATTGCTTGTTTTTTTCTCTAAGTTTTATGAATTATTGAAATAGAGTTTTTTTTTTTTTTTTTTGGTCAAATTTCTAAACAATGAATGATATTAATAAATGGCGGATTAATGTTTTTAGTGTATATTCATTCTAGGCTTTTTATTTATTTATGAATTTAATTCAAATTAATTTGATTAAAATAATCATAAAAATGATAATTTATTATGTATATATAAAAATATATATTTAATATATAACGTGTTCCAACGTATCGGAATTCTCTATTTTTTGAGAAACGACGTGTCGGCGTATCGTGTCGTGTTGTGTCGCGTGTCACGTGTCAGTATTGGTGCTACTTAGCTTAGAGGACCCTTCTCTTGAATTTCTTACTTTATTTTTAATATTAGTCAATAATTGAGTTGTGCACAGGTCGAAGGTGTTAAATACAGCCAAGACAGAGAGTTGGTCACAAGAGGAGATGGGAAAACAACTGGTTGTTATGCTCAACTCTACTCTCTTGTGGTGGTGGAGCTCAATCACAATCCCCGGAGCATGCTTGCAAAACCAAACGGATCGGCTCGCATTAGCTTCCTTCAAAAACGCGATACATGAAGACCCATTTGGAGTCTTGAGCTCTTGGAATGATTCTACCCATCATTGTGAGTGGCAAGGTGTTTTGTGTAGCAAAAGGCATCCTGGGAGAGTCACATCTTTATTCCTAAGATCACAAGGCTTGGGAGGCTTCCTATCTCCTCACATAGGGAACCTCTCTTTCTTGAGGGTCATGCTTTTGCAGAACAATAGCTTCCACGGTGAAATCCCACCACAAATTGGCAACTTGCTTCGACTCCGTGATCTTGATCTTACTAACAACTCATTTGGTGGGCCAATACCCTCCAATCTTTCCCATTGCTTGAACCTTGAGACCCTGAATTTCTTCGGCAACCAACTTGTGGGGGGAATTCATTCCGATATTGGTACTTTATCAAGGCTTAAAAACTTGACCTTGTCCAGGAACAATCTTGTAGGTCCTATTCCTCCATCGATCGGAAACCTCTCCCAGCTACAAAAGCTCAGCCTTGCAGGCAACAGATTGCGTGGAGAAATACCTGAAGAATTGTCCAGACTCAAGAGGTTGGTTTTCTTCATAGTAGATTCCAACGAACTAACCGGTGAGATTCCACCAGGGATTTTTAACATCTCCAGAATTGATAGATTCTCAGTTATGGTGAACCGGTTGCGGGGAAGCTTTCCCTCTGATATCGGCACCACTCTTCCTTCTCTCAGTTACCTCAGCGCAGCCAATAACTTGTTCACTGGGACGATTCCATCATCGTTAGCAAATGCCTCAAATCTTTGGTTTTTTGAATTTTACAACAACAGCCTCCATGGGCCAATACCGAAAAATCTGGGAAGGCTAAAGGGCCTTAAAATAATTTCGTTGGCTGTTAATCAGTTGGAGGATGACTTAAGTTTTATTTCCTCTTTAGGTAATTGTTCCAACCTAGAAATTCTCGCGCTGAGCTCAAACATGATTCATGGATCCTTCCCGAGATCTATCTCCAATCTCTCCACTAGCATTAAGCGAGTATATTTGTCAAACAATCGGATCCAAGGAACTATTCCTTCAGCTCTAGAAAATCTCTGCAACTTGATTTTGTTGGATTTATCTCTTAACTTTCTTACTGGTCGCCTTCCTGAGTCCGTCGGAGCACTTCACAGCTTGCAGCAATTTTTTTTGGACGAAAACATGTTTACAAGAGAGATACCATCTTCAATTGGTAACATGACGTCCTTATATCTCCTTGAACCTTCACTCCAACAATTTCAAAGGCTACATACCACAAAGTCTCAGCAACTGCAAGCAACTAAATGTGCTCGATCTTTCGAACAACAGCCTAATTGGCTCAGTTCCACTCGAAATCATGGATCTTTCTTCCTTGTCGATCCTCTTCAGTTTAGCACATAATAATTTAAGTGGATCTCTTCCATTGCAAGTTGGCTCTTTAATAAATCTCGCCGAATTAGATCTATCTTACAATAGATTGACTGGCTTAATTCCAGCCTCCATCGGTGGGTGCTTGAGATTGGAACGGCTTCACTTAGAAGATAATTCTTTTCATGGTCAAATCCCCCAAGCTTTACTTTCATTACGGGGTCTAGAACACTTGGATCTTTCCAATAATAATTTTTCTGGTCCAATCCCAGCTTTCTCACAGAGCTCTCACAGCTCGAGTACTTGAATTTGTCCTTCAATGAACTAGAAGGACAAGTTCCGGAGCGTGGTGTCTTTCTTAATGCAAGTGCTGTATCGGTTTCTGGAAATAGGGAACTATGTGGAGGTGCTCCAAGTCTGAAGCTTCCTCTCTGTGCAAGCTCTAACAAGTCTTCTACAACCAAGGCCATAGTGATATCTGTGGTAGCCATCAGTTTGTTATGTTTAGCTTTGTTGTTCCTATCTATCTTCTATTGCTGCAAAAAGAAGCAGATGAGAACCGATGCCTGGACGTCATCAACCTTTGGGCACCAATTCTTGAGGGTTTCTTATGAAGAACTTTTGAGAGCCACTGATAGATTCTCCGAGACCAATTTGATTGGTAAAGGGGGATGTGGCACAGTTTATAAGGGTATTCTAGATTGTGGTGCCACGGTGGCAGTGAAGGTGCTCAATTTAATGCAAAAAGGTGCTTCAAGGAGCTTTGTCTCTGAATGCCAAACTCTAGGTACCATTAGACACCGAAACCTTGTGAGGATACTAAGTGTTTGTTTAGGCGTGGACTTTCGTGGCAATGACTTTAAAGCTCTGATATACGAGTTCATGGCTAATGGGAGTTTAGAGGAGTGGCTACACCCTAAGACTATAGGACGAGATGATAAGCATGGTGAATCGAAAATCTAAGACTAGTGCAGAGGTTAAATATTGCTATCGACATAGCTAATGCGATTGAATATGTCCACAAGAGTTGTTCTTTAACAATCCTTCACGGAGATCTGAAGCCAAGTAATGTGCTTTTGGACAATGACATGGTGGCTCGAGTTGGAGATTTCGGGCTTGCAAAGATCATTTCCATGGTGTCTACCGAAGCTGTAGGGGTTCGTTCCCAGGGCAGCTCAACTTCAACAATAGTTAGAGGATCCATTGGCTATGTGCCTCCTGGTATGAATTTGTCATATTTTCTTGATTAGTTTTCCGTTGATTGTGACGTTAATATGAGATAGTGTCAAAAGTTTGAATGAACATGATCCTTGATGTTATATTATGGTTAGTATGTTCTGACGCCTCTTTCCCACGACACAATTTCCCCTTCGCCCTATTAATAGCTTCAGCAGAAAAATAAAATACATATCCTTGTGTGCGAAACGATTAATAGTAGCATTTTCTTGTTGTATTTGAAATTAAGATGAGAATAAACCATCGAAATTTTATCAATGAGTAGAAATATTTTTGGTCGAAACTTGTAAATACATGCCAATAAACAAATTAAACATATCCTATCATGTCACATTCGCATTTTTTTTTCCATAATTTGTATTTTATCTTATATCATCTTCATGGTAGAACGGACTATAACTAATATTGTGGTAGACCCAATTACGGTATGAGAAATTGATGAGAACTAGTGATTCTCTTTTGGTATGCCATGACTTAAGGTTTTGACAATAAGTATTTGACCCCTTTATCGTGGACCCTTTCCTGTTGACTTGACCTATAATTCTACATTTATCATATATGTTTAGGCGTTTTACGTCACAAGACAAATTTATGCATTTTACTGGTATAAATCCATCATCATCAACAAATCACTCCAAGTCTCTTCTTTTGTCCCTGTTGTGTTCTTTTTTTCGCCGGTTCTTCTAGTTATTTTCATCTCCTGTCCCGCAGAAAAGAAACAGTGTGGTATAGGAATAAAACTTATTTCAGATTTTGAAAATAATGAGCCTCGTGTGGATTCCATGTGTGTCCAGTAAAAAACGATGGTTCAAATTTAGTTAATACATGCACTAAGTTCATTAAATAATTTCCCCGTGGCCTTCATTACATATATTTTCTTCTTTTTCTGTGTTCATCCGTACCCTCCTGGGGACAAAGTCACCTTGATGTTTAGCAATTTGTTTAGTCAACATGTGACAACTTTGGGTGCACTTGGAGAAAGAAGAGCTCAAATGTTATTGACTGATGTTTGGTGCACTTTGTAAATCCTGAGATCTCATTTCTCTACGGTTGATGCATTCCGACTTTTGTAACAATTTTTACCACTTAGCATACAACAGGCGCTGAACATTAGCCATAGCCAATAAACTAAACAAAAGTCAAATAGTAGAAAGTTTTGGGACCCTCTGCCATGCTCCGGCAGAGGATCCCTTGCCCTTTGCCATACACAACGAACTGGATGGCAAAGTGAGTGAGGCGCAGCTAGTGCGAGCCCTCACAATCGTCCTTGACAAGCTCTTGCAAATAGACATCAAGCAAAATCCCATGTGATTTAGGAATTTTTATAATACAAAGAGCTTCAACAAAAAGTGTCAATTCATTCCTATTTAATGTCTTGATGAAATTTTCAGAGTATGGCATAGGACACAAAGTTTCCACACATGGGGATGTATACAGTTATGGCATTCTACTATTGGAGATGTTCACCGCAAAGAGACCCACCGAAGAGGCCTTTGGGCATAGTCTTAACCTTCATAGTTTTGTCCGAATGGCTCTTCCGGATCAAGTGATGGACATCGTAGACTCAAGGCTTTGGAGTGAAGCTGGTGATCAACAACAAGAGATTAGGATCAGAGATTGCATGATCTCTGTATTCGAAGTTGGAGTCGCATGTTCGATGGAATCACCGTCGGATCGGATGGACATGACCCAGGCGATCAGGAAATTATACTCGATCAAGACGCATTATGAAACCAAATAGAGGAGGACAGGTATGTAGCTAAATCAGTTTTCTCATTTCATCTTGGAACTCTTTCACTAGTAGAGAAAATCATCATGCAAAGGCAGTGCTAGCAAATTTTCATGATTATCTCCCTAAAAGTTTGCCTACCCATACCTATTATGTGTATTTTTAATAATTACACCTATACTTATATTTGAATATCGTAGAAAGCGGATGTATGGAGTTCTAGTCTGTCTATTTCCACCAAGTAACCATGTAAAATTTGATGAATTTGCTTATTTGCACGGTTCTCTTCATTGCTCTCTCTCCTTCCCTCCCTCCGCGCACGTGTGCTGGAACACAACCTCACCATGAGGTCACGAAGACTAACTCTTAATGTCATGCTTAACTATGAGCCCGTAGTCGTTGGAGACCAAGCTTGATCGAATCTAAGAACACAAAAAAGGAGGCAACCTCATCACAAGATCATGAGGATGTTAATACCTTATTTTTAGTCGACACGTCAAAAAGTCAAAAATCGAGATTTGGATTTCTGATCGCGAGAGAGCCCGTTTCTTGGCCAAAAAGTGTCATTTTTCATTTCTTTCGTTTCTTTCGTTTGCATTGTCGTTTTTAAGCAATTTCAAAGTTATTTTAAAGAAAAACCCGCACTTTCAAGTTGATTTGTTGATCAATCCTTTGACCAAAAGTCAACATTGGGTCAAAAATTAACATTTTACCCAAAAAGATTCTATTTAGCTTTAATTTCACTTTTGTTAAGTCAATTTCTCAAAAACTCAAAGATTTGACAAAAAAAAAAATTAACATTTTAAGAAAAGTCAACTAAATGGTTGACTTTTGGTCAAACCTTTGACAAAAAAATTGAAGAAATAAAAATGCATAAATATATTATTTTAATGCCAATTTGACTTTTCTGTCGAAAATTTTACAAAAATTGATTAAGAACCTTGTTTTCCAAACTTTTTGGTTTCGGGTCTTAAATCGGCTAAAAATCAAATTACTTTTATTTTAGTCATGATTAAGTGTAGTTCCTTCTTCAACATTTGGTTTATGGACTATTTAATATCCACTCGTGCATTCAATTTTGCGATTTACTGAGTCAAAATGCGAATTGCCATTTTGAGCCGTAATTAGGGGACCAAAATCGATCCTTCACAGCTTACGAACAGATAATTGTTTCTCACTTATTTCATTAAGATAAGTCCATATTTGAAATTGATTTTGAGAAATTCACATCAGAACTCATCAATTTAAATGATTTTATCCTCTCAAGCATAAGAAAGTCAAGTAATTAAGCTTCAATTGACAAAATTCAAATTGACCCATTCATGATTATGGTTTAATTTCATAAATCTTGATCCAATTTGGATATTAGACCTAGATTCATTTTTGACATAAGCCCGATCGCTTCAATTCAAGATCAATTTGAAGGTGATAAGTGAGATATCTTGCCCCATGTCGGGCAATGCCTCTTGGGGATGGGAACCGGTGGACTGCCTTGCCAGGCACAAGGCGTGGGGTGGCAAACAAATCTTCCCAAGTGGTGGAGACAAAGAATTAGAGTGTGAGCACCTATTTAGTTGGACTTTGAAACTGGATCAAATTGGCAATGTGTAGTTTATTCTCATTGAAAATGGTTCGATTATTGATCTCCAAAATTAGGGGCTAACACTATGTGGTTCGTTTCTAAGGTTAGGCTGTTAAACCGAACCGATGGAACGACCCTAGGCCAAATCAATTTTAACTATGTTTTTTTATTTGTGCTTGTTTTTAAGTGGATAGAATTTGGACCAATGTTTTAAGGATAATAGGGAATGAAGTTACATCATTCATGTTTTAAATTGTATATTGTTTAGTTCATTTTACCAATGTTTTACTTCTCGCAGTTTTTTTTGCTAAGTATCACTATTCAAAATATTATATATTGACCACCTGGGGTTTTAGTGGTCACCCTTCCAACACAAGGGAAGGGGGAGGTGGGGTCAATCCTCACTTTCTCGGGGGGTTGGGGTGGGGACGATATAGTTTTAGGTGTGGGTTTTGACCCCACACCCTACAGCAGGAGCAGCGAAAAAATCGAGAAATGAGAGTTAGAATAGGATTAGAGTAGGACCGACAAAAAAAAATATAAATCTATATATAGTGATGGGCAAGCACCTTAGAAGAATAAGTTTGTCCTCCCAATATATATATTTTTTAAAAGAACAATAAATGAATTGACTGATTCCTTAACCAACATCCGAAATGGAAGGATCTGTTTTAAATTCCAAAATCTAGTAAACCATCCTATACATATTAGGGGTGTCAATGGGTCGGGTCGGGATTTGTTGTTACCCGACCCTACTCGAAACACAATGGTCACACACGCGGCCTCAACCCAAAACCGACTAAAACACATTAGACCATCTAATGTGTTTGGCCCGGCCGGCCGGGTTACTAGGTTTCCCTTTTTTTTTTTTTTTTTTTAAATTCAGGAAACAAGGGAAAGTCAGCAGAAAATAGAGGGTACAGCAGGTGTGCAGAGGGGGGAACAAAGAGGGATGTGCGGCCAGAGAAGAAAAAAAGAAAAAAAAGAAAAGAAAAGGTTGTCTTCTTCGCCCTTTGCCGATCTCTGCCCGCCGCGACCAGCTCCGTCGCCGGCGCCCATTCCGCCTGCAACTCCTCGCCGGCGCCCATTCCGCCTGCGACTCCCTCGCCGTGTGACCTGCAGCGCCCGCAGGCCTCCCTCGCCTCACGAAGCCCACCGTCGCTACCGCCAGTCACCGTCACTCCAAACCTCCTCGCTGTGATCAACCCCCGCATAGCATCATCGTGCCCCGCCTGTTGTCCTTCGTGCCGGCCGCCTTGCTTCTGCTTCGTCATGCGGCGGCCCACCTTGCTTTCCCTCACCTACGACGCCACAGCTCGCGCCTCTGCTAGCCTCCACCACTATTCACCGTCACTGCAACTTGCGAGACCCGACGTCTCCTCACCGCTGCCTTGCAGCAGATCCCGAGTCCTCTCTGCCGCGCTTGCCTCCATCGCTTGCGACGGCCCGACGTCTCCTCACTGCTGCCATGCAGCAGATCTCGAGCCTGAGTGAAGCCTCCGTCCCCCTCGCCGCGACACCTGACACCCTTGCTGCCTTGCCACCAGATCCGAAGCTCGAGCGACTCCCTTGCTGCCCAAGCCTTTCGCCAATGCCGTGCCGACAGCTCTCCGACCCGATGCCCCTGCCTTCGCCGTGGATCTATCCGTGCTGCCCTTGTTTCGGGTCCCCTGTTTGCTGGTTTGTTTTGTTGCCGCCCGAGCTCCCTCATCGGACCTCGCCGGAGCTCCGACCGTGCCCATCACCCTCACCGAGACAAGGGGTGGCGACGGTGACGGTGAGGCGGAGGCGCGTCGTCAGAGAAGAAACCGAAGGGGAGGGGTTTTTGAAAACACGTCTATTTGTGTTCAGTGGCTTGTTTGGAATAGGAGCGTTAATGTGTTTCGAGTCGAACAATGTTCCAACCCTAAACCCAACCCGAAACATGTATTCCGCTTGTTTTATATTTGTTATCCGAACGGTATTAAGACCCGAAATATGTACCAAACTTGTTTCATGTTCGGGTCGTGTTCAGGTCAGGTCGGGTCGGGTTAGTTCGGGTTTTTTTGACACCCCTAATACATATATATTCCAGATTTTAGAGTTGATTCAATCTTGAAACCGCTCACCCTTACAAGGAATGCTATCCTTAGCCTCACCTCACCTTACCCAAATACATTGTTGTTTTTCAGAAAAATAATTGCCCAACCAAACAAGGATTTTCTTATTAGCCGAAATTAACATATAAGACTAGGACGAAGGAGGAAGTGATGTATTGGATGGGAAGTCGACGCGAGGAATATCAAATAACGTGTCAAACACTGAGGGAGCTTTCCGAAGGCGCTACAAGGCCATTCTTGTTTTTGTCGGACCCACGAGAAAATATTGCTCTACACAAGTCCGTCCATTCCGCGAGTCACGCATGTCGCCTC
Organism: Eucalyptus marginata; assembly: GCA_014182565.1. NCBI lineage: Eukaryota > Viridiplantae > Streptophyta > Magnoliopsida > Myrtales > Myrtaceae > Eucalyptus > Eucalyptus marginata. The sequence goes on from CM024591.1 coordinate 19,056,946, forward strand.
GTGGGCTCATCTTTTGCAATCCCCTCTCTCTCCTTTGTTTCTAACGGGAGGGGCAGTGTTGTGGCCCTCACCTGTGGTCGGCAAGCGTTGCTTTTGTCGGATTCAACGAGGCCTTGACCCTCATGGCTAGGGCAAGGGTCGTCCTCGCCGGATCTGATGAGGGTTCAAAAGGTGGCAACATCGGAGCCGCGAGGGACCTCGAGAGGGTCGCCTTTCGAAGCGTCACGAACGACCGGGGGAGGGGCCTTGCGTTTGTTCTTGGACCAAGGGCGGAGGTGTGGTTCGTCAGGCGGTAGAGAGGGCAAGATAGAGCAAGTCGAGAGACAGATGGAGAGAAATACACGGTGTCGTTCGGCATGGTTTCGTCGGACGGAGGAGACAACGGACGAGGTGGATACGGAGGCGGCGGTGGCGCGGTTCATCAGATAGCGGGCGCTCCGTCGTGAGCGGCGACGGTCGCGAGTGGGAAGAGAGAGAGCGCGTGAAGTTGAAAAGAGGGATACGGTGGGCCCGGGCCACGCGTGGCGCTGTGCTCTACCTCATATTTTCCAGATTTGACTTCCGCAATGACAGAATTGTCAGCGTCCAACTCCCAAAAGCGTGAGTTATCTTCGATGACCGAGAATATAAGATGGGATTCTCCCGTGCACTGACGTGATTCCCTCTCATCAGTTCGAGCGGAAGAATCTGGGCCGTACGCCGAGACCTGGCCGCCTGCATCCGCTGTTCCTGGAGACAGGTAAATCGCTCTGCAACACCCAGTTCGATCTTTCCCATGTTTTTGGTCTCTGCGTTCCGAAACGAAAGGGGTTTTCTCTTGGGTTTCGTCCCCTTCTGAGCGTTCTTGCTGGGTTGGTCAACTCTGTAGATTGGTTTCTGCCCCCACTTCCCTGCCCTTCTGATGGGTGAAGAAGAAGAGGGCATGTCCAGTGATTCCCAGAAGCCTGCGAAGAGCAGCCCGAAATTGACCCTGCTCCCCCTGATTGCGCTCATCTTCTATGAGGTCTCCGGGGGCCCGTTCGGTGTCGAGGACTCGGTGAAATCTGGGGGCGGCCCCCTCTTGTCCCTGCTCGGTTTCTTGATCTTCCCGCTGTTCTGGAGCGTCCCCGAAGCTCTGGTCACTGCCGAGCTCGCCACCAGCTTCCCCGAAAATGGTGGCTACGTGTTGTGGATCTCGTCGGCTTTCGGGCCTTTCTGGGGCTTCCAGGAGGGGTTCTGGAAATGGTTCAGCGGGGTCATGGACAATGCGCTTTACCCCGTGTTGTTCCTTGATTACTTGAAGCATTCGTTCCCGATCTTCAATCGGTTGATCGCTCGAGTCCCGGCTCTTCTGGGGATTACGGCCTCGTTGACATTTTTGAATTACCGAGGCCTGCATATAGTCGGGTTTTCTGCGGTTTCCCTTGCGGCTTTTTCACTTTTGCCATTTGCTGTCATGGGTATCCTGTCGATTCCTCGGATACGGCCTGCGAAATGGGTAGAGGTAGATTTTAGCAAGGTAGATTGGAGGGGGTACTTCAATAGTATGTTTTGGAACTTGAATTATTGGGATAAGGCGAGCACTTTGGCTGGTGAGGTCGAAAACCCAAGCAAGACATTTCCAAAAGCGCTTTTTGGGGCCGTAATTTTGGTGGTCTGTTCATATTTGATTCCACTTTTGGCCGCCACGGGGGCATTGAATGCTCCAGCAAGTGATTGGAGTGATGGTTATTTTGCCCAAGCGGGCTTCTTGATTGGCGGTGCTTGGCTCAGGTGGTGGATACAAGCGGCTGCTGCGATGTCCAATATGGGGTTATTTGAAGCAGAAATGAGCAGTGATGCTTTTCAACTACTTGGAATGAGTGAGATGGGCCTGCTTCCGACCATATTCGCTCAAAGGTGAGCTAGTTCGCCAGGTGTGCCTTTTCAGCATTTGGTAACTGCTGCATCTGGTCAGTGTAAATTGAAGAAGTTCTTGGCAAATTGTAGCTATGATGCTTGATAATAATCCTCTGAAGCTACATGATCTAATAGGAATCACAGGTTTTGATGGTGTGGTGCATTTGGCACGTTTGCTTAGCTTTTTGCCTCATTGTAAAGTTGAAAGCATGATGCATCCTTTGCCTCTTATCAGAGTTCCTGTGCCACTATTGAAAAGTTTCTTTCCATCTTAACTTTGTGCTTCCTACAGGGAAATCATGATTGTTTCATAAAAGTCAAGCGACAAGTAGGACATCGATTACATATAGTTGCCTGCCTAAGTATGAGAGAAAGATTCTGTCAATGTTCCAGCAACAACTGCGTCAAAGCCTGTTCTCTTTTTTCTGAACACTTTACTAGTATCTGTTGTCTAAAGGGCATGAAAATTCTCACACATCAGCAACATAAATGATCTGTCTAGAAGCAGTTACTTTTTGTTTTTGGGTGTAAAGAATCAGATCATTAGAAGGTTGATAGCGGACATATTTCCATGTTCTTTCATGCGATAATGTTTTCTACGTTTTTCTGCTGCCGTATGTTCTTATGAATAACAATGTAGAATTTAAATCTTGCAAGGAAAGACACAATTAACTATAATATCAAATATTGCTGCAGAACCTCTAGAATATAAGATCTGAAAGTGTTCATGTTATATTTATTTCGTGATGAATATGAGCTGCTAGACTAACTAAATTGTTTGAAGCATCGTGCTCCTAGATTCTACGTCAACATTCCTCATGAGAGTTTTCCCAATGTTAAATGCAACTCTTATAACTCATTTCCAGAATCTGGGTAAAAACAAAAGTGAAACTCCTAAATTGCTTGATGTTGCCTTCTTCTCTCTTGGTTAAAATTGTGAACTTCTGGTTGTACCTTTCCGTCACTATTTTTGCTCCTTGAATGCATTTTCCAGGTCAAAGTATGGGACACCAACCATTAGCATCCTATGCTCAACTACTGGTGTCGTGTTCTTGTCATGGATGACTTTCCAAGAAATCCTGGAATTCCTGAATTTCCTCTACGCCATTGGCATGATCCTCGAATTTGCTGCTTTCATAAGATTAAGGATAAAGAAGCCGGACCTTCATCGACCATACAGGGTACCATTGCAGACATTTGGGGTGACAATGCTCTGTGTGCCTCCAACCCTGCTGCTCGTGCTCGTCATGTGCCTGGCTTCTGCAAAGACATTCTTAGTGAGTGGAACTGTTATTTTGGTTGGTTTGTTATTATACCCTTTGTTGATTCATGTGAGAGATAAGAAATGGGTCAGATTTGAAGCACAAGAAGGATTGCCCTCAGATGATAATCAAGTTGGTCATTTTGTTGAGTCAAAATTACCACAGGAAGACACAGATGATGCAACAGTTACCCTGCTTTCAGAATTGGCATCGTCCAAGACACATCAGGAACCTGCTTCGGTTCTGGTGGAAGAAGTCCTCAAGTTAGAGTAAGAGATCATTCTCCATTTTTTTCCTTCTGTCCACATAGATCATTAAATTGGGAAAAGAAATCGAAAAGAAATGGTGGTAACTGATCCAGTCCTCGAGGCATGCTGCTTATGTAAATTTTGCGCCACGTGCCAGAACTTGCGAAACAAGACTGGTTATAGATGGCAATAAGAGTTTGGGAGATGTATCAGTTTCATGACGCAGATCATGAGTCATAGCAGCTTCTCGTTATGTCGTGTCTTGAGACCGAACCCTCAAACGGAATTCGTTTTCTGCAGTTTGATGAGGTTTCCCAAATGCAAAACTTATTGAAATCTTCTCAGCATTTGCCATTGAAAAGTTTCTCCCTTCTTGTACAGTCACAGACCAATCTGTGAAAAGAGGTTGTATGATGTTTATAGCTTGGGTTGTCTGATGCAATGCGAAGGTAATAAATCGGTTTATCAAACGCTGGTCCCTCCTTTTGGTTTTCCTCTCTTCATTTTCCCAAACAAAAGCATTGAAATTTCGATTCAAGTAGCTGGCAGGATCTTAATCTCGAGTGAGATATAAAGAAGTCCTTGGAAATTAGGTTATCTGGCTTTTGTGAGTTTAATTCTCATCCCGAGCGAACTAGTTAACAGTCCGTACTATATTGCCTAATTTCCAATGTATATCATGTGGAGAGATGTCATGACTATTAACATCTTGGTGAACTTGCGATAATGGGCTCACCAACCTAAAAATTTTCGGTTGCAAATTGTACGAAATATTTATGGCTCCACCCAAACATTCCATAGAGAATATGAGGCTCTCCTGGTAATGCTTAGAAGGGGGTTGTTAACGCTGGTTGCCCTTTCCCTCCCTGCTCTTTTATCTACAAAACAGAAGATTATATTCATAATTGGCCAACTACACAATATTCAAAGGCCCAAAAACAGCATAGAATACACAAAGCTATAGAGGCCCAATAATGATGCATACAAGAGCAAAGGCCAGAAAGGCCCACATGAAGAGATGGCCTTGGTCCAATAGTGAAGAAATGGGCCCACAAAGAGGTCCATCATTTAAAGCCTAGGAAGTCCTTGCAGCAACCCCCTCTGGGGCCGCCCAAGCTCTAACCAGAGGCATTGAAACTTGAAAATGTCTATAGATATCATTTGTAAAGTAGAATATATGTATTTTGAAAATCTAACTAGACAACAGAAGTAATGGAATTTTTCACCATCACAGGCTTACCTCTTTTGTTCCTGAGGCTCCTTTTATTTAGTGAAAAATAAATTATTTAAAAATATTTTCCTAAAAATAACCGATCGCATTGATTGAGGTAATTTGTTAATGAAAAATGTTCTTATTATCGATAATAATTTAGGTATAAACATTTCTAAAAATGATAAAAATATTTTCTTTCGTGCATTTTTTGAGTTATACAAGCGATCATTTCTAAGAAAATATTTTTAAATAATTCATTTTTTTGCGAAATAAATCGAGCGTAAAATAAATATGGAACAATTTTCATGAATTTTTTTTTCTTAAAAGGGCTAAACATGATTTTGTAAAAATTAGAGAATAGGCAACAATGCATCAAAAAATTGCTAAACCAGCAGGACACCAAGTCATTATAGCCAAGATTTAACCTACCAAATAAGGTCAAAAAGTTTTTCCACAACAAGGTAATAAACAAACTTTATTAAGGGATCGACTCAATAATCCCTACCAAAAAATTGGTACAAAAATGGAAAATGTCTGTCTAAACAGGGAAAAAATAGGGGTCCGAATTTAATCTTAAGTCTAAATTCTAGTCTAGCTTAGAAAAAATGGAAAATGGACCTAAAGATAAGAAATTTGCATGAAATCAATGGAATTTGAAAGCTCTAGGTGTACTTTACAATTTCCTAGAAGGGTGTGGGTCCAATCAAGGTCAACTTGGTGCTTTAATGTTGAGGTTTGTGAAAGCATGCATGTCAACCATTAACCAGAACTTAAACATGCATTATTAAGTCCTAAAATTATCCATGTAATGCACAAAGTATGAAGATCACACACGACTTAGAGTTGGATGCGACAAGTGATTAGGGTAACCATCTAACCTTAAGTCGGTACACAAAAATGCCATACGATTCGATGTCAATACAAGATGATGTAAAACTAATAATGACATATTTTAAAGCTTCTAAGTGTAACTAGCACAATTTTGACATGATTTTCTCATACGAAATGGCGTTCAACTATGGCGAATCACATATGCACATGCAGTTTGCAATACGTAGCTCAAAAGTCAAGAAGGTAACATGAGATTTGGTCTCTAAGAGATCCAAACAAGCATGGGAAAGCATGCACCTCATAAGCCTTTAATTTTATATCAAAATTTGAAAAAATGCCTAATTTCAATCACTTAAGAATATGCACAAATCCAACCAAAAATGTGTCATACATAATGAATTATGACAAACATTTTTCGTTAAGAACTCACAACTTAATTATGATTACATGAATGATGACAAAAATAGCAAAACAGATGCGCATTACTAATTATCCTAATTACAACATCACCCATGTATGTTTACATATGCGATTGACATATCAAATGATGACAATAATCCAAATCATGTACCAATAGAAAGTATACGACATGTATTTCATTTTCATGAAGGCCTTACGAAAACAAGCTCATTTACATGCTTAATTTTGCCTAAATATGCCTCGGATTAGTGTAGGGAAGACACACACACACACTCAGATCTAGGAGATTTTGACCCAGCAAAACATATCCAAAAAATATGAAAAAATAATATGACACTGTTAAGACAATGAGGAACAAATTTCATGGAAATAATTTCATAAAAAAACCATCTCAGAAGTTAGGACAAAAAAGACAAAATGCTGAGGTAGACATCGAGTAGATTGTAATGTGTTTTTTAGGGGTCAAATGTTGGTCGTTTATGCTGTGCGATCTATTGATTCAAAGGTCTTGGAATGCACTTTCTAAATCTAGGAGGTCTCGAGTCGAAATAAGGCCATCTAAGGCCTCATTTCAGGCTAAACAGTAAACATATCACAGAAAATCCGAATATTGTAGATTTGCATTCAGTTCTGTCCACCAATGGAGGAAAAGGGGCCACCGGTGGTTTTCTGGTGGCCGATCTTCGATGCCCCGACCACCAAAGGGTCAAAGACTCCTGGAAGATGAAGCTCGTGGTGGTTGAACTACCGAAGAAAGTTGATGGATCTCCGATTTGGGTCAGCAATTCCAGTAGCAAGATCACCGACGCCCATGTCGATGATATGCCTAGTTTGATCGAGTGGCTTGATCGGATGGATTAAGCCACCGTTAGAGCCGGTTGATGCTTCCATCGAGAACCAGAAGGAGAGGTAGGGATTGAAGGAGGTAGTATGGCCAAAGGCAACGCCGGCAGAGGCTTGAATCGACAGAGGGACAATGGCCATGTGAGAGAGGAAAAGAGAGAAAGTTTTGGATGAGAAACAACACAAAGAGGAGGGAGAGGAATTTTTTGTAAAAATAAAGCCCCCCACCCAATTTTAGAGGGAAAAAGGCTATTTATACTACCCTAAATTGGTCAATCTCGTTCGTCGGTTCGATCCGATGGTGGAAATCTAAATCTAATGACCAAATTATGATTTTAAAAGTCTAATCACCATTAGGAGGTATCGAGCAATCAATCGGATGGGCCCGATTTACGAAAATCCGAGTTAAAAACAAGAATTGCACTTAAGGGCCCGATTAGGGGTCAAATTCCAAATTCACGAAATTCGAGAGCCAATATGCAAAATAATCAGAAATTGAGGGCATAGACGTGAAATTTGCATAGTGAGGGTCCTAGAACCGGCCGTTGGAGGTCTAGAACCGACCGGTAAGGGGCCTAATTGGCCTACCTCGCCAATGGCTAGTCGGACTAGTCAAATCAATTCATGCCGATTTGAGTGGTTCTTGACTAATTTTGTCCAGTTTTGGCTAGTTCACACATTTGTGGCCTCTATAGGCTCAAAATTAATGCAATTTGATCTCTTAATGACCAAATTGAAGAGAAAACTTACATGATTTGAGGAGAAATTAATCGATTTCAAATCAATTGAGCAAATTAAACTTCATAAATATGATTTATGGAACCTCTATGACTTACTTGAGTGATTATTACGAAAAACAACAGACTGAAATCATGAGTACTTAAGATTGAGCCTTCTAAAATAATCAATTTTGCAATTCATTAGCCAAAATTGCAAATTAATAGAAATTGAATTCAATTAATGTTGCAATAGCCCTATTAAACTAATTTCCCATGTATAAGATCAACTAATGTATTCAAATTGACTTTGAATTTTTTTTTTGGTCATAAATAAAATTCCATTCAAGATCAAGGAATAGAACATCCCGCAGCAACTGCGTCCGAACAAAGGAGATCTAGCAGAAAAGAGGGGGCCGAAACGGCCCAATTAGTAGGTAGGGTTCCATTTCTATGGGCTTTTGCGCCCAGTCGGCTGCAAAATAGCCTCACGCCTACAATGCTTAACTCGAAGGTGAGAAAAGCAAGGGAGTAGGGCGGCGGCTTCAAGAACGAGCTCGAACCTCCCATGGCATCGAGCGATGATCGTGCACGGCGTTAACTAACACAAGGCAGTCGGATTCTATCAGCAGTGGATCATGCGCCTTGCCTTGCTGTAGCAAATGTTGGAGGGTGAGAGTAAAAGCCTGTAGCTCAGCTTGCACGGCTGAAGAGGCTGCGAATCCGCGGGTAAAACCATCGAGCAGCTTTCCATTCTGATCTCGGCATAAGCACGCCATTGTTCCTTCGTTGCTTGTAAGCTGAAAAGCCCCATCTATATTGATCTTCAGGACGCCTGGATTTGGAGGTCACCACAGGTCTGCAAAAAGGAGTTGATGTGTCCTTGTTCCTGCTGATCGTCGATTGGAGTTCCGAGCCGTTCGGACTTGGGCCAGGGCTACATCCACGACATGTATCGGATCAGGACATTGTTGGCGGAAAATGAAGTTGTTCCTCGCCTTCCAGATCTGCCAAAGGACTGAGGCTATGGTTTCTAAATCAGGTGAGATCTGCTTCTGTGCAACCCTGTTTGCAAGCCACTGTTCTATACGCTGTATAGCTTGTGGCGTTAGTTGAATGCAAATATTAGGGTGAGACCAGATTTGTGTTGTCCATGGACAGAAGAGGAATAGGTGTTCGACAGTTTTTGGAGTTTGATTGTTGCAAAGATTACATACCGGTTCTGTGCCAATGTGTCGATGAAAAATGTTGTCTTTGGTGGGCAGAGCGTTGTGGCATAGGGACCAAACAAAGGTCCAGATTTTTTGTGCTAGCTTAAGTTTCCAAATGCTTCTCCACGAGACATCTGGTGTTTGATATGAGGATGATGCCCTATCATTATTCTTGCTGAATGCCTCATTTTGTATTGCTCGGTAACCACTCTTCACTGTGTATTGACCGTGTGTGGTGTCTGTCCATATGATTTGATCTGCTGCATAATTGGGTATTACCGGAATGTTTATTATTTCTTGGATAGTCTGGACATCGAAATACCGGTTTAGTAGACTAACATTCCAGTTATTCTGGTTTGGATCTAGAAGGTCCGCTACCATCACAGGCTCATCTAGATCAACAGGACCACCTAGAATTTCTTTAGGTAGCCATCTATCTTCACGGATTCTGATATTTCGCCCATAACTAACTAACCATTGAAGTCTTGGTAAGATTGAATCTCTTCCTAACAATAAGCTTTGCCAGCCCCAGGATGGTCGTGCACCTTTCTCCGCGTATCTGAAATCCCGTGAGTGAAAATAAATACCCTTGAAGAGTGTGCTCCATAGTGATAATGGCTGTTGGATTAAATGCCAGGCCTGTTTCTCGAGCATTGCCTTATTGAAATCAATGAGATCTCAAAATCCTAGGCCGCCCTTATCCTTTCTACTCTTTAGCACTTCCCATTGTTTCTAATGAATATCTGATTTGCGACTATCATTCTGCCACCAGAAACGAGCAATCTTCTTTTCAATGGATTTGCAAATTGACACTGGAATTTTAAAGAGGGACATGGCATATTGTGGTATCGCATGTACAACAGCCTTAATCAGAATTTCCTTACCGCCCTTCGATATGAAGTTTGTTTTCCATCCATCTAATTTAGCATTCACTCTCCCCATGATCCATGCAAACATGTCTTGTCTTGATCGGCCCCAATTAGATGGGATACCCAAATATTTACCTGTTTTGTGTAGCACTGGGACTCTAAATTCCTTAGCCAAGTTGTCCATTAATCTACTAGGGCAAGCTTGACTAAAGAAAATGCTTGATTTATTTTTATTAATAGCCTATCCCGTAGCTAAACAGTATTGATTTAGAATAGTGGTGATGTTTTGACATTCCTGGATCCTGGCATCTAGGAAAAATATGGCATCGTCAGCGAAAAACAGATGGGAAAGAATTGGACACCACCTATTTAACTGGAGGCCCTTGATGTTGCCCATGTCAACAGCTTCATGTAAAAGATTGGATAAGACATTTGCCAGCAAAATGAACAAGTAAGGAGAGAGTGGATCTCCTTGTCTAAGACCCCAAGTCGGATGAAAATAATTTAATTGTTCGCCATTGAAATTAACACTGAAAGAGACTGTTGTAATATACTGCATCACCCATTGTACCCAAGTGGTATGGAATCCTAACTTGAGTAGATAATCTTTAAGAAAATCCCATTCCACTCGGTCATATGCCTTTTGCATATCCATCTTCAAAACCGCTTGAAAATTCCTTTTGCGTTTCCTAATCCTTAGCCGATGAAGCACCTCTTGGACGATGAGGATGTTGTCTTGGATTTGACGACCACTCACAAATGCACTTTGTTCAATGGATATCAGATCAGGAAACCAGGGTTTAAGGTGATTTGCTAGCACCTTGGAGATAATTTTATAGGCATAATTGCATAGGTTGATAGGACGATATTGGTCAAGACTTTCTGGTTGTGCTACTTTTGGAATCAGAGAAATGATGGTCTTATTAAGAGCAGTAGGCATCATTCCAGTTCTAAAGAAATCTTGCATTGAGAAAAAAATTTCATCTTGTAAAATATTCCAGTGGGTCTGGTAAAAAAGTCCATTCATACCATCTGGTCTCGGGGCTTTAGTTGCCCCCATCTGGAAAGTTGCTCTACGGACCTCTTCTCGAGTGACCGGGCCTATAAAAAATATCGTTCATTTCCATAGTGACAGTTCTTGGGCATTTGTCAAGAATGGGTCCATAGTCTCGATTTCCCACTGATCTGTAGAGATTTGAAAAGAAAGTCATTATCATCTCTTTCAAAAGGCCATCTTCCCTAATCCATATGAGATTATCATCCTTCAGCATTCGTATTCTATTCCGTTGTCGCCGTTGAATTGTTGTTGCATGGAAGAATTTAGTATTTTTATCTCCCCATTTTAGCCAATTTATCCTGGATTGCATTGCCCAATACTGTTCCTCTTGCTGCCATAATCGTTGTATCTCCATCTTCATATTAGTAATCGTCTGCTTATCGTTGTGGCTATTGGGATGATTGTTATGAGTCTGGAGTTGCTGTTGCAGAGTAGATATTTGAGTTTGGGCCTTGGAAAATTTTAAACAACTCCACTTAGTAAGGGCCCTAGCTACAACTTGTATTTTGTGTGGTAGAGTATGACCGGTTACCTGTGTTGAAGTCCATGACTTGGCAATGACCTCGCGACACTCCTGATCTTGTAACTAGTAGGCTTCGAAGATAAAATTATTGTGTCGTCTACCTAGTAAAGCTTCAGTTGTTAACAAAAGAGGGCCGTGATTAGAGCCCACGGGAGGTAATGCAAAGACCTCAGCTTCAGGGAAAGTGAGACGCCACTCCATAGTACACAGAACCCGGTCCAACCTTTCTTTCACTAAGTTGTCACCGTCACGATTGTTCATCCACGTAAAAGCACAGCCCTTACTGTCCATGTCCATAAGAGAGCATTCATGTAAAACTTCTCTAAAAGAGTGCATTTGATGAGGTTCGGCTAGCCGTCTGCCCACTTTCTCCCAATGATAGATGACCTCATTAAAATCTCCAGCACAAACCCAAGGTAAAGTATTAGAATAAGCTATTTGTCGAAGTGCTGTCCAGAATTGTTGGCGAAGCTCTTAAGTTGCTGGTGCATGGACACAGGTGAGACGCATAGAGATCTCACACCGAGCATCCGTGCAGGTTGTATAAAAAAAGTCTTGAGTGGCTTGCTTTATTTGTATTCAAATGTGTTCATGCCAAAGCATTGCCATCCCTCCAGCGATACTGATAGGATCGAGCACATGAGAGTTTCTAAATTTGAGACGTTGCTGAAGTCGAGTTATTACAACCTCTTGATTCTTGGTCTCCATCAAAAAAACCAAGTCGGGCTTTTCTTTGGCCTCTAAGGCCTTTAGGGCTCGAACTGTCAGGGGAGAGCCCAGGCCCTGACAGTTCCAACATAGTAACTCCATTTGTCATTTGGTGGCTGTTGAAGGCTAGCCACCACAGCCCACTTCTCTACCTCTTCAGCCGATAAAATGGGTGTCTCCATTAGTTGTGTCTCATCTAGAGTTTATGTTATGTTAGTCCTTGACTCATAAGGGTTGTACCTTTTAATTTTCTTTGCAACTCCTACTTTGGTTGAGAGTTTGGTAGTTTTCAACTTCTTGGGGGTAAGGGATGCTCATTGCCTGATTGTGACTTTCATTCATCTGTGCAGGAACTGGAATCAGCGCACCTGGGGAAGGAGTGGTTAGGGGAATGTCGTCATGATGTTGTTGCTTGGATGGTTGGACAATAGGGTTGAGATGTGTTGCTGGTCGTTTCAGGATTCTAGTGTACATATCAGAATTGGGGTGTGGTACATTCTGAATTCCCTTCATTTTTGCAGGTACCTTTATCAATGCACAAGTAGATGTTTCCCCCTGTATCAGTCCTTCCTGGCATTGTTGCTGACTTGGGGCATTAATGGGCTTGATTGGAGGAAGCGCTGGTCGCTGCAGATGGGTTGAGGAAGGTGGAGTCTCTGGTATTACTTCTTCAACAGATTGGTCTGGCTTCTCATAAAAGATCAGCCAATATGGACTGTGTTCTTTTACTTCGGCACATAACCACTGGCCATAAGCCATATTCTCTTTGCCCTCCAATTTTGCCTTAGTAAAAGGAAAATCCTTGCAGTACATAGCATAATGGCCTATTTACCACAGGAATAGCAGAAATGTGGTAGTCGTTCGTAGCGAAAATCAAGCCATATTGCTTTCCTGGCGATGCGTATTAACTGCCTTGCTTTCAATGGTTCCTTTAAATTTATCTCAACCCGTGCTCGGCCAGTTCTAAGAGTTGTACCCTCTTTGTTTTCAAGTTTAACATCAAGCACTCGTCCAACATGTTTCACAACTTTACCAATCATATCCTCCGAACACCATTTTAGTGGTAACCCAAAGACTTGCACCCAGTACGCACAAGTAGATAAATCATAACAATGTAACGGTGTATTTGATATCCACGGCTTAAAAATGACTAAATGACTAGAGAACAGCCAAGGACCACCCTATAAAACCCTCTATTTTTCTCCTTCAGACTTGAATTTTGCTACATAGATGTCGGCTTCACGTTGGGAAATCTCAACTTGGTCGGTTCGCCAAGCGCGTTTCAAGGTATTCTGAAAAGCTTGGAAGTTTATAGAAGGATTCGATAGAATTTTGCCTACTAATATCAGTTTACATTCTTCAACCTTTTCCAATGGCGGCATATCATCCCAATCTTCAATTTCGTGTTCAGACGAGAGGCGCCCCATCCTGTTGCAGTGGGCAGCAAGTCTCAAGTCTTCCTCTTGTTCCTGGGGTTCCATGAAGTCGTACGCCAGGGCAGAAACTTAGTGAGCTCACGGAAGGGAGAGAATGTGACACTTAAGTGAACTGGGCAACCGAAAGCGGTATTTGCACTGGGCTGGATAGCGGATGGAAGAGAGTGCGACCATCAAGTTTCGCCATGCAGAAATCAGACTTTGGGTATGAGTCGCAACTCAAGCAGAAGGGAATTGTATTCAGACGAATTGGGCATTAGGTACTGAGAGAGAGGAGAAGAAGAGGGCATTTGGCATCGTCAATTGCACTGCCAAAACAATCTAAAACTGGGGAAATGGGTGCTGGTTATATGGGACGAAAAGGAAAGGAGCTATTGATACTGTTGAATTTCATTCCAAATTCAGGTGAAATCAAGGACAGGGGATGAGTAAGGGAAGTGTAGGCGAGGTAATCAACATAGCGAAACCACATTTAGGGTTTGAGATAAAGGAAACTACCATGGCGGTAGAAGAAGACTCTGCAAAATGAATTGGTGTCTAATATTAAAATTGGACCTAGATTCATGCAATTAAAGCCTAGTCTTGAATGAGTCAACTTAATTTCTTCGATTAAGGCTCAATGACTTAGTTTTCTTACCTTCAATAGAGTGAAATCCCTTAAATTGGGAAGCTTTAATGCGAATTTTTCAAAATTGACCATGGATTTGGATTTATGATAAGAAAACAAGTGGAAAACAATTCGTAGATCATGAAGAATCGATTTTGACCCCCTAATTAAGGTTTAAAATGACAATTTGTCTTTCGACATGACAATTTGCAAAATTGAACACATGAGCAGATTTAGAATAGTCCATAGACCAAATGTAGTAAAATGAACTACACCTAATTATGGCTAAAACAATAGTAATTTTATTTTTGATCGATTTGAAACCTAAAATTGAAAAAATTCGACAACAAGGTTCTTAAACTAATTTTGTGAAATTTTCGGCATGCAAGTTAAAATAACATTAAAAGAAGTATTTTGTGAATTTTTTATTTTTTCTAATTTTTTGTCAAAGGTTTGATAAAAAAATCAACCATTTAGTTAATTTTTCCTAAAATGTTGATTTTTGAGTCAAATCTTTGAATTTTTGAAACATTGATTTGAGAAAAGTGAAATTAAAGCTAAATGGTATTTTTTGGTTGAAAAACCAATTTTTGACTTGAGATTAACTTGGTCAAAGGGTTGATCAAAAAGTCAATCCAAAAGTTAACCATTTGACTTTATGGGTTTTTTTTTTTTTCTTTAGAAAACGAGTTGAAAATTGTTTAAAAACAACAATATAAAAGAAAGAAACGAAAGCATCACTTTTTGGTCGAGAAATGGGCTCTGTCGCAATCAAAAACTTAAATCTCAATTTTTTTACCTTCTTTAATGCGTCGACTAAAAATCATGTGTCAACAATGTCCTATGTGAATTTTTTTATTAATTTCCAATTCATACATGGATTTTTTTATATTTGAGATTATTATTAATTGTCCACCTTAGTGACGGCAATGTCACATAGAACAACTGGTGTCCACATTAGATTTTCCGGCAAGGCAAATTAGAATTGACACTCAAGTGATTGATTTTTCAAATTTATAGCACTTAAGTGAGCATCACACCAAAGTTAAGGCACTTCTAGTGTACTTATCCCAAAAATGCTTATACATGTGTCCATTGAAGGAGTGATTATTGAAATGTTTGGGAAAACTATGAATTTAGTCTTATACCTAAAATACGGATGTCAATTTAGTTTTAACTTTTCAATTTTGTCAATATAATCATACACATTTGTGCAATATTTAAATGTAATCTTTCCCGCGAATTGTCATCTCAAATTGTGACATGGAAATCAACAAATTGCCCACATTAGCACACCACATAGGACAACCGGCATTGACTAGACACCACATGAGTAATTTTAGGTGGCAATTAGCGGGAAAGACTACATTAAAATATGGCCCCAAACTTAAGGACTATATTGACAAAACTGAAAAATAGGGTTGATTAAGTGGAATAATTAGGTGTTGACAAGATAATTATGATAATTGTAATTGCATTATAAGACAATCCGATCAAACCTTTGGCAATTGCATATTCTTTTGTCAATTCTAAATGCATAAGAATTTCCAATGAAAGAGAAGAAAAAAAGATAAGAAATACTTTTAAATATGGGACCTATAAGAGATATTATGGTCAATTTAAGGTGAAAGGGGGAGTCGGAAGTCAAAAAATGGATGAAAAAGTGCAAGTCTTTATGCATTTATTCTTTTTACATCATTGCTCATTTAAATGTTAAACCTAACCTACTTATTTATATTTGAGTTGATGTAAGTAAAATAAGGAGATAGTATGATGAACTTCTAAAGTCAAGGGCTGTACGGTGGTTGGGAAAAAGGAGAGGCCAAGGAGGTAATTTATAATAAATTTTACTTACATATTAATACATAATAATTGTTTTATAAAATTTTAATTTCGATCTTTGTTGAAAATTAAATTTAAAATATTTTGAATTTTATATGCAATGGTTTTCATTCATGAGGACTACCTAGTTCTATATAAATGGTACCACCTTTTAATAATATGTCTTATAAAGAATTAATTAATACGAGGCCATTTATGGTAAAGTTCATAAGGATAGTTGCATTGGCCCTCCCTAACCTTTTTACTTATAAATAAAAATATTGAGATAAGGATAATAGAAGTGCCACAACTTTTGTATGGAGCTCACTTAAGTATCATGACTTCTTTTTTTTTTTTTGCTTACTCAATGCCATATCAGAGTAGAATCGATCATTTGAGTGCAAATTGTCTTTTATGGATTTTTCTTTTAATAATTTCCTGTTCCACGAGAATTTTTTAATTTTTGAATTTTTTATTAATTGTCCACATTAGCGGGCGAAGCCACGTAGGACGATTGATGTTCACGTCAGATTTTTCGGCGATATAAATTGAAATCGACACTCAAGTTATCGATTTTTCAAATTTGTGGCATTCAAGAAAGTAAAAATAAAAATTTTAGCACTCAAGTGAGCACTATATGAAATTTTTGGTGCTCTTGGTGTGCTTCTCCCTAGATTTAGAATCTATCATCTTGAAGTCCAGAAATGTGGCAATCACGAATTTCTAGGTATCCGTGTCCTCAATCTTGTATATATTTTCTAATTACTCCCACGATTATTTAGTAGTTTAATGTTATAATAGACATTATATAGGAAAATTTACTAAATTGTTAAGAATGTAATTTAGGCATAGGAAGTCCCATTGCTTCCAAGCCTCCAATGCCCGGAGTGTCGTGACATCTCTCTCATTTAGACTAATTATCGGCACACCCCTGATAATTACTTCACTAGATTCAGCTTGGTCAGATAAAAGAATATCTTCTGCCGCCTCTACTTAAAGCAAACATTAGTGAATTTCTTTAGTTTCTCATTTAGTGTTACTGGATGTGAAACCATCAAAGAAGGAGAAACCATTGATTTATATCTATATCACCATAGATGGTCTCCGCCTGAAGGCTCTCAACATTGGCTGCCACAGCACCAAGCCCCGAGGTATGAACCTTTCCCCCAAGAGTGATTGAAATGACCATAAGAACATCTCTAGAAACATTCTGGGCATTAATGGGTACTTCATTGTTATCCGCCATCTTGATAAATCCAACAAACGGCGAGAGATAAATAATTGCCTTAAGATTATTGGAAAGTTAACAAATTTGAGGAAAGATGCGTAACGCTATTTATTGTAACTGGAAAAACAAAAATAGAGATTACAAGCTAAGAATGTGATAACAAATTTAATAACCACCAAGCCAATGTATATATTATATTTACAAGCTAAATATAGATTTGCTAGATGCTACAAACTCGTGAAAGAATTAAACAAAATGTGAGGTACTGCTAACCGAATCTCCTTAGAGCGATTAATTCCTGTCAATAATGCTAAGTGGTTTCATGAATTATACTTTCCAAGGGACAAGGCCTTGTATCTCTTTGTATTAGCACTATAGGAATAAGGCTCTGTTAAACACTTCTCAAAAACATAACACTTAGAATATGACTTTCTAAAGAAGAATTTTTATGCAAAATTCTCTTTCTAGAACTAAATAGACTCGTCTATTTAAAGACAAAGAACTCTATTATCTAAGTTGAAGACACATTTAAATCAATGTCAGAGAGCTGAAGAGACGTGTCGATTAACACGTCCATTAACTCATCCATTAATGTCAATTAAAGTTGCAGCATGTGAACTAAAGAGACACGTGAATTGAAGAGACGTTTCACTGATGTTAAGCCATTAATAACCTATTATTACAACAAAACCCACACACATAAGGGGGGGAGAGCTTTTGGAACTGGGGTGCCCAAAGAGGGATATCCCTTTCGAAACTTGCGAGCTAAACTCTGTAAGCTCTTAGCCCATCTTCTGTGCTCGACTGGGCTATAGAGAGAGAGAGAGAGAGAGAGAGAGAGAGAGAGTTGGCTCTTTTAAAACAAGCATGTTGATCTTTATAAGCTATTGACCCATCTGAGAGAGAGAGAGAGAGAGTTGGCTCTTTTAAAACAAGCATGTTGATCTTTATAAGCTATTGACCCATCTTTTGTTCTTGAATGGGCTTCCGTTAATAAGCCCACTTACATCTCTATTCTCTATTATCTTCACTTTACTTGTGGAGAGAGAGCGAGAGAGGGAGAGACGAGGATGGGGAGGCAGTAGGGTACAAAGGGTTCGTTCGGTTTGGTTTTACCAATGCCCTATGAGACTCCAAAATTTCTTGAGTAAATGCAAATGATGTTTGTAAATTAAAGAAATTGTAACATATAGTTCTTTTGTTTTTATCTCCTTTGCCTTGTCCATTAAGCAGAGCCCGAAAAGATCAAACATCTCGTCCGAAAGTACACATAAATGAGCAACCACCTCAGCTCTTCGGGGCAGGGTCAGAACCATGATGCCTTCACTCATAGGTTTGTTATTATATCCTTTGGTGATTCTGGCGATAGATAAGAAATGGATCAGATTTAAAACGCAAGAAGGATTGCCCTCGGATGATAATCAAGTTCGTCAATTTGTGGAGTCAAAATTACCACACGAGGACACGGATGATGCAACAGTTACCCTGCTTTCGGAATCGGCATCGTCCAAGATACAGCAGGAACTTTCTTCGGTTGTGGTGGACGAACTCCTCAAGTTGGAGGAGGAGGTAATTCTCCATATATTTTCTTCTCTCCACGTAGTCATATCATAAAATTAGGAAATAAATTGAAAAAGACATTGCGGTGACTGATCCAAAAGGGCGATATTATTCTAGAGGCGTGCTGCTTGTGTAAATTTTGCCGAACTCGCAAAACAAACCTGGATATCTAGATGGCAATAAGAGTTCAGGAGAAGTATCAGTTTCATGACGCAGATTATTAGTTATAGCAGCTTCTCATTATGTCGTGTCCTGAGAATGAACCCTCAAACGGAATTTGTTTCCGCAGTTTAATGAGGTTTCCCTAATGCAAAACTTAACGACATCTTCTCAGCATTTGCCATTGAAAACTTCTATCTTCTTGTACGGTCACAGACCAATCTGGGACGAGAGGAAAGTTTGTTAAGATGATGTTTATAGCTTGGGTTGTCTAATGCAAAGCAAAGGTAATGAATCCATTTATCAAACGTTGGTCCCTCCTTTTGGTTTTCGTTTGCTCGATTTTCCAAACAAAAGCAGTGATACTTCGATTTAAGAAGCTGACGGGAGCTTAATCTCGAGTAAGATATAAAGAAATGCTTGGAAATCAGCTTAAATAACCTTGCTTTGAATAGAAGATGGCTGAGATCGGCTTGGAAATCAAGGCGCTGAAATTTAACGTTTTACAACTTCCAACTACCTATGTTTAGTTTTTGCTCGGGATCCATTGGATTTTTCACAAGATTTGCCAAAATCAAAATTCCGTCGTCAACTGAATGTATGTGTAATCACAAATTTTTCATTAACGCGGTACTTTCCTCTTCTCATTTCGTACGATAATAAAATGGCGACTGAAAACTAGCGGGGAGTTGTGCCCTGAGGTATTGTTTTTCGTAATTTCCTAAGCAAATTAAGATTATATCCATAAATCCCTCAGGCGGTTAACCTAAATGGGTTACTTGTCTTGCACAAAGTTGATTTACGTTGTAAGCAAATTACCAAATGGTTCATGTTGCGTTTTATAGTTACAAAATGTTTAATGTCGAGAGATTTCTAGCTACTAACAATATGGTGGAGCTGCGATAACAAGCTCGCCAACATCAAGTCATAGGTGGTACGAAGTAGTTATGACTCAAATCAAATATTCCATAGTGGATATGAAACTCCTATGATAATGACTAAAAAGGGTTGCTAGTGTTGATCGGTTCTGCCCGCCTTTCTACTGTTAGAAGAAGATTAATATGCATAATTTGCCAACTAAACAATCGAATTGACAATACAGAAAGGCCGAAAAACCCCAAAAATATTATAGAATGCATAAAGCTATAGAGGCCCCATAAAGATACAAGTGAGAGCCAAGGCCTAAAAAGGCCCACATAAAGAGAAGGCCGTGGAAATGAGCGGAAAATGAGTGCATACTTTGAAGTCCTAGCAGCACCCGCCTTCGCAACTCCCTCTGGGGTGACAGAAGCTTTGACGAGAGGCGCGGCCGCAGACAATGGTGGTGATGTGCACGGTAGTACTGGGGTCTTAGCACGAGGCCAATATTATAAGGACGATGATCGCTTATATCTCTTGAAATAATTAGTTATTTTATTATCGATAACAATTCATAGCTAAACATTATCGAGATATAGAAATATTTTTCTTTCATTCATCTTTAGAATGATATAAGCGATCATATATAAGAAAATATTTTTTAAATTATTTATTCTTTAACGAAATGAACAGAACCTCAATATACTAAAATTTTCTCAAGAAATGTCTTACCTTGAGGGCTATGTCGTAGTGACGATGATGTAGATAAACGAATATTGTGAGATATTTGATTGTTCATAATTTGGAAACGGACACACGAGTTGATATCACTTGTAAAATATAAATATCTTGAAAATCTAACCAGGCAAGAAAAAGTCGTGGTATTTTCTACCATCACAGGATAACCTCTTCATTCCTTAAAAGGACCAAATTCTCGAAAAAGGGTTATGGAATGCACCATTGGCATACACTAGACCTTTAACTTAAACCAATTTTTTAGGTGAATTATTTTATGATCATCGACGTAAAGGGTCTATTTGATAACCCAATTAAGTACTTAAAATTGAAAAAAAGAAAATCAGCACTTCGACAAAGATTGAGCTTGTTTGGTGATCATAACTATTAACTAATAATGATTTAAAATATTCAATTAAATAACAAAAATCACTTATCCGGTCAAGTAAGGAAGGGGTTTCTAACCAATTATAAGTAGACAAATAATTGACGGCAAGTAGAATCTCACCATTTATTTGTTAACATATATCAATAATGATCACAATTCCATGTGTGTTAAGAAATTATTAATATTCAGTTATTGTCGAACAACTTGTAAATTCTATTTTCAGTATATACGTTTCAGTTTTATCAAATGTGCCCTAAGAGAAGCATGGTCAGCATCATAAATTCACTCACTCACGCAACTTCGAGGAAGAAGACATTTCCGAGAGAGAACTTTTGCGGAAGAAGAATGTTAAGAAATTAATAACGTTTTCCAACTTGATTCATTGGATCGTGGAATCGTTTCCTCTCACGGGGATTGGGAGAGACAGAGATCTACCTTTGCGGCCAAGTCCCTGTTGTCTCCACTTTTCTTACAAAGTCCTTTTACTTACACTAAAAAATTTAATCAAGTCCCTCGGCACAAAATTCGATCAAATATAACTGGCGTGACCCTTGAAAGAAGCACAAGAGTAATGTTAATTGAATTTTGACTATGTGGACACCCGTCAAGGAGCAGCAGATAGTGAGTGAATTGAATTTTTTTCAATTTGCTTTTGTTCGCATACATGGTGGGTGTTTAGTAGGCGATATTCAATCCACCTCACGCTTTGGTGTCTTTTGCAAAAGAAAATGAAAATGAGGGAGAGAAGGGAGAGAAGAAGCGGCGCGGGGGGGTTGGGGTGGCGGCCGCTGGGGGCTGTGGGGGTAGGTGTAAACGCGCAGAGATGTTTGACGGGAAATCTAAATTGGTCTAATGGGCAAAAGTCAAGTCTGTTGGACCCACCTGGATAGAATTATGGGGGTGGAGGGAAGTTCTATCTACACGAAGGTCAACCCATTTTGTTTCTAGAGTCTTTATTTTCTTAGGAGTTTATGTACATGCCGCCCCTAGCATCCGTTGATCTTGATCTTCAAGCTCCGCGGGACCAGAACTTGGAGACTCTTTTCACCAGCGCCTCCCAACACTCAAGCATAATACCTTTGCCGTTCCGTGCGAAACATGTCCACAACTTTTCAGATAAATATCCAGCCGGTCCACAGTGAGGGACATGATCAGTCATCATAAATAACCTGAGTTTCTTCATCTTTTTGAACGAGTTTGCATGCAAAACCAAGTCTTCTACATCGATCTTGTCTACTTTAATGCCTTCAATGGCATTTGTTCCCTGTTAGTGTGCAATAGAAATTTTTATGCATGTTGCAAGCACTTGACAATAAAAACGGTTATCTAGGTTGTTCCCCCCACAAAAAAAGTCTAACTCTAACGATAATATTTAAATTTGGTTTGAAACCATGCTGGTCTAAAAACCATTATTACACAAGCAGTTTCTAAATGAATATATACTTCTTATGATGAAAGGGCAAAAGTGAGGGTTTATGATAGGTTATATAACCGTCAATTTTGTTTAAAAATAACATTAACAAAGTAGAAAATAAATATCTCAAACCCTAATGTATTACTTAAACCCTAAGTGGCAATAATAAAATCGTGTTTGTGTCTCTCTTAATTATGCAATCTTAAGTTTTTAAACCATGTGTAAATATGAAGTCCGCAAAAGGAAGATATACATATGCATTCAAATTAGTTTTCTTTAGGACATGCTTAAACTTACCAAGTTTTGCCTAACCACTTGTAGAGCATCCTCGTGACGCCATATTCTGCTTCGCTTACTAGGGTTATTAGGGCACTCTTGAATCACGATCCATCTACCAATTTCTTGAAGCAAATCATGCATCCATATTTTTTTATTTTCATCAATGTATACAAGTGACTTTTGAGCCAAAATCTCAATCCCACTATTAGCAAGGATGCCGCATTGTTCTAGGGACTTGATGATCTCTTCTTTGTCATATCCATTGAGAAAACATGCGATGTCAAGAAAAATTGTCCTCTCGTTCGTCTCTAAGCCATCAATAACAATCCTCAGTATTTCATGAACCTTTCCTTGAGGGATTTCTTTCAGTCGATCAAAAGTTCCTTGCCATTCCTTGACGCTTTTTCCATTCAAGAAAGAACCCATCACAGTGAGTACCAAAGGAAGCCCTTTAGAAAAACTAGTGAAACAATTTGAGAGCATCTTATAATCACTTTTGGGATATCTTTCTCGGAATGCATTCCAACTGAAAAGCTCGAGAGCTTGATCATCATTCAATGGTCTTACCTTATAGATTTCCCCACTTAGACCAATTAAGGTTTCTTCCTGGTGAGGGATCAAAATAACTCTACTCCTCATGCCTAAGTTTATTACCTTGATTAGGTGGCTTAGTGGATCCAACAGCCCTTCAACATCATCAAACACCAACAAAACCCTCTTGTTGTGAAGCTTTCTCCTAATCAAGTTTGTTACTGCATGAATACTGTTGCCAAACTTTGAAACTTTATTGCCGAGAATGTCAGGAAAAAGGGTCTCTTGCATTTTAACAAGTCCATCTTGGCTCATTACATCCTTCACATTCACAAGAAAGCAACTCCTGTCAAATTGATCTGCAATTTGGTGGTACAAAGCTCTCACAATTGTAGTCCTACCTATCCCCCTCGTGCCAGAAATTCTCAAGATTCGGACCTCCTCAACCTCTAATTGGAGTAAGGAGAACAAGGCTTGTACTTGAGAATCTAACCCAATTGGATGGAAAGTAAGCAGGCTCATGTATGAGCAGCTCAATCTTCTTGAGATTTTTTCCACAACAGATTGGATAAATTCAGCTTCAAGTCTGCAAATTTCAACAACTAAATGGTGTGACTTTGGCTATTCATGCTCGTAAAAAATTGAAAAAGATCAATAAGGTTATATTCTCTAACTTAAAAGTATCATCTACTATCCGATATGTAAGAAAATAGGGGCAAGTGAGAGATTGACATGTGCTCTCATAATGGTAGTACATCTTCCTCTCATGTTTCTGCTACTTTTTAGTTGATGGGAAATGATAGATTTCTGAAACAAATAAGAGAAAAGCTTTTGGCTAATCCTTTAAGAAAAAAAAAAAAAAGAGGGATAGTTACAAGTATATGAAAAAATTCTCTAAGCTCACCGAAAAGGAGGTTCTGCTAGAGAGTATCTTGACCAGAAAAGGAAAAAAAAAATAAAAATCGAAAGTCGAGAGAGAGAGAGAGATTTAAAAGCTTTAAGAGCGGGCAATCTTAGAAGAAAAAAAACTGGAGACCGAACTCTCTTTCAAGCCCTTGCTAGGTACCACAGGTCCACAGTCCAAACAATACAAAGACTGACAACTTTTTTGCCTCTGACAGATAGGTCATTCCATAGCGGAGAGTTTTGGTGGCGAAGGGAAAGGTTGCACCGCAGCTAGGGTTTCCCATGAGAAAATATTCAATGATTTAATATCACCATATCAACGGTCTACGTGGCATATGCTTTTTCACTCATATTTAATAATATCTTGACACGTGTTCACATATCCATTCAGCGATTCACGTGGAAATTTAGTGAAGATCTTCTCTCTCCTTCACCTCTACTCTTTCTTCCTCCTCCATCTATAGTCGCCGACCTCTACTCCAACGTTGCCACTAGTGGAGTAACCAGCGACGTGAATAGGCCAACCACCACATCTTGAATCTGGCCTGTCCATGGCCGAAATCATCGGCATTGATCTATCGCGTTTAGGCATCCATGGCCATCGGGATATGTGAGCTCCATCCATGGTCCAACGGCCATGGACGCCTACTTCCTCTGCTTTTCTTCTTGATGTGTGAGCTCCATCCATGGTTGTTGGGATCGCGACCTTGCCCATCACAGCCATGGACGAGCAGTTAGGGCCAAATTTGAAGGCAGCTTCAGATCTGGGAGTCATGCCCTCGGTGACATCCACTGTTGAAGAAGCCATGCTTTCTTCCCGAGCATGACCCAATCAGTCCAAATCTGAAGCCCTGCTGATCACTGAACGTAATTCATGGCCGTCTGGACCTCGAGCTTGCCGTCAAGGCTCACAACCATGGACAACCCTTGCCAGCCATGGACGAGCTAGGCTTGTAGTTCTGGAGGCATGACTCTAGTCCATATCTGAATGGGCAAGGACTTAGCCGACCGCAAGGATGACAAAGGGGTAGCTTGGGTCAATTGCACGTGACGCGGGAAGCAATGGGGATACTAGCCGAACGGGGTGGTGCTACATGATGGAGGAGGAAGCGCCAGTGGCCATGAAGGCCAACCAGATCAGCAGAGAAAGGAAGAAGAAGAGAAAATTCAATTTTTTTTCATTCCACCTCAACTAACACTTATTGACTTATTATTGGGCATAAGTAAAAGGATTCCAAACATTTCCAAATTTTCCTACTGCCTATAGACCAAAAGATTGGGCTTTAAGAGCAAGTTTTGTTGTTTCATGGATAAAATAAGAAACTTCCTCTAGGAATCCTCCCAAGGAAACGCTTAAGGAAGACAGAAAGTTGGTACCTGTTTCCGAGAGACCAACCGGTAAGATTGCCGGCCTTTCGGAGAGCGTCTCTCCACCTCCGGATCTTCTTGGTGTTGTCCTGCCCGAAACCCTTCTCACTTTGGCCAATCCATGTGAAAGATCCGGATTGCTCGCGCATCTCTTTGGGGTCAATGTCCATGAAAATGAGGAATACCAGCTGGCCTTTCTTTTCCTTGCAATCGAAGATCTTATCCAGCTCATCCAGGCACCACGGCGAGGAGGCAAAGGTCTGAGAGATGACCACGATGGCGCTCCTTGACTGCTCTATGGCTTTGTTGATTGCCGGTGCAATCTCTAGTCCTCTTTCTAGACCATGGTCAACGAAGACCCTTATCTTGTTCCGCTCAAGAGCATTGTGGAGATGGCTCACGAAGTGGCGCGTGTCAGCCTGTTTGTAACTGATGAATGCATCGTGAATCCACCGAGATATGGAGGAGGGGACAAAGAAGAGTCGTGGCCTGATTGTTATGTTATGTTTGAGATAAGAGAAGTGGAGGGGAAAGAAAGAGGGCAAACAGATGGGAGGGGATTGCAGTTGAAATTGCGATGCTCTCTTGTTTCTGAGGCCTGGATACAATAGAGGAGAATGACGGGAGAAAAGCTTGTTGTTGAGTTGGCCAAGTTGGATCATCATCTTGCTACAATTTTCCATTGAAACATCCCCAGAACCAAAGCAAAGAAAGAACTGTACGGAGTTCATTCGTAATACAAACTCGCTTGACCTATTTATAATAAAAATTCGATTTATGAGCCCTCCCCCGCTCTCCCGGCTCACTATAATATGAATTTTTCAGCCGTGCGCTGATGGTGGAGAGCACCTTTTGTCGTACTCCGCCGCCTTTTAAATAGGATTCGGTTTGACTGCCCTTTCGCCTAGTTGGAAGGAACCTTGGATCTAATGATTAGAGGATTAGCATTCTCACGTGTCAAATTCGATGTGTAAGTACAAATCTTATACTTTCATTTTTTTCTTATACTTTCATTTGACGTGCTAAAGAATTATGTATTTTAAATTCATGTCTATTTATATCATTATGAGATTACTACCATCAACATTCTTAGACGTGTCGATTTATGTTCAAAGTTACCATTCCTCAATGTAACCAAATTGTCATAAATCTTGCGAATTCACTACGTGTTCATTTTTTTTTTTTATTTTTCATTTTATACACGTTGATAGAATCTAATTACTTTTTCGATGAATATCAACATGATAAATATGTAACTAATTCTTTCGAAGATATATCATTGTTATGTGGAGAAAAGTACAAAAAAAAGTCATAAACTTATTGCATTAATCCTAATTTAGTCATAAACTTTTCAATTAAATCAATTCAATCCTAATTTTTTTCATATTTGTACCAATTGAATCTATCCGACCAATTTATAACGGAAATTGCTAACATGGATGCTGATCATCTTACTTGATATCACCAGTGTTGACGTGGATATTTTTATATAATTTTTATTTTTTTCCTTTCTCTTTTCCTTCATTTCC
Organism: Eucalyptus marginata; assembly: GCA_014182565.1. NCBI lineage: Eukaryota > Viridiplantae > Streptophyta > Magnoliopsida > Myrtales > Myrtaceae > Eucalyptus > Eucalyptus marginata. The sequence goes on from CM024591.1 coordinate 19,083,544, forward strand.
TTTTTTTTTTTTTTTTTTTTTCCGTTCTTCCTTATCTTCCTCCACCTACCTCTAGCCGGTGGCAATCACTAGCTCTTTGCGAGGGTGAGGGCTGGGGTGCCCTCCTCGGCCACTGGCGAGACTTGCCCTTGCCAGCCTTTGGCGACAACTGGCAAGGGCTTGGCGAAGCTGCCCCTTGCCAACCTCGAAGAGAGAACCCTCGCCCAACCATTTATGGCTAGAGGCCAGTGATGGCTGGCGAGTGCTGGGAAGCCCTCGCCTGGATGAGGCCCCCCTCGCCATATGTGATATCTAGACTTTGCTCGAGTCTCGAATACGCAACGGTTTGTGCCGTGTCGACAAGCTTGTCATCGGAATATGAAGTTGGCACCATTCACAGCCACCGTTTCACCACCACCATAACCGTACCGAACCGTTCCATCTCATCACGTCCTTGCGACACCACCTCACCGTCACATCTTCACCGCATTGTGACAACTCGATCATCATCTAGCCCATCATCTCATTTAAATTCTTCTTCACGAAACTGTTGGGGTTTCATGAATCATGTATAGGTAAAATTAACAAAAGAACGCAGTGGAAACAAAGATGATATATTTTATACATGATTCTCTGAAGGCGTTGTTCATGCGTTTTAATCAAAAATCTAAATACATAAAGGGAGTTAAACGAATTACCTCTCGAAGTGCACTTTATACAAATTGGTTCGGATGTTCTACAGTTCGAGCCCCACAAACGTCAGACCTCTAGTTCAGACACACCAATAATGGACATTGAATGGAAGAGAGAACTTTCGGATATTCACCACTATGATCGTGCTAGCAATCTCGTGGAGACAATCCGCCGTATCTTGATGCTTTAGTCATGACCCGAACTAGAGAGAATTCCTTTTCGTTTTCACGTCTCTTAGACACAAGAAAACACACTCAAATTTCTCTATTTTCTGCAACAAGCACTTATCCTCCTCACAACTTTTTGCGGCAATTTTTATTTTAAAGCTTCTCACGAATCAGCAACGGTTGCTGATCTCTTCGAAGCTCATGCATGATGCATATGCTTCGTGCACAAACGGTCAAACTGTTCATGCACGAACGGTCAACCGTTCATGCATGAAGCTTCCCAATTAATAATAAGAATAAAAAACATTGATTAATTAATTAATTAAACAAATAAATAATTAATTAATCAATCCATTAAAGAAAAATAAAAAAATGACATAATCTTTATATGTACAATTGGAATACATTAACATATATTCACTTTGGGCATGTATGTGCATCATATGCAGATAGGCTCATGACTATAATACAAATTAAATTAAATCTCATTTAATTTAATTTCAAGTCAACACAATTCGATTACAATAATTGCAAACACATTTGCAATATTATTTCTCTCTTGTTCCACGTTATCCTAATTGTTTATGGTGTGTGACATCCCTAGGTTTATCACTAAGCTGGCAGTAAGACTTGTACTAACACATTAGTACTCCCATAATAATTACTTGTCCCGATTAATCTTTGGGTCCTACAAGCCATGATTGACATCTAGCAATATGTTATGGCTACCCAGATAGTGTGAATATTTTAAGAACATAATGAACCTGTCAGTTTTAGCTACAATGTAATTCAATCCCTCTGTCTTACTATGTCCCGATCAAATAAAGACCATGGAATATTTGTCAAGTCACCAATTCGATCATATGTACAAATCTATTTGACATGCCTTTTATTCGAGACATAAACAATTTATTCTCGGTTACAACCTTGGCCGAGGATTTCAATGCAGTGTCATAATTAGATCGCATAGGACATCATTATTATACCTTGTATGTAACAAGGTGACAGATTCCATATTGCGCACAGGTGCAACTTCGTATATGAACAAACTATGACCATCATGTACAAAGACGGATCAACGACCCGGGATTACGTGCATCTGTGAACCATAGTTGTTCGACACACAAGTTAACATTGTGCCTCAGGTCTAAGGATTATTTACACATGACCAAAGCATGAGACCACGCTAAAAGCTTCCATGTTGCTAATCATTCCATATGCGTCACGTTCAGTGCACTTGTCTAATACAAACACCTGTGTTCTAACTCAGGGATCATAATATCCAATGACATGTGACTCATCATTCCCTTAAGCATCCAATACTTAATGGTGAAGTTAAGAACACACCGGTCTCAACAGGATTATTAATATCCACTTAATAATCCATCGACCGGGAACGATTTAAAGATTCAGTCTAACTATGAACCCGTCACATATATTCTTGACGTCTCAAGAATAGGTCTAGTTGCAACTGATCTTATGGAATCATTCATAAATATAAAATAATTGAAAAAATGAATGAATACGTCATTGCCATTCATTAAATAATAATAATGATAGTATAACTGAAATCCATAATATGTAACTATTACATAGTAGCTTTAGGGCATACATCCAACAATCTCCCACTTGCATTAAAGCCAACTTGTCTGGTACCTCAAACCCATTTTGTCAATATGCCTTTCAAAAGAAGACTGAGGTAAGGCCTTAGTGAAGGGATCAGCCACGTTTTCTGCTGAGGCAATTTTCTGCAAGGCGATATCACCTCTCCCAACAATTTCTCTGATGAGATGGAAGCGTCTCTCAATGTGCTTGGACTTTTGGTGAGACCTTGGTTCCTTAGCTTGAGCTATCGCCCCATTGTTGTCACAAAACAATGTAATCGGTTGCTCAATTGAAGGAACAACTCCAAGTTCATAAATAAACTTCTTCATCCAAGCGGCTTCCTTGCTGCTTCAAAAGCGGCTACATACTTTGCCTCAGTGGTGGAATCGACAATTATGCTTTGTTTGGAACTTTTCCAACTAATTGCGCCACCATTGAATGTAAAGACAAACCCAAATGTAGACTTATAATCATTAGGATCCGATTGAAAATTGGAATCAATATAAGCTACAACTTTAAATTCTCCTTCTCCATATATCAAGAATAAATCCTTAGTCCTTCGCAAGTACTTACGAATATTCTTGATTGCTATCCAGTGCTCTTCTCTTGGATCAGACCGATATCTGCTAGTAATACTTATAGCATGCGCAATATCAGGTCTAGCACATAGCATAGCATACATTATGCTTCCAATAGCGGATGCATATGGTATCTTTGACATCCGCTCTCTTTCTTCAGGAGTGTTGGGACACATCTCCTTAGAAAGACGGATCCCTTGCTTAAAAGGCAATAATCCTCTCTTGGAACATTGCATGTTAAAACGTATTAACACTTTGTCTATGTACATAGACTATGAGAGGCCAATCAATTGTCTTGATCTATCTCTATAAATCTTGATACCTAAAATGTAGGTTGCCTCTCCTAAATATTTCATTGAGAATTTCTGTGACAAGAATAGTTTTATCGATGATATCATTGGTACATCATTTCCAATCAAAAGTATATCGTCGACATACAAAACTAGAAATGCAATTACACTCCCACCGATCTTCTTATATACACAAGGTTCATTCGGATTTTTGATGAAGCCAAATGATTCGACTACCTCATTAAAACGGATATTCTAACTTCTGGAGGCTTGTTTGAGTCCATAAATGGATCTCTTAAGCTTACACACATTCCGTTTTTCACTATTGGATTCAAAACCCCGTGGTTGTTCCACATAGATGTCCTCATCGAGAAAACCATTTAGAAAAGCCGTTTTGATATCCATTTGGATTATCTCACAATCATCACTGAATTTGCACAAATTAATATTCAATTGCATAAACTAAGCACACCATTACAATCAGCATGAAATTCCGATCACTAGCTATCTCAGTAAAATTTTCGAAAAATATTAAATAATTAAATAAATTACAAAATTAATTAAATAAATGCAAACCTAGGCCGGAAACGCTAATTTAACCACCTAAATGGGCCTAGAAAATTAATGCACCTATTCACATAAATAGTACAATCTATTTAGCCCCTAATCAATCTATTTTAACCACCTAACAATCACAATTAAGCAATTAAATCACTAATCAAAACTAAGTAACCACCTAAGCCATACTTAGCCTAATCTAATTACATACTAAACATCATTAACTCCTTAAGCAGAGTTTAGCAAGTAAACTCACTAGATTAACGAGCCGGTGAGTTCACGGTGATGGTGGTGTGACGGCGAGCAACACTCGGGTTTACGGCGACGTCCAATGAGGTCTGAACGAGGCCGGAAATGAGCCACAAAGCTCTCAGCTGGGCTAAGAGTTCGTCTTTTGGTCGTGGCTGAAGAGGGCGGTTCGAGCAGCTTGGACGGCGTAGGAGAGGGCTAGGCGGCGACGGCAGGTCCAGGCGGGGTCGGGGGATGCTGGACGGCAACAGAGGAGCTCAGGCGGAGCTGGATGGCGGCTCGGGATGGTGGCCTGGGCACGGACGATAGTGCGGGACCGTGGGACAACACGTGAGCAAGACGGTGAGCGGACGCACACCTTGGCTTGCGGGTGGCAGCGACGACACTCGACGGTGACAGGGGGCTCGGGCGGTGGCTGACTCGGCTATAGGGGTGTTGGTTGGCTTTCTCTGGTTTTCTTAAGCTCAAACAACACAACAACAATGGAGAAAGGAGTGAGGAAGGGGAAGAAAAGGCTGCAGCTGGAGAGGGGGCCACAAAATATCCCAAACACTTGAGTTCCATGCCCCACCAGCCCACATCTATCATCCTCAGCCACAATCCTCCCTCAAGCTTCCCAAACAAGCCTCCTAAATGGTCCAAAAGTTGCTACCCACCTTGGCCTACGAATTTGCAACATTCCCCATCCAATTTCATTCAATTCAAACTCAAATCAACCTAAATTGGTGCCCATAAACTCAGCCAAGGTGTCCACATCCATCCCATGATTTTTCCTCATCAATTGAACCAACTTGACGGCCAAAAGTGCGCTAAAAAACGGCCCTTCAATTTTCCCGGTCAAAAAACGCCCAACTTTGGAATTTCGCCAAAAACTCAGGTTTGCAGAAAATCTTCAGAGGATGAGTCAACGTTCCTAAAATAAATTGTGACATGACAGAACTTTTAATTTCTGAAATCGAGTTCAATTTCGCGGTTAATTTCAATTGGGCGCGATTTTAGCGTGATCTAGCATACCGGGTAGCTTTTAGGAATTTTTAGCGTATTTGACCCGTGGTCGATTATTTTTGAGCCACATTGTACATCTTCGACTCATTGGCGACTCTCAGTTGTCATGAAAATCTCAAGGTTTCAAATACAAATACAGGGTACAGAAATGATAGAAAAATCAGTTTAGTGCTATTCGACAAGAATTTTATAATTAGGTGGAATCACACACACTTTAATCACATGCCTCTGTCGAACCGACCTATCTCCGACCTCTGATCAATTTTGACGGTGCTGTATTGGCCCTTGCAGATTAGCACGGTCGAGCTGTCGATTTCTGATCGAATTCTCAAGTCTATTGCGTTAAAATCCCTTAACGGCTTCACCAGATAGACTAGTTATCTAGTGAGTGATCAGCTCAGAGAAAAAGACTATAGGTGCATTAATGAAAAGCCCAACTCATTCAATCGAAAACATAATCAGAAAATCAGGATGTCACAACTCTTCCCTTCTTATAAAAAATTTCGTCTTTGAAATTTAAACTATTACAAATCTTTAAACAAAAAGGTAGGGGTATTGTCATCTCATTGAGTCTTCACTTTCCCAGGTTGCTCCTTCTGTGCTGTGGTGTTGCCAGACCACTTTGACTAACGGGATCATCTTGGTGCGCAGAACCTGTTCCTTGCGGTCCAAAATCTGAACTGGTCTCTCCACGTACGACACTCTGTTGTCCACGTCTAATTCTTCAAAATTCAGCACATGGGTCGTGTCAGGCTCATACTTTCTTAACATCGACACGTGGAAGACATCACGCACTTGCGTCAGTCTTGGCGGCAATGCGAGACAATACGCTAGGGTCCCTATTCTTTCCAAAATCTCAAAGGGACTTACGTACCTCGAACTTAGCTTCCCTTTCTTGCCGAAGTGCGAAGTACCCCTCATCGGTGACACCTTCAAAAATACGTGCTCACCAACTTGGAATTCCAAAGGTCTTCGACGCTTATCTGCGTAGCTTTTCTGGCGGCTTTGAGCGGTCGTTAATCTGTCCCTGATAACTGCAACTGCATCCACTGACTGCTGAACCAACTCTGAGCCTGTGATCTTCCGTTCTTCGACTTCATCCCAACACACCGGCGTTCTGCACGCTGCCATACAATGCTTCAAAAGGTGCTATCTAAATACTCTATTGGTAGCTGTTGTTGTAGGCAAACTCGACGAGATGAAGCTATTCCTCCCAACGTCCTTTGAAGTCTAGGACACACGCTTTCAACATGTCCTCGAGAGTTTGAATTGTCCTATTGGACTGGCCATCTGTTTGCGAATGGTAAGCCATACTGAATTGCAGCTTCGTTCCCAAGGCGATCTACAAGCTTTTCCAAAAGGTAGTCGTAAATCTCGAGTCTCTATCAAATGTGATTGTCACTGGCACTCCATGCAAACGAACAATCTGATGCACATACAATTCTGCATATTTGTCCAATGCAAGGTTCTTCCGTACGACAATAAAGTGAGCCGACTTCGTCAGTCTGTTGACCATAACCCAAATGGAATCATTACCCTTATGACTCCTCGGTAAGCCCATCACAAAATCCATCATGATGTGTTCCTATTTCCACTCGGGAATCTCGAGAGGTTGCAGAAGTCCTCCCAGCTTACAGTACTGTGCCTTCACTTGTTGACACGTCAAACATTTGGCGACATGCTTGGCGATATCCGCTGTTGACACCTAAATTTTGGCGGCCCATTTAGTCATTAGGGGTTAGTTTTAAATATTATGATTCATTTGCATAGCATTAATTTTAGGTGCATTTATTTTTAATTTACATGTTTTGCATTTTTATTTTTAGGACGGCAGATGGGTCGAATTAATTGTTTTTGAGTTTAAATTAATAGGCCGGACTAAGCCCATAAAACGAGAAAATCGCCCGAGCCCGTTTCTTTTAAATGACAAAAATTATTTAAATGAGGATTTGGTGCGATATTATGATATTTTGAAAATTATTTAAATCGCATTTTTATCCTATCTTTATCAATGGATGATGATGAAATCGGCGTAGAATATTGAGGAGATAAGGATTTTTGTGATTCGGAGGTTATGGTTGGTTTTCAAAATATTTTAATGGGATGGCATTTTTTGTTTGCTATAAAAGGTGTTATGTAGGGTTTCTTTATGGGGGGGGGGGTTTGGAGGAAAAAGAAATCAAAAAGGACAAAAAAAGAAGGAAGAAATCTCTTCCTCACGTCCGTAGAAGAGCCCCCAAAGTAATGGATCCTTCTGACAAACGGCAGAAGAAAAGTCAAAAAAAGAAGTGAAGAAAGGAGATTGAAGCCATCCGTGTGTGTGAAGAGGCAGAGGAAAGAAAAAGGAAAAAGGAGGAATAGTAGGGGTGATTTGACCCCTACTGTTCATCTTCTCCAAAGGTTTTATTTTTCCTTTTTGCTGTGCATTTGGCTCCACCGGCGCACAGCTCCGCCCACCGCCAATCTCCCTCGCGACGAGCCACCCCCCTCCGGCGCATCTCCGCCCTCGGCCCTCCTCGCGCCAACCGCGAGCCATCCTCGGACGAGCCCGCTTCGCCTGCAATTGCTCCCAACCCGAAGACTTGAAACAGGTCGCGCCTCCGCCCGCGCAGGAGCACCCCAATTGCGCCCCGACGTGCAAGCCCGCCTCCACTCGAAGCCGACCGCCGCGCTGGTCTCGCGATCCCGCACCGCCCGAGCCTCCTCGCGACGCTTGGCCCGCCAGACGCCTCGCCTGCTGCCTCCAAGAGAAGCCCCTTTGCTGCCGCACCACCTTCGCCGGAGCCCCGCCGGTGACCCTCCGGCCGGATCAACCAACGAATGTGCCACCCTTTTTTTTTTTCCTTAGGTTGTTTTTCTTTGATTTTTATTTTTTATTTTTTATTTTATGTTATTTTACTTTACTTTTAGTTAATTTTATTATTAGTGTTTAAGTTGAATTTTGTGAGGTGAGTTTTAGGTTATAGTTCTTCTAGGCATTACCTATAGGATTTGTCCCTAAGGTTTAATTTAATTATTAATTTGACCCGTAAGATTTCGGGTTATTTTTTAATTGTATTAACTCTTGGGGTTTGTTTATGATATATTACTTGTTGAATCAATATATTTATTAATTTGATCCGTAAGATTTTGGATTAGATTTTTAATTATTTTGATTTCTTGTCGTGATGTTTAGGGTTAAAAATATTCGTTAATTTGACCCGTGAGATAACGTGTTATTTTTTCGTTTATTTTGATCCTTTATTTGTTTGAATATCTTGCTTGTTATTTTGGATTAGGATTTCAATTGGTTTTAGAATATTTCTAGTTATTTTGCATATCTAGAATAGGGATTTTATTTTGAATTTAAAAATATAAAAAAAATAGAAAAATGGATTCATTTAGGTTGTTAGTTTTTATTTATTCGAATTGCACGTTTAATTATGTTTTAGTTTTAATTTTGAATTTCATAAAGAAAAGCAAAAAAATCATTGTGCATATTAGGTTAGAATTGCATGTTTCATCTTTAATTTAGATCATCTTTTTTAGATAAATTGCATGTTAGGTTAAGATAATGTCTTAGTTTAAATTGGGATTTAATATGACTTAATCCTTAGTTTAAATTAGATAGAATTTTAATCTAGCTAAATCATTTTTGCATTCGAATTTCATGAAAGAAAATACAAAATTTGTCTTTGCATAAGTTAATTTCAATTTTTAGGATAGATTGCATTTTTAAAAGTAGAAACATCAAATGCACGTCATTTAGTTTATTTAAGTTCATTTAATTAGAAATTTCTTGTCATTAGACTAAGTCATTTAATAAATGTCACGTGACATATAGCTTGCATATTAAATTGCATGAGGCATGTCATTTAGTTTAAATAATTTTGTATGTCATTGCATCGCATTGCATATCATTATAATTAGATCATTTGAATTGCATTTAATTATTGCATTTCTTCATGTCATATAGTTTAAGTTATGTCGTCATGTCATTTTAGATTATTTGCATAGGTCATGATTTTCATTAAAGAAAGTGAAAACAAAAAAATTGAAATTGCGTGTTAATTAGGAATCATATCTAGGATTGTTGATGTGAATTCTGATTTAACATTGCAGATGCTTTCGTTGCTTTAAGGTATGTTTTTGCATTGTTTAATTGTTTTCTTGATGTGTTAAATTGGTGGTATGCGCACATGTATGATCATCTCACATGTTAGGAAGCTTAATTAAAATCAATCCAATTGCCAAACATTTTCTTAAAATTAAAAAAAGTGGTACCGAAAGGGCACTAGGATAGTCTAGTGTAACCAAGTCCCCGTACCCAAAATCTCTGGTTCGTAGAAGTAACATAATCCTCCCATTATTTTACTTAGGTGTCTAATCGACCTACCCTAAGCCGATTAGTGGCGACTCCTAGATAATAAGCTTTTGCATGTTAAAACCCTAAGTCGTGATTTGGTATGGGCTTGAGAGAGCCCGAGCTAAGCTTAAAGGCTTAGTAGTCCATCAACCTAGTTTTAGGTGGCAAACCCGAAAAATTGGGTCGCGACAGCTTGGCGACTCCGCTGGGGACTTGTGTTAAAACACCTAGTGGACTTAGGCCAATTTTTCTTTAAAAATGTTTTTGTTTGGCAGCAAGGATCCCAGGTACGTCCCTAACGTTTTTAAGGTATTAAATGTTTTTGCAGATGGGAGGTATAAGGGGAGTAGTCTTTGCTAACCTTTGTCATGTAGGTTGGAGTGTGGGATGAATGCTTTATTTTCCCCAATTAGAAGTGCTGTTTGCATTTAAACCGTTGTGCATGCTTTATTGCTTTAGCACCACACTATTTGCACACACAACCTGCGGTCCGACTCGGGCTGCGATAGGATTTCTAGGATGGTGTTGAGAAGTATACTTCCTCCAAAGCGAGACTGCTATGTAGAGGTTGACCTTCTCTTCCCCGAAAGTTTTTCATGGTGTCGAAATGTGTTTTGTCCATATCCGCGAGACTGCGTGACTATTGGACATTCCATTCGACTGAGCCCGGACTTAAGTGGACCTCAAGTTAATGCGAGACTACAACGATCAGATCACCCTCTTAGCTCCACTTTGTTAAGCCTTTTAGATAGAAATCGAGCCTCACGTCTCATGCGATGTGTTTATGTGATTGCCATTGATTTTCCTTGGTAAAGTAAGTCTTCTATCCCTATACCATGCAATTTATTTTGTTGTATTTTTGGGTCGGTTCATGACAATTTAGGTCGGTTATTAATTTAATTCCTTTGTCAATTAAAAATGAAATGAGGAAATTGCCGTGCAACGAACCATTTGGAAAATAAAAAACTAGAAATTTGTTTTCAATTCATGTCTTGGCTCTTCCTAGTTCATGTTTAAAAAAAATTCGTCCCTACTGGGGCATCCCATGTCTTTGTTTTCCTAGTCCATTTTTAGAAAATCCTTTTCATATGTGGACTTTTCTTGACTAAAAAAATAGATTGTTGTCATGGATTGGTGTTCTCATTACACCTCGTACTTACATATTTTCACCTATTTTCTCTAGGTGATCAAGAGCTAGAATGGCCGACCAGAATGAAATGCGTGATCGTATGTCCGCTGTGGAGACTCAACTTCAGCAAGTACTTGCCTCTATACAGCTTGTGACGGATCAACTCCAGTTCCTCCAAGTGAATCCAACAGCTCCACTTGCTCTTCCCGAAATAGTTGTCCCGAAGCAAGCAAACAAAGGTCAAGCGATTGACGATGATATGCCAGGCTGGACGATGACTCGGTCCTTGTTGGAAAAGTCAAGCGACGGCGTTCCTAAGATAGATCAGGATGAGTGTGTTGCAAAGCTGGAAGAGAAAGTGAAACAACTGCAAGAATCACAAAGCTCACTTCCGTTCGACCTCTCAGTCTTTGAAAGGATCAAGATGCCAAAGAAGTTCAAAATGCCGGAGTTCGAGAAATACGATGGTACTTCCTGCCCAAAAGCTCATTTGCAGATGTACCACGTACGCATGGCCCAATATGTCAAGAATGAGGCCCTCATGATTCAATTATTCCATACGAGTTTGACTGGGTCCGCTGACAAGGAACTGATGAAGTTGTTCGTCAAGACTCTCCCATTTGAGTTTCGCAATCAGATGGCTAGCACGTACGTTGAGAACTTCAACCAGCTTATCCTGGTGGGTGAACAGATCGAAGTTGGGCTAAGAGATGGATGGTTCAATGAACCAACCCATCAAGGCAAAAGGTTCACCATGAAGAAAGACAAAGAACCTAGCATGGAAGTCAATGCTGCATATGTACGATCGGCAAGCCTCCGATTGTTCATATCCCTAACAATCAACAAGGTGGAGGCCGACCGATTGCGCCTCGACATTTTGTTAAGAGGCAGTTCACTCCTCTTCCTGGCTCTCTGTCCCAAGTCTTAAAGGTCCTTCAAAAAGAGGAATTGCTGTCTTACGAGCCAAAGCGACCCAATGCTGAAAAATTTTCTAACTACGACCCCTCCAAGAAATGCGAGTACCATACGGGGGAAGTAGGACATTCGACTGATGAATGCATGACTTTGAAGCATAAGGTCCAAAACTTATTGGACACCAAGGCGTTTGCCTTCAGCACCGCTCAACCAAATGTCAAGAAGAATCCTCTACCTGAGTATGAGGATATGGTGAATGCCATTGATGAAGGATCTCTGGAAGAAATGGGTCTTGGCCCGCAAGAGCAACTTATTACTTTTGTACATTCCCCCGCACGGGAATTTTTATTACTTTCTAGGAATTGTTTTCAATTTCTTCTTTTTCGCTTTCTTCTTAGGGCTTGAATCGCATTTTCCATTCAATAAATTGTAATTGATTGATGAATTTCAATCAAATTACAAGTTTCATTTTGAGGGCATGATGAGGTACACCAAACTAGCCCGGTGATGATATCCAACCGATAAAACAAATGAAAAATCCACGAATAAATCTTGAGGGCTGGACTTTCTCATGTTTCCTCCTAAAAACTTTTTCGAAAACAAAAAACATTTCATTGTTTTAAAAAAAAATCATTTTTCAAGCGATTTCCAAAATCATTTCATTGTTTTAAATAAATCTTGAGGGTTAGCCTCGTTTAATTTTCTGACTCATTTACTTCATGTTTCAGAGCATTACTTTTTCAGTCTGATGAGAAGGCTTTTGAAAAAGTACACCAGGTTGCAATTGGCCCAACTATCAAGGATACATTTCTGAGAGGTTGATATGACAAGATTGTGGGCATGACAGATCTTAGGGCAAGTAAAAGAGGACCATCATTCCCTGGTAGAAGAGATGATAAATTGGGGGCATGACATATTTTGGTAGTGACCCGACAGGGATAAAATCTTGATCTGAGCCAAAATGGATGTGCAATTGGAAATTACTTTGATGTTGCATAATATCATATTGATGTACGTTCTCTTGTGCAGGGTCAAAAGTGGATTTTCAGCCTTGAATGATAGGGACAATCCAAAGACATCAACTATGGAGGCAATTCCCTTTGTAGAGGAATCCTTGAATGAATGTTTAGAACCATTTTGCATTATAGAAAAATGTTTGAAGTTGACATGTTTAAAGCTGTTGAGTTTCTTCTAAAAAAGGGGATTTTGCATGATGACTCTTACATGTTTTATCCACCAATTCCACTAAAGAGCATCAAGATGGATTAATTTAATGAATGATGTGGAATTGATTGAGCATATTAAATGAGACAAGTCGGGATGATGAAAGGCAAACCTTATCCTATACACAGTTCCATATTCATACACTTGTGAGATGAGTGTAGGAAGGTTCATATCCATAAGGTAAAGAGTTCTCTCGCAAAAGGTATGGCAACCGAAATGATGAGAGGCAATTCATTGTTATATCCCAAACACTACAGGTGATCAATTGATTAACCCTTTCGAGCCCATACACTTATGGATGTTCTTTTCAAATAACCCCTGTCAAGAATCACCCCACATCGGGGCATCTAAGAGTTCAAATGGCATCATGAGGTCAGGAAAATGAATTGAAATTTTCTTGCTCGCACTTGCATCAATCTTCAAGTCATGCTATTACATTGAATTCATGTGTTAATTTAAGTGCCTTAGGATGACGAAGAGCATTTCTTTCTATGTCCTATACACTTATATCATTTGCATAACCCACTTGAGCCTGCAATTTCATTTCTTTAAACCAGTTGATGATCAATCCCCACACTGGGGCAAGGCAAAAGGCAGATAAAGACTATTGAAAAGTTCTAGTGTCATTTAAAGTGTAATTGCTTGACGCATGCATTATGCGCAAGAATTGAATTCAAAATAGAACTAAGGGGCATGAAAGAGCAGTGTGCCTGGTAAAAGCAAGGCCGATGCCCATGAAAAGAAGTGAACAAAAAAAGCGTGAGAACTAGGGGCTTAAAAAGCAGTGTGCCTGGTAAAAGCAAGGCCAATGCCCATAGATGAAAAAAAAAGTCAAAATAGGTGACTGTCAATTGCAAGAATTGAATCCCAATGGAGCAATACTCAAAGAACTCAAATATCGAGTTTCTACAATCAATGGGGCACTTCATGAAGACAATCCCCAATGGTGAAAAAGAAAATTGATGGTAATGCCAGGATGATCATCAACTCTCACCTTTTACACACATTTTGAGCCTAATGATCTTTTCATTTCTCAACCCATGAACCCAACCTACGTTACGTCCCTTACAAAGTCTCTTCAGATTAGGGCACTTGAATTAACGTAGGAATTCATATGTTTATAAGCATCATTCGAAGAAGTGCGAGCAAGATTATTTCTTTCTCATTTTGCAGGGTTCTTGACTTATAAACCCGAAAATGATTACAAGGCTGTTCATTCAATAGCCTCGACTCAAAGAGTCCATTTGTTAAGCCGTTGGCCAAGCCCACATTATGATCCCTGTTAAAGACCTCTTAGATTGGTAAGATCGTACCGCTTGCGAGAATACTCGGACCCATGTCAATATGATGAAATTGAGTGATTCTCATAAAATAACCATTCTAAATGAGAGTGAGTGAAAGTCATTTCTAACCGAAAGTCTCTCATTTAGTATTCTTAAGAAATCCATGTCATGAGTGAAAATTGTCTTGAACGATAATTCTCTCTAGTGGAAATTCGGATGATGCAAAAGTCATTATGCATGAATCTTGATTGAATTGATAAAAGCTTCGTAGATTTTGAAGTTTGTATTCCGAATAGCCTTAATTGCTTATTTCTTTAGTGAATGCATTTTTGCTCTAATCATGTCGATGGATAATGTTTTCTCAAAGACCCAAGAGCTCCTAACATTCAGGTTCTTTTCAAGATGCCTCATGATATGAGGAGATGAGAAACCATCATGAGCATTCAAGGTGCGTCCTTAATGTTCCAAAATTTATTTCTACCAGGAGGTGAGAGGCCTCCACAGGATATCCAAGTTCCAAAAGACATATCCCAAAGAATCGAGATATCATCGAGGTAAGTATATCTCTACCCATTCTCGACACTTGACTCGGTCAAGCTGTCCTTTAAAATTGACCCGCGTGCTTTCGTAGCCCGAGTCCCTCTTTATTGACCCGGCGTGCTTCGTAGCCCGGTGTCCTTTAAAATTGACCTGGCGTGCTTTCGTAGCCTAGAGTCCCTCTTTATTGACCCGGCGTGCTTTTCTAGCCCGGTGTCCTTTAAAATTGACCCGCGTGCTTTCGTAGCTCGAGTCCCCCTTCTATTGACCCGACATGCTTTCGTAGCCCGGTGTCCTTTTAAATTGACCTGGCGTGCTTTCGTAGCCCAGAGTCCTTTATATTATCCCGGCATGCTTTCATAGCCCAAGGCCCATCTTTACAGGAGACATATCCCCAAATGAGCAGAGATGTCATCAGGTAAGTATATCTCTATCTATACCTTAAATACTTGTCGTTGTACAGGTATTTTCACTTTTGAGTAATTTGACACTCGATGGAGTTGTCCCTAAAGATTTTTCCCCAGATTGCGACGCCGGGCGACCGAAGAATGGTTCGGGTCCTAGCCAAGCAAAACCCCGTTTAGGCGACCGTAGAATGGTACGAGTCCTAGCCAAGCAAAACCCCGTTTAGGCGACCGTAGAATGGTACGGGTCCTAGACAAAACTTATTTTCCTATTCAGGCGACCGTAGAATAATGGTACGGGTCCTGGAAGGTAAATCCTGTTTAGGCGACCGTAGAATGGTACGGGTCCTAGACAAAACTTTATTTCCCTATTCAGGCAACCGTAGAATAATGGTACGGGTCCTGGAAGATAAACCCCGTTTAGGCGGCCGTAGAATGGTACAGGTCCTAGACAAAACTTTATTTCCCTATTCAGGCGACCGTAGAAGAATGGCATGGGTCCTAGAAGGTAAATCCCCGTTTAGGCGACCGTAGAATGGTACGGGTCCTAGACAAAACTTATTTCCCTATTCAGGCGACCGTAGAATAATGGTACGGGTCCTGAAAGGTAAATCCCTGTTTAGGCGATCGTAGAATGGTACGGGTCCTAGACAAAACTTATTTCCCTATTCAGGCGACCGTAGAATGGTACGGGTCCCGAAAGGTAAACCCCGTTTAGGCGATCGTAGAATGGTACGGGTCCTAGACAAAACTTATTTCCCTATTCAGGCGACCGTAGAATGGTACAGGTTCTGGAAGGTAAACCCCCGTTTAGGCGACCATAGAATGGTACGGGTCCTAGACAAAACTCTGTCATACTAGGCGACCGTAGAATGGTACGGGTCCTGGGAAAGCAGTTTTCTTTACAAAGTCATGTTACTATTCTGGGCGACCGTAGAATGGTACGGGTCCTGGACATGTAACACCAATCTATCTTGAGTTACTCTACCCTCCTTGAAGGTAAGTTATTCCAGGTAGGTTCTTTTTTCATTTGTGTTTCCATGCATCATATAAATTGCATTCAAAAATGGAATTCATTTTCCAGCAAAAAAAAAAAAACATTCAATGCATTTTAAAATAGGATTCATTCAAAAAAAAAAAACCAACAAAAAATCATTCAATGCATGTGCATGGTCAAAATTTAGGTCTCAATTTATCTTTGAAGGCAACCTCTTCGAGCTCACCTCCAAAGAGGGGCAGCTGTTGACACCTAAATTTTGGCGGCCCATTTAGTCATTAGGGGTTAGTTTTAAATATTATGATTCATTTGCATAGCATTAATTTTAGGTGCGTTTATTTTTAATTTACATGTTTTGCATTTTTATTTTTAGGACGGCGGATGGGTCGAATTAATTGTTTTTGAGTTTAAATTAATAGGCCGGACTAAGTCCATAAAACGAGAAAATCGGCCCGAGCCCGTTTCTTTTAAATGACAAAAATTATTTAAATGAGGATTTGGTGCGATATTATGATATTTTGAAAATTATTTAAATCGCATTTTTATCCTATCTTTATCAATGGATGATGATGAAATCGGCGTAGAATATTGAGGAGATAAGGATTTTTGTGATTCGGAGGTTATGGTTGGTTTTCAAAATATTTTAATGGGATTGCATTTTTTGTTTGCTATAAAAGGTGTTACGTAGGGTTTCTTTATGGGGGGTTTTGAGGAAAAAGAAATCAAAAAGGACAAAAAAGAAGGAAGAAATCTCTTCCTCACGTCCGTAGAAGAGCCCCCAAAGTAATGGATCCTTCGACAAACGGCAGAAGAAAAGTCAAAAAAAGAAGTGAAGAAAGGAGATTGAAGCCATCCGTGTGTGTGAAGAGGCAGAGGAAAGAAAAAGCAAAAAAGGAGGAATAGTAGGGGTGATTTGACCCCTACTGTTCATCTTCTCCAAAGGTTTTTTTTTTCCTTTTTGCTGTGCATTTGGCTCCACCGGCGCAAAGCTCCGCCCACCGCCAATCTCCCTCGCGATGAGCCACCCCCCTCCGGCGCATCTCCGCCCTCGGCCCTCCTCGCGCCAACCGCGAGCCATCCTCGGACGAGCCCGCTCCGCCTGCAATTGCTCCCAACCCGAAGACTTGAAACAGGTCGCGCCTCCGCCCGCGCAGGAGCACCCCAATCGCGCCCCGACATGCAAGCCCGCCTCCACTCGAAGCCGACCGCCGCGCCGGTCTCGCGATCCCGCACCGCCCGAGCCTCCTCGCGACGCTTGGCCCGCCAAACGCCTCGCCTGCTGCCTCCGAGAGAAGCCCCTTTGCCGCCGCACCACCTTCGCCGGAGCCTCGCCGGTGACCCTCCGGCCGGATCAACCAACGAACGTGCCACCCTTTTTTTTTTTTTTTTTCCTTAGGTTGTTTTTCTTTGATTTTTATTTTTTATTTTTTATTTTATGTTATTTTACTTTACTTTTAGTTAATTTTATTATTAGTGTTTAAGTTGAATTTTGTGAGGTGAGTTTTAGGTTATAGTTCTTCTAGGCATTACCTATAGGATTTGTCCCTAAGGTTTAATTTAATTATTAATTTGACCCGTAAGATTTCGGGTCATTTTTTTAATTGTATTAACTCTTGGGGTTTGTTTATGATATATTACCTGTTGAATCAATATATTTATTAATTTGATCCGTAAGATTTCGGATTAGATTTTTAATTATTTTGATTTCTCGTCGTGATGTTTAGGGTTAAAAATATTCGTTAATTTGACCCGTGAGATAACGGGTTATTTTTTTCATTTATTTTGATCCTTTATTTGTTTGAATATCTTGCTTGTTATTTTGGATTAGGATTTCAATTGGTTTTAGAATATTTCTGGTTATTTTGCATATCTAGAATAGGGATTTTATTTTGAATTTAAAAATATAAAAAAATAGAAAAATGCATTCATTTAGGTTGTTAGTTTTTATTTATTCGAATTGCACATTTAATTACGTTTTAGTTTTAATTTCGAATTTCATAAAGAAAAGCAAAAAAATCATTGTGCATATTAGGTTAGAATTGCATGTTTCATCTTTAATTTAGATCATCTTTTTAGATAAATTGCATGTTAGGTTAAGATAATGTCTTAGTTTAAATTAGGATTTAATATGACTTAATCCTTAGTTTAAATTAGCTAGAATTTTAATCTAGCTAAATCATTTTTGCATTCGAATTTCATGAAAGAAAATACAAAATTTGTCTTTGCATAAGTTAATTTCAATTTTTAGGATAGATTGCATTTTTAAAAGTAGAAACATCAAATGCACGTCATTTAGTTTATTTAAGTTCATTTAATTAGAACTTTCTTGTCATTAGACTAAGTCATTTAATAAATGTCACGTGACATATAGCTTGCATATTAAATTGCATGAGGCATGTCATTTAGTTTAAATAATTTTGTATGTCATTGCATCGCATTGCATATCATTATAATTAGATCATTTGAATTGCATTTAATTATTGCATTTCTTCATGTCATATAGTTTAAGTTATGTCGTCATGTCATTTTAGATTATTTGCATAAGTCATGATTTTCATTAAAGAAAGTGAAAACAAAAAAATTGAAATTGCGTGTTAATTAGGAATCATATCTAGGATTGTTGATGTGAATTCTGATTTAACATTGCAGATGCTTTCGTTGCTTTAAGGTATGTTTTTGCATTATTTAATTGTTTTCTTGATGTGTTAAATTGGTGGTATGCGCACATGTATGATCACCTCACATGTTAGGAAGCTCAATTAAAATCAATCCAATTGCCAAACATTTTCTTAAAATTAAAAGAAGTGGTACCGAAAGGGCACTAGGATAGTCTAGTGTAACCAAGTCCCCGTACCCAAAATCTCTGGTTCGTAGAAGTAAGATAAGCCTCCCATTATTTTACTTAGGTGTCTAATCGACCTACCCTAAACCGATTAGTGGCGACTCCTAGATAATAAGCTTTTGCATGTTAAAACCCTAAGTCGTGATTTGGTATGGGCTTGGGAGAGCCCGAGCTAAGCTTAAAGGCTTAGTAGTCCATCAACCTAGTTTTAGGTGGCAAACCCGAAAAATTGGGTCGTTACATCCGCCTTCATACTAGTCCACCAGTAGTGTTGATGTAGATTCTGATACATCTTCGTACTATCTAGATGAATGCTATAACTGCTACGATGAGCTTCTGACAAAATCTCCTCCTTAAGCGCTGCATTGTCAAGTACACACAATCGTCCTTGGAACCTTAGTGTTCTGTCTTTAGAAATATGAAAGTTAGCCTTTCCCTTTTCGGTATCCTTTTGCACAATCTTTTGAATCTCTGGATCTGTCAACTGAAGCGTCTTGATCCTAATCTGTACTTCCGACTCAATTCTGAGGGTGGCCATAAGATTTGAAAGGTGGCCTACCTCAAATTTGAAAATCGAATCTCGAGCTCCTTCGAGTAAGACCCACTTTTTAATCACTATCTGCGCAACTGAAGACTTTCGACTCAATGCATCTGCGATCTTATTAGCCTTTCCAGGGTGATACAAGATGTCGCAATCATAATCCTTAAGAAGTTCCATCCAGCGATGTTGTCTCATATTCAACTCCTTCTGAGAGAACAGGTACTTGAGACTTTAATGGTCTATAAAGATCTAGAACCTTTCTCCGCACAAATAATGTCTCCAAATTTTCAAAGTGAAGATAATCGCTGCGAGTTCTAAGTCATGCGTTGGATAATTCAACTCATGAGATTTCAACTGACGGGACGTGTATGCAGCAACTCTGCCATGCTGCATTAACACGCAACCCAGCCCTCTAAACGATGCATCACTGTAAATCTCGTATCCTCTAGGACCAGATGGTATTGTCAACACTGGTGCGGTAGTCAGCTTTTGCTTAAGCTCTTGGAAACTACGCTCGTACTTATCTATCCAGACAAACTTCTCTTCCTTCTTCAACAGTCGAGTCAAAGGTGAAGCTAATGCTGAGAATCCTTCCACGAACCTTCTATAGTACCCTGCTAAACCCAAAAAGCTTTTGATCTATGTCACTGTCGTCGGTCTTGGCCAGTTGATAACTGCTTTAATCTTGGTTGGGTCCACGGAGATTCCTTCCCCTAAAATCATGTAACCTAAAAATGCTACACGAGCTAACCAAAACTCGCACTTACTGAACTTAGCGTACATTTCATGATTCCTCAGTGTCTGAAACACCATCCTCAAATGCCTATCATGCTCCTTCAGGCTTCTCGAGTACACCAGGATATCATCGATGAACACGATCACAAATTGATCCAGATACTCCTTGAATACCCGGTTCATCAGATCCATGAAAGTAGCTAGGGCGTTTGTCAAACCAAATAGCATTACAGTGAACTCATAATGGCCGTATTGCGTACGAACCGCTGACTTCGGTATGTCCTCCTTTCTAATCCTCAGCTGATGGTACCCTGTCCTCAAGTCGATCTTAGAAAATATCGACGCTCCTTGCAACTAGTCAAACAAGTCATCGATCCTCGGTAGCGGGTACTTGTTCTTGATCGTCACCTGATTGAGTTGACGATAGTCTATGCACAGGCGCAACGAACCATCTTTCTTTTTCATGAACAAAACTGGTGCTCCCCAAGGTGATGCACTAGGGCGTATGAATCCCTTATCCAACAACTCCTGCATCTGCACATTTAGTTCTTTCAACTCAGACAACGCCATGCGGTAAGGAGCCTTAGAGATTGGCTTTGTCCCAGAGGTAACTCAATCACGAACTTAATCTCTCTTTCTAGCGACAGACCTTGTAATTCCTTCGGAAACACGTCTGGAAACTCCTGAACCACTGCGATATCTTCGATCTTTAGCTCCTCAACTGTTGTATCCACGATAGTCGCCAAGTAACCTTGACAACCCCCGTCTAACAACCGGGTTGCCTCAAGCGACGAGATTAAGGTAATCAAGGGTCCTCTTCAACTCCTAATAAACTCGAAACTTTCACCCGTTAACGGGTTAAACTGGATCGCTTTACGATAGCAGTCCATCTTAGCTCGTTGCTTGGTGAGCCAGTCCATGCCAATTATCACATCAAAATCATACATGGCTAGGACTATCAAATCTATCCTCCCCTCTCGCTTACCAATCACTAACTTGCAATCAGGATATCCCACCGTAGACAACACCTTATCCTTTAATGATGTAGATATACTAACCACTGACTCCAACATTTTAGGACTCAATCCTACCAGCTTAACAAATTGCTCAGCTCTAAACAAACGAGTTGTGCCAGGGTCAAATAAAGCATAAGCAGCATGGTCGTTTAATGAGACTGTACCTGTGATCACATCAAGCGAGTCCTTTGCCTGTCTTCTGGTGATAGCATACACCCTTCCCTGAGCTGGAGGCCTGTTCTGACCACCCTACGGCGCGTACCCTCTATTCTGACCCATCGGTGGCGGTGGCGGCAACTGCTGTGGTCCCCTCAACTTTCTAGGATAGTCTCTGGCCAAGTGACCCTATTGGCCACACTCATAGCATGCACCCGTCCTAAAATGGCACAGGGCTGATCCATGTCGCCTTCTGTAGAAGCGACATAATCCACTGAAGATCGGTACTGACTTACCTACCCCACCTTTCTTGTTAGGTGGGACAGGATACCTTCCTCTGGTCATGGGCTTCTTCCCAAACCGGTTTCTATCTTTGTTCGAGCTGAACCTCGACCCAGATGCGGTAGCTTGCTCACTCAAATTCCTTTCTATCAACTGGGCTCGTCCATAAAGCTCATCATAATCTTTCAGATCAAGTGGCACCGGTGGATTATTCAGCTCTGGTCTGAGGCCATTCCTGAACCTCCTAGCTTTGTCCTCCAGATCTTCCACCAATCTGGGAGCGTACTGCGACAGCTTTGCAAATTTGGCCTCATACTGGTCCATTGTTAGCATCCCTTGACGGAGGTGCTGGAATTCCTCCATCTTGCGCTACCAGAGAAATACTTGCCGTTAAAGGCTCCAAGGAAGGCGTTCCACACCGGAACCACACCTTCGGGACTACTCTGCCTCTAGTGGCCCTCCGCTAGGTACTTACGTTACCCTGCAGCTGATATACTACAAGGACAACTTTTTCTTTCCTCAATGCACATCAGCAGTGCAAAGGCCTTCTCCAAGTCTTCGATCCAGAGCGTTGCATCCTCGGGATCTCCTGCACTGGTGAACCTTGGTGGGTTCAGTTTCAAGAACTGCTCTACGAGCTTGTGCATCGGTCTCTCAACAACCACGTTCCCAGGTGGAACTTCGGTAGGTGCGGCAGCAGCAGCAGCAACGACAGCAGTAGCAGCAGCTGTAGCGGCGGCAGTAATGACGACGGCTTGGTTCTGGGCCTGCTGCCCCATCAAAGCTCCAAGAGTCTCAAGCGCCTGAACGATCCCATCGATTCTAGGATCGCCAGGGACTGGAGGCGGTATTACTCCACTTGCGCTGGCCTGAGCCTGCGCTCTACCATGACCACCTTGGGTACCGACCCTTGTCGGCATCCTACCCTGAGTCATTGGTCCTATGGTCTCCTTTCTAGGCGTCCTCTGCTCTTGATCACTCATTTTGTAGACTTCCTACATAACCTGTTCCCAATTTCATACAGAATTAGAAACTGAGTGATCCCCATAAAACAATCTACCAAACGGCTATCAATCACATGCATCAGCATAAAATAAAGGTCGTTCTTACTAACTATCCCATAACCCATCGCACCTTTTCACCCACTAACCAGCTCTGATACCACTTCGGGCGGGGATGTCACGCCCCGAACCTCGAGCGCGCGCACATCCCTCACTAGTCGATAAAATTGTGATGTCTCAGGATGCATCGCCGACCCATTCATTTTATTGCACATACGGAAGCGAATAAACAAATCCCCAGACAACACAAATGTGGGATAGAAAAGCATGATACAATTTTCACAAACACTTTTATATAAACAAACCGAGTTTATATATAATACTAATCTATAAACAAAGGTCTACTCCAAAAAGAAGAGTCACTAAGCTATCTAGGCACAAGACTCCTCAACTGAGACCTCTGAGACATCCGGGGGTTCTGGGTCTTCCATGACACCATCAGGGATGTTGATGTCCAGGGGGCCAGCCATCTCCTCACCCTCAATAACGGGTGTGTCAAAACCATCCAAGGGACCTTCCTGTTCTCCGTTAGGCCCATGGAGAAACCACGCCCTGAATTGATGAGGTACCCACTTTGGTAGATCCTCATTGACCATGATCGTGCTCACGACGAGCTCACGGAGCCAGGGAGTCCTGGGGACAGGGAAAATGTACTTTGCTCACTAAACCCCCTCGGCTGCCCAAAACGTATTGGAGGAACCGCCATCTACGGACTTGAAAAGATTGATCCCACGACGGGGTGAGACAATGTCTCAGCAAGTTCACCCCCTAAACCCAGGCTAGGAAGAAAATACGTCTAAAGGTAGTCTAATCACACATCACAGAAGACTCACTGACCTATCTTCGACCTCTGGTCGATTTTGACGGTGCTATATTGACCCTTGCAGATTAGCACGGTTAAGCAGTCGATTTCTGATCGAATTCTCAAATCTATTGCGTTAAAATCCCTTAATGACTTCACCAGATAGATTAGTTATTGTTGACACCTAATTTTGGAAAAATAAAATTGCATTTTGAACAAAAGGAAAATAAGGGGAAGATCAATATGATTTGGTTATGAATGGAATGTGGAAATTCTGATTAGCAATCTTTGCTCCGGCGAATTTTCAAATCATAATAAATGCAGAAACAATTAAAAATCAGGTGAACAAAGGGCGGGATTTTGATAAAATGGAAGGAATCAAGTAAAATCGAGTTGATTACGAAATCACGTTTCGATTTGCACGCTTGATTTGATGCAACAAAAGATGGAAGTTTGAAATATGCCATGTAAAGAGACCGTTTCGAATCACTATAAAAGAGAGGCTCACTTTTCATAAAAGGAGGAGGAGAGCAGAGCTCACAAGGAAAAAAATGGTGAGAAGATGTAGAGAGGTTCGATAGACAATCTCTCAGAGAGATAGAGGGCGATTTTCAAAAAAATTCAGAGCAAAAGTGAGGAAGGTTTTCTCCTTGGTTTCTTTTGAGTTCAATTTTCTTTAGGGGAGAGGCACACACCCTCAGGGGATCTCGGACGATGGTGTAGTCTTCTTGACGATGCCCCATGTTCATCATGCTTCATGGATATTGACGACAAGCATAAAGCTAAGTCGAGCTTCTTCTTTTTTTTAAGTTTGATTGTGTGTAATTCCAATTTGCTATTCGCACTGAGGTGATTTTATTTTTTCTTGCCTAGATTAAACTCCTACATCTCCGACGATAATTCCAGTAGCAAGACATCGAAGTGGCCAACGTACCTAAGCGCTGATTGCCATCCAGTGATTTCACCGTGATAAAACCGGGTTGTTTCTCTCCCTATTAAAATTGTTCACCCCATATTTTCACCTAATTTACTTTGTTTTGTTCGATGTTGTGGTCACAGGCAATTCAATGCCGAACAAAAGGCCACACAATTCTATATTCCACCATAATTGACAAGAGAGAGACGACAAGAGAAGGGGGCGTCCACTCAAAAAGTTCTCGAGAGAGACTAGCAAATGATCAAATCAAGGACTAGCCATATGCCCACCAACGCTGCTGCAATTCCCCTCCTTTAGTTTTATTTTTATTTCTTTCTTTTGCTTATTTTATGTTATATTATTGTGTTTTAAATTTTGTTGTTATTGTTTAAGTTAGAATTTGGTTTGTCAATGTTAACATTTGTGCATTTTGTATGCATTATCCGTAGGGATTTTGTCCGAAATTAATGTAATTATTAATTTGATCCGAGAGACATCGGATCATTTTTTTATTATATTAATTTTTGGGCTTTTTAGTGAGATTTCAATTGTTAAATCACAATAATTATTTAATTTGGTCCGTAAGACTTCGGATCAAATTTGTAATTATTTTGTTCTCCTTGTTGTGATAATTAAGGTTAGAATAACCGTTAATTTGACCTGTGAGACAACAGGTTATTTTTTCGATTATTTTAATCCTTTCTTGCTTTATTTTGTTGATAGTTTAGATTTAATATTTATTTAATAATTAATTATTTTAAAAAAATCAAAATTCTGCATGAGCATATAGGTTTAGTAAATCAGACATGTAGGATTAGGTTTTTGAAATTTTCGTCATCTAGTGATTGTTGCTAAGTTCATTGCTCGTCATTTGATTAAACTGCATATTTAATTGTTGCATTTCTTTAATTTCGAATTTCATGGAAAATACAAAAAATTTAGAATAAATTCATTTCATGCTTTAGGATGAATTGCATGCTTATTCATGTTATATAGTTTAGGTCATATTGCCACGTCATATCATTTCATGTTAAATTAGTAGCATGCATTGCACGACTTTCATTAAATAAAGTGAAAACAAAAATTGAGTGATTGCTTATTAATTAGAAATCATATCTAGGATTATTGATATGAATTCGACCTAACATTACAGTTGCTTTCGTTGCTTTGAGGTAAGTCCTGCATTATTTTATTCGCTTTCTCGGGTGTTAAATTGGCGGTTTGTGCACTCGCATGATCGCCTCACATGTTAGGAAAAGGAATTAAAATCAATCCAAGCTGCTGCAAAAAACATTTTTAAAAAAAATGAAATAGAAAGGTACCGAAAGGGCACTAGGATAGTCTAGTGTAATCAAGTCCCCGTACCCTTACTCTCTGGTTCGTAGGAGTAAGATAATGCTCCCGTTATTTTACTTAGGTGTCTAATCGACCTACCCTAAACCGATTAGTGGCGACTCCTAGATAATATTTTGCATGTTTAAAAATTTTAGACTTAAGTCGCGATTTGGTATGGGCTTGGGAGAGCCCGAGCTAAGTTTAAAAACTTAGCAGTCCATTAACCTAGTTTTAGGTGATGAACCCGAAAAAATTAGGTCGCGACAGTTATCTCATAAGTGATCAGCTCAGAGAAAAAGACTATAGGTGCGTCGACGAAAAGCCCAACTCATTCAATCGAAAACAGAATCAGAAAATCAGGATTTCATAGGGTGGAGGAAGATGATGAAGGAAGGGAAAAGGGAAAAAAAAAAAAAAAAGAAATGAAGGAAAAGAAAAGTAAAAAATAATAAAATAATAAAAAATAATAATAAATTATATAAAAATATCTATGTCAAGATCGATCATGTCATGTAGGACAACAAATGCCTATGTCAGCAATTTCCAATATAAATTGGTCAGATGGATTTAACTAGTATTAATGTGAAAATATTTAAGACTAAATTGGTCCAATTAAGAACGTTGGGACTAAATTGGTATCGATGTAATCGGTTTATAAATTTTTTGGTACTCTTTCCAATGGATATGGTGACCCCTATTCTTGTACAAGAGTTTAAAAAATTTGAAGAACAACACATTCATCTTAAAATTGTTCATATTTTATGTTTTGCGTGATTTTCATTTCCATCTTACTATCCCCACAAAATCTTAAAACTAATAAGAGTTGGGGATGACATAGCCGTCCTTCATTCTAAAGAACGCAACCTCAAACCGCCAAAATATTACTCCCAAAAGTCCCCTTGTCGATATTGCTCTCATACTACTCATCGCTTGTTGAAGAACCTAAAAAAAAAAAAAAAATAAATAAATAAAAATTGGAAGATAGAGGTAAACAACCATAGCTCAGTGAGTAATGAATTTCTTCTAAGCAAATCGAGCACCAACTATTCATATTTGTAAATAAAACCACAACTCTTTTAACTCATATCCATGATATAACAAACATAAAATAAGAGAATAAGTTACATATGCTTTAGTAGAAATATTCATTTCATAATAATATCAAAACAAACATCTATGGTCAAATCTATTAATCAATCTCATTAATTCACATTCCAATGATCCATTCCATTGGTTAATCTTATGCCACACATCAATGGTCTATTCCATTGATCCATCTCATATGAAACCACACGTCGATGGTCCATTCCAATGACTAAACTCAAATCATATGTCAATGGTCCACTCTATTGATCAAACTTATATCACATGTCAATGGTCCACTCTAGTGACCAATCTATTACTCAATAACAAACTATGGTCATGATACAACACTTAGTGACAAGATGACCAAGATTCCCATTTTGGCAAAGTCTCCACCTATTGTTAGGTGGTGGCTCGGCCCATAAGAATATCCTAAACTAGTTTGTGTATACCCACAAGCCCCTCACTGGACTCACGGGGATATTGAGCTTTAATACCAATCCAAAACAACACCATCCACAATCCACAGAGCCAAATCCATAAATCATTTTATATATATCACCAAAAGCTTTTGCAATTTAACTCATCCGCTAGAAATGTTTCTCATAAAACATTCTTAAATAATTTCCAAACTCATCTTATAAACTAATTTTACAAGCCGAATCAAATTAAATGCATGTCATAAAGCATTTCACAAATCAATATATCTATAACATTCCATAAATCATCTCAAAATCAAGAGCTTTTATAAAAAGGTTTTGCGCACCCAAAAAAAAAAATATATATATATATATATTTCTCAACTTCATTTCCCAAGCAGAACATATTATTCCACCAACTAGTTCTTATTTAATTCATAAATATCAAAACATAGCAAATGTCTGATCCAAATTTCATGTCATAAACATGCTTATCCATATCTCATAACATATTAAATCTTTATCATTTTAAAAAACGTGAGTTTACAAATTCTTAGAAAAGATAGCACCACTCATCTTGAAATACTTACAACCAAATAACAAATGTTACTTGAATCATCAAACTCGCGATCTTATCAAATAAGCGAGAAATAATGTTAAAATCAAGTGAAATGCTACCTCAATTGTGACTTAACTAAACTAAGCGTGAGCACTTACAAAACGACTCCCACACGCCAATAAATTGCTCACCCAAAATAATTACTCAAAGCCCTCCATAGCACAAAGCTTGAGCATGAAGTTTTGTCATGCCATAATTTTCTCCCACGAACCCCGTTTCAAACGTACTTATAGTCAATGGAAACCTCTTCCAACATATGACAAGAACCCCAGTTTAGCCAACCCAAATCATGCTGAAAATCAACAAAAAATGGCCCCGAAGTCCTGGTCGTGCACTGTTCATCGCGTTTAATAAACTTCAAAATTTTGTTTCGGAAAAACCATAAGCTCAAATCACTATCCATAAAATTCTATAGCTCTACAACACCCTAAACTATCATTTCTATAAAAATACGTGGCTTAACAACTCAAAAATCATACTTTGCCGCTCGATTTTCCCAAAATTCCGAATTTCAAGCCCTAGGTCCGAAATTACTCCGATTGAATGAACAAGTGCTTACTGGGCATTGCATTTCATAGTTGAGGTGGCTTGGCGAGGCTACGATGGCAAGAACGCATGAAATCATTTTTCTTCTTTTCCTTCTTGTTCTTTTTTCTTTCTTTCTCTTCCTTTCTTTGAGCGAGCTCTCTAGTCTCCCTTTCTCTCTCTCCTTCTTTTCCCTCTTCTCTTTCCCTTTTATCACCTTCTTTTTCTATTTCTTTCTTTCTTTTCTTTTCTTTCCTTCTCTCTCTCTCTCTTCTTTTCCTTCCTCCCTCCCGAACACTCTCGGTCTCTCTCATTCTTCTTTCTCTTATTTTCTCCTTCTTTTACTATTCAACCTTCTCTCTCTCTCTCTCTCTCTCTCTCTCTCTCTCTCTCTCTCTCTCTCTCTCTATGTCTGTCTCTTTTTTGACTGGGTCAAACCCATATTTTACATTCTCCCCTCCTTAAAAAAATTTCGTCCTCAAAATTTAAACATATGTCAATTAACAAACGAGTGAGGGTATTTGCGTCTTGCTTCCTCCTTGAGCTCCCAAGTGGCCTCTCTCTATTATTGTGATTTTTTCCATTGGATCTTCACATATGTTTTCAACAATCACGACGACTCATGACATGTAGTACATGTAACTTTATATTAGGTTTCTTTGAGGCTCGGAAGCTACATTAAGGTTCCCGTTATTAGTACCATTCCTTGCAAGATATGACCCAACTTCCTCATCCGTAGCTTCTCTTGAGTGGCGAGCATATGTTGCACTAGCATTAGGTTGGCTTTCGCAAACTTCATTCACTCCACTACCAACTCAGTAAAATCTTCGAGATTGGAAACTTTTTGATCATTTCCAATTGAACCTCGACTATATTTGCTTGAGCACAACTCAATAGCCAACTTAACATCCTCGGACTCCTTCCCTTATATTGCTTAAACTAGATAGTTAAGGAAACATCAGAATCGTAGTTGCTCTGACGGTGATTCTGCAATGCCATGGGCTCTTAAAGTAGAAATATCCGATACCATAGACATGCCCTCAATAAGCTACTCTGCTTCTTTAAGCTTACCAGTATGCCTCAAAATGTCCACCATTTAATGTAATGCTTGACATTAGGTTGTATCTCGTGTTCTTGTACCACGAAATCAAAGTGAAAGCATTTCTTGTTTTGTAAGCCCATATGTCTACATGCTCTAAGAACTCCAATAAAGGTTTTGTCATTAGGTGTTACTCCGCAATTTTTCATCACTAGGAAGATGTTTTGTTACCTCCTTATCAAGCCATTCATTGTCAACCCAAGAATCATAACATTCCACGTGGAGACACATTTGTCCTCCCTTAACTAGAAAACATCAAATGCATTTTAAACAAAACCACACTTCGTGTACATGTCTATCAGGGTCATACCCATAACAACATCAACCTCAAGACAAATCTTCCTAATTTTCGCATGAACCCATTTTCCTTGATCAAGGGCAACCAAGTGAGTACAAGTCCAGATGATGCTCACAAAAATGATTTCATCGCGTTGCATCTCAATATGTTCGACTAACTTCATATGCCTCGATGATGGCAGTCCAAGTCCCGAACTTTAGACATGGATTGAAATAAATATGGACTTTGCTATAAGAACCGGCAACTTCCATACACTTTCATTATTTCTGAAGAAACGAAAGGGATTGTCTCAATTTCTTTTTTTTCAAAACCTGTCCATGGATCTCCTTCTCGATTATCAAATCTCTAAATTGAGCAAAAATTTCCTAGAGAAGACCAAAGTTTCAGAGAGAAGGAATTACTCCAAATTTAGTTACATTGACAATAATCCTACTTGTGATAGGCATGACGATTGGGCCAGGAGGTTCATGCTATATGCTGAAGACAAGGAGTGACTCGAAGCAACTGTTCATACAATTTGGATTGATTGATTTGTATTGCAAGCGTGGTGACATTCATCTTCGAAATGAAACTCTACTCCTTCCTTCTCATCCACAAGGATCTCTTCGCATAATTTTGTAGTAGATGGAAATGTGCAGAATTCATTAGGGAGTTTTGCTTGCATCATACATGAACTTAATGGTGATACTGACCTTGATATAAGACTCCCTTTTTCCCTCCAATGATTGAGTAACTATTTTCATGGTCAGCTTTCCGGCTTGACTGGAAGTCGAGTTGTCAGCCTCTGGCTTCCTTTTCCAAACCAAATTCTACATCTTGACCTTTTTTGGCTCATGGCTGACATTACAGTGGGTTTATCTTAAGTAATGCAAACCTAGTCAAGTTGTTTTTGAAGCAAATGCATCTTATTCTTTCTTTGCATCCTCCTCTTCTGTGTACGATTAAGCTATCCTTTTGGGGTTGATCCCTCCCAACCTTGTACCATTTACCAGGAGGTGGGTCACGAGGTATTTTAAAAGTTGTTCGACGGTGACAATTAGTTATCAGCTCCACGTCTTCATTGTCGAATTCTGCTCCCCATCCGGATGGACTAATTACTTGAGGGTAAATAGGAGGCGGGCTATAACTAACATAATAGTCATATTTTTCACTATGTTCTCCCAAAGTTCCAATAGTTGGATCCCCCACATCATATCTTTGTTTGAATGATTTTTCGCTTGCTCGTCGCGTACGGAATTTCTTGGATGGTCCTGTCTCATATACAGCAGGTTTTCACTTGTTAGAACCATTGAAATTACATACCTCACTGCCAGCCATTGTGCTATGTTGATTATGATGCCTCCTCATGAAATGCTTCCGCCATTCGACCAACTACTCACATTTTAAACACAATAGAGGGCCTTGATTCAAATTAGACTCAAGATCGCCTAGGTCAGTCCTCTTCTTTCAATAAGCCCAATACTTAGTAGGATGAACTAGCCCATTTGGAATTGGTCCTTTCGAGATGGAATCGTGGGTCTTGAGTTGTTTTCCCTACTAATTCCCCTTTGGATAAATCGATGACACTGATGCTTGAAATTATCCTCCTGCTGTCTAATCACCTGCTTACACCTCGCACATAGCCGAGATTTGTGACGACCTTTAGGTAGAGGTCTAACTCTAGATGATATCATTCCTGTCATAATAAGGAATGGGTCCACGTCAACCTCCATAGGATCCTTATTCTTATCATCTGCTAACTTTATCTTCCCTTGCTTGATCGCGTTTTGAATGTTCCTTTTAAAAATCACACAATCATTTGTATTATGACTCCACAAGTAATGCCATTTGCAGTATCTCTTCCTTGCCAATTCTTCTTTAGCAGGTATACTTTGTCCTTCAATCAATCCTATCTGATCGCCAGCCAATAATAGATCGAATATTTCTTCAGTCTTATTGGCATCGGAGGAGTAATAGATAGGTTCTTTAGCTTTTGGCATGAGGTTGGACTTCTCTTTTACTCTTGCTGGCTTTCATGCTTGACAAACATACAGTTTGTCAATTATCATTTTAGCCAAGGCCACCTCTGCTATGTCAAATTGCTCTGGCTCTTAATCTGCTTCCACAGCATCGGCCCAATTAACGTCTGCTCACTTGTCATGCCTTTTGTCTTTTTCTTTGAACAAGCTCTCATGCTTAGTGGCTATCGTAGATAGTTGAAACAAATCAACATAGGTTTGTCCAACCATTCTTTCGTGGATTTCAAATTTCAAACCATTAAATGCAAGATCTGCAAAGGTTTTCTTGAGCAAAGGGACCAAACACTTATTTTTAGCCCTTTTAAACCTAGAGATGAATTGGTTGACTGACTTGTTATGTAGCTATTTAATGGTTGATAAGTCTACCACAGACAAGTCTGGGACAGCCCTTTAGAACTAGGTGTGGAGCAATCTCTCCATTTATTCCCATGAATTAATCGAGTTTGCTAGCAATGCAGTGTACCAAGTAAAAGCAGTTTTTGATAATGATAAAGGGAATAACCTTAGCTTCCAGTGATTTGGATGTGCTGCATCTCTGTATTGTACCAAGAAATGGTTAACATGCTTAAAAGTCGATTTGATCCCCTTCTCTAGTAGACAGAGTAAATTTAGGCACTT
Organism: Eucalyptus marginata; assembly: GCA_014182565.1. Lineage (NCBI taxonomy): Eukaryota > Viridiplantae > Streptophyta > Magnoliopsida > Myrtales > Myrtaceae > Eucalyptus > Eucalyptus marginata. The sequence goes on from CM024591.1 coordinate 19,115,867, forward strand.
TGAAACCCCTCGGGTATGGTATAGTATCCATCCAATTTGGGTACAGTTTTCTATAGATATTGACTAAACACACAATGTCATTGTCGTATCTCCTCAACAACAGCTCAACTATTGGCTGATATTGAATTTGAGCCATGTAAGGAGATCCTGGGACCTATTGCACAATATAATTGGGCTGTAATACTAGATAAATACTATATTTGCATTCTGCTGAGGTGGTTAATGGTATTGTTGTTGGAGCCTAAAGAATTGTTGTTGTGGCTAGACTACTGGTACCAAATTCATTTGTGGATTGGGCATGTTCACTTGAGCAGGAAGAAGAGGTTGCTACAACATATGAGATTGAACATTTAGAGGTGCCTGGGCCTTTATATTTGGAACTTATTAGGCATTAAATGCCCGCTAAGAGTTGCTTGTGGTTGAACATTTGAGACTCATATCTGAGGCTGAATGTTCCTTTGTGGCGGTTGGTCCTGCCCCCTAGCTGGAGTCATTACTACTCCGGGAACCTCTACTATGTTAAGGAACACATTCGCCTGAAGCATAAAAAATAAGGCCCGGTTGAGTTAGATCCATTTTCGCGGCATTTCCCAATAATGTATTTTGTTGAATCACCGCGAAGTCGGGATTGCAAGACCGCAATCAGCATTTGTAATGACATGCGCATTGATAGACTGCAATAATGTATTTTGTTGAATCATTGCGAAGTCGGGATTGCAAGACCGCAATCAGCATTTGTAATGACATGCGCATTGATAGATCCATCTGCACGGTTGCAAGAACTTCTCCCTTTCAAAGGATTCTCACTAGGGGTCCAGTCAACGTGGTTTATGCTACATTGTTTAATGTCATTTGTGAAGCTGATGACATAAGAACATACCCGGTCGAAACAATGACTTGTCTAATTTGAGGCTAAACAAGGTTCGTTGGACCACCATGTTGTCCTTGTGCACACTTGTGGTACGTGTTGATGATTAACGGTTTGATTACATCAGTCATTCGTTTGACCATATAATCAACAATTCATTTTGAGTTTCCTCCATCGTTTGCCTTATAGTAGCAAACATGACCGGTGTGAGGTATGCTTGTGACATCTTAATTTTCCAATTCTGTTTTCAATTGAATGAGTCGGGCTTTTCATCGACGCACCTATAGTTCTTTTCTCTGAGCTGATCACTCACGAGATAACTAGTCTATCTAGTGAAGCCGTTAAAGGATTTTAACGCAATAGACTTGAGAATTCGACTAGAAATCGACTCCTCGACCGTGCTAATCTGCAAGGTCAATACAACACTATCAAAATCGATCAGAGATTAGAGATAGGTCGGTTCGACAGAGATATGTGATTAAAGTGTGGGTGATTCCACCTAATTGCAAAATTCTTGTCGAACGGCACTAAACTGATTCTTCTGTCATTTATGTATCCTGTGCCTGTATTTGAAACCTCGAGATTTTCACGACAATCGAGAGTCGCCAATGTGTCGAAGATGTACAATGTGGCTCGAAAATAATCGACCACGGGTCAATTGCACTGAAAATTCCTAAAAGCTACTCGTAGGCTAGGACGCGCTAAAATTGCGATCGATTGAAATTAACTGCGAATTTAAACCCAATTTCATAAATTGAAAGTTCTATCATGTCACGATTCATTTTAGGAACGTCGACTTATCCTCTAAAGATTTTTCTGCAAATCGAGATTTTTGGCAAAAATTCAAAGGGTATTTTGGACCCGAAAATTCGAGGGACCGTTTTTGGGTGGATTTTTTGGGTTCAAGTTGGTTCAATTGATGAGGGAAAATGTGGAATGTGATGTGGGCACCTTGGCTGAATTGTTTGGACTTCAATTGGATTGATTTGAAGAGAAATTGAATGAAATTGAAAATGCAAATGTCCAAAATCGTAGCTAAGGAGGGAGCAACATTTTGGACCATTTCAATGGCTTGTTGGGGGAAGCCTTGGGTGTGCAAGTGGCTGAGGATGAAGGCTAAAGTAGTGGGGGCATGTGTGATGAGTGAATTGGACAAGTGTTGAAGGCTTGGAAGCCATTTGGGGTCCCCCTCTCTTCGGCAGCTTCTTCTTCTTCATTTGGGCTGCTTTCCCCATTGTTGAGTGTGTTTTGGAGCTTAAGAAACCAGAGGAAGCAAGCAGGAACCAGCCAGCAGCTGCCGAAGCCCGAGCTGCCGTCGAAGCTCGCGCCCGTCGCACGCTAGCCCACGTGTCCCTGTTTGTGCCAACTCACCGTCCCCGCGCCTCCAGCCGTGCGTCGCAGCCATCCCAAGCCGTCTCCTTCGTCCAGGCTGTCTTCGTCCAGCCATCGTAGCACCGCCTGGTCCTGCCGTCCCTCTTGGTCGTCCAGCTCCGCTCGCCAAGCTGCCGGCCAACTCCTTTGGCCTAGAGTAGAACCAAAGCTTCAACTTCGGGCTGAACCTTCATGAGGCTTTTCCGGGCCCGTCCGGACCTCGCTTAGCATCGCCGTAAGCTTGTTTGTCACTCACCTCCGTGTTGCCGTCGCCGTGGACTCACCGATTTGCTAATCCGATGAGTTTACTCACTTAATCTTGCTTAGGAGGTTAATTATGCTTAAGAGTTGATTAGATTAGGCTAAGTATGGCTTAGGTGGTTAGTTAGATTAGATTAGTGATTCAATTGCTTGATTATGCATGTTAGGTGGTTAGAATAGACTAATTAAGGACTAGATAGATTGTATTATTTATCTAGATAGGTTCAGAAACTTTCTAGGCCCGTTTAGGTGGCTAGATTAGCATTTCCAGCCTAAGTGAGTATTTATGGTATTTAATTTGCATTATTTAATTATTTTTTGTATTTATTTAATTATTTAATATTTTTCGAAAATTATACTGGGATAGTCGGTGACGGAATTTCGTACTGATTGCAATGGTGTGCTTAGTTTATGCAATTGAGTACAATTGAATGATGATTTTGATTTTTGAGTATTTATTTCCAAATGGTGAAATTTTGGTATTTATTTAGAAAATACCGGGTGTCGGGTTTTGACACCGAAAATGCTTTTAAATACTATATCAAATAGTGAGATTTTAAAAGAAATGATATCAATTTTTAATGTTCGATCTGACCGTGTACCCCACACGATTATTTTCACTGAGTGTTTTTAATACGAAGAAAACAGTCCAAGGTCGTTATCTTAATTAAGGCATGTGAGTGCAAAGCACAATGTCCTTGGCCGGAATTGAATGATCGTGTGTTGGTTAAGAGAACCTGTCCTCGATGGACGTTGCCCCTATATGGGACGCCCCTGGACAACGGAAACCGGTCGCAGTATATTCTAGACCGATGCTCCTTCGAGAATGCCGTCTAATAGAGACGTAGCCATGCTCAATAGGGTGAGACAACGCTTGGCTAAGCCAGAAGTCCGCCGAATAGAGACTAAGCCGTGCCCTGGGAGCCGTAATCAATTGGAATGTGTGATTGATGGTATATATGCGTCGGATTATGGGACTAAATTGTGTGGCACGGTATGGGTCGTGTCATGATAATTTGGCCCTATAATCAGGACCCCCGTGTTTGATTGAGATTGTGTGAGACGTTCCAATTGATGTGTGCATGTATTATATGCATATGTGATATGAACTGTGCTAATGTGTAGGAGGGAACTGAGGCGAGGTAAGTCCTCTGTGGTTGTGTGATTAGGCCGCCCCTAGGCGTATTTTCTTCCTAATAGGGGTTTAGGGGGTGAACTTGCTAAGACATTGTGTCACCCCGTCGTGGGCTCAACCATTTCAGGTCCTTAGATGTCCTAATGGGGTTGTGGAGGACCCGAAGCCCCGAAGCCTGTGGAGGTGGAGTCCGAAGGATCGGTGAATGTGTCCAACTAGTAGGTCGTAGGACAGCTTCTTTTTGGGAGCCGATCTTTTTATAGACTTTTGTATATAAACCCAGTGTGTTTATAAAAAGTGTTTCATGAAAATCGTATCTTGCTTTTCTATCTCAATTGTGTTATGTATGGGGATTTGTTTATACGCTTCCGCATGTGCAATAAAATGAATGGGTCGGCGATGTGTCCTGAGACGCCACAAATTTTATCGACCACCGAGGGATGTGCACGCGCTCGAGGTTCGAGGCGTGACAATGCCTGTCTTGTTTCTTCTGCACGATGCCTTGAAGCATTAGCAGCTTCCTCATGGACTTGATTTGTGACCTCATTTCGAGGGTGTTGTGCTGTTGATAACTCGGCTTATGCATTGTTCTCAGCCATTAGCACCAACTTGTCACTAGTATTATTCAAGTTGATTTGACTTCATGCTCGTGGCATAACACTCTCCCAACTCTACACAATGTGTCCCATCGGGATACCAAAAAGATATTTCACCGATTTTGATCCCCATGAAAATCTTTCACCAAACAATGCATTTTGGTTTTATTATAGGAGACTTAGATTCTGTGTTGAGCTTGGATAGAGAATCTCAAATGCAAGGAATAATTTTATTTATCAACTTGTACATACAACCATGACGATTGATACTTGGACGACTAGAAGATTAACTACTCCTAGGCATACATTACACCAAAATTTAATCAATGATGCAATATGGGCACTAGTGTAGCTATACTTTGAACTCAAACGATGATGGAATTTAATCTACGACACAGCTTGTTTTAGGTGTAAAGCTAGAATTTAATCAACAGCAATACTCTTGGGCAAGAAACACAATGCAGGAATTTAATTGATGACGTTGAGCTTGTGGAACAACCCCGGAATTCAATCAATGATGCTAAACCGGATAAAGATGCATGCCGGAATTCAATCAATGGTGGACATATAGAAAACTACAACTAAAATGCGATAAAGTCAAGATAAAGTAAAGATAATTGTTGGGTTGATCGGGGGGGGGGGGTTCTCAATGGTAGAGCTACGGTATTTATAGAGTAGGCTGATTGTCCCTCAGTTGGTCACTGTTCCTTAGGCACTACTCTTCACATTCTCCACATTTTCTACTTCTTCTTGACGACCTTATCCTTTAACAATTGCTTCCTACTTTGCTAACGATGCTCGTGCAGCTTGTTCTTCAAGCAAATAATTGCTCCCTATTTTTATGCGCATGTCCCGCAATAGTTATTCTCTAATGTCAATTTCACTTTATCTTCAAATCTAATATACTATCCCCATAGCTTGACACATGGCAATTAGTCTTCTAACCATCGACTCTAGAGTTTGCTTCTATAGTCCTATCGAGGCTCAACTCAAGTAGCGTTCACGAAAGTTGTTTTACCCTTAACTTCGCATACTAAAACAGTGCGTCTCACGCAATGTTTTCTTGTGACCGTCACGTGATTCCGAAGGTAATTTTGGGTGTCAACACCTTTACATGGTTTGACTAATGTGAGTCTATGACGTTGATCAAGAGGTTCGTCTTGTGATACTCTTTTTTATTCTCTTATAGAATGTTATAAGTATACTGACAAGTAATAGCACGATCACTTTAATGAGGAAAAGAGTTATCTTTCAACTTTGTTGGTCCTAGGGGCATTCTTTAAAAAACACATGGATTTGAATAAACTCTTTACGCTATATTTGATTGTCAAGATTATTCACTGGATTGCTAATAAATAAACATAAAATTTCTCATACGGAAAAAAAACAATTCTTTGACAAATGATCCTATATAACTTCAGATATAGTCCAACTGGGTGTTTGATGCTCATAGATTAGGACTAGGATTAGAGCTAAAAATATACATACTATATATATATATATACACACACACTTCGAGTTGGGAAAAAAAAGTACGGCTGAAAATCAACAATTAAGTCATTGCAATTTTGCAATAATTCTCGATAGATTTATTATATATTTATAGACGAATGTGTAATTTGTGTCATTCGCTAAGGGTTATTTTGTGATGCTTAGGAGGAGTGCTTTGACGCGGGGATCCATGGGCTATATTTTGGTTTAGCTTTGGGCCAAGTTACGCAAACATTTTCCATGTATATAAAGATTTTATTTTGAAATATCAACAGACTAAAAATTTTCAAGTTGATAAAACAAATTCCTGCGTCTAAGTTATAAAAAGAAAAATTAAATGTTTGAAAAGCTATATTCCATGATTGTGCACATTCTCCATTTAATTTTTTAGTAACAAAAATCCTCTAGCACTAAAATTATATAATTTTCCAAGTTAATGAGAAGAAAGTCTTGGATCTAAGTTACATTAGATGATGACCCGTATCACTTAAAATAAGTTATTCTGGAAATAAGGTTGAACTTCAAGTTGATGGAGCAAATTCTTGAACTTTTAATAAATAATATTGAAATATTAATAAAATATCATATGGCACGGTAGTCCATATTGTGTTCATATTGTTAACACCCAAATTTTAACAACATTTTTTGTCATATATTGCATAGAAAAGTAGGGTTGCTTCCAACCCCTCACCAAAATATAAGCATTTACATGTTTGGAGCATTTTTTTTAAACCATCAATTATGTGTTTTTGACTGGTGCAAAGGATGCTCTGAGCTTAATTATAAGTAAAAAAAGTCTGCTTTTTTATTTCGGGGAAGAAAAAATAAAATAAGGTCATTCTAGAAGAGATACAGGTGGACAAAAGACGAATATCAATGAACGTCTTGAAGCTGGCTGGATCGTCTTCCATCCGTCGCCTAAAGAAATCAACCTCGGACCTCCCATGAAAGGGAATCGCAGCAGCGTTGCTCGGAAAATTCAAAACCTTCGACATCAACGTCACACGGAAAACAAAAGACCAAGCGAGTAACTGAGCAGTTCTCGGTCCCAGTTTCAGCGTTTCATGTAAGTCATTATACATAATAAATCTGTAATGCGGAAAACTCATAATACAAACAGTGATCTTTGATCTTCATGATTCTCACAAATAGATGATGACATACCTTTATCCATAGCGTTGTACTTGACGATCGTTGTAGAAAACCCGAAGAACACGAACCAAAGAAGAAATCCGATTTCTCTCCCTTAACCCACTATTCTTGATGTATTCTTTCAATGGAGGAGAGAATACCAAAATCCTTTCTGTTATTGTTGTTCATTATGGTGGAGAGAGGACCGAACTCTATTTATACGTCCGTTGAAAATGTGCCTTCCATCAAAGCAATATACCCTTTCAATTTAGTCGTACCTCTTCATTTTATTAGAGTCGTAACTCCTCAAAACCAATATGTATTATTCTTATAGCATAACAATAATTATTAAACCATATAATAAATCATATCATGTGGGCCACAATAATTCTTACATTTCATTCAGTAAAGTCAGCAGTGTCTGGCCTTTTTGACCGTCCTGCTCTGAATACAAATATTTTTAACAAAAGATTATTCACTAGTAATAGCTTTACAAATTCTCCACCCTTAGCTTTTAAAAAATCGACTACCCACATCACCTTTTCGCCGCTTGACCGATTCATTTTTCACGCTGTAGGCCCATCTTGTGCCCTGCTCCGGTTTTTCCACCTGAGAAGCCATGCGATCACTTTTCAATACCCAGCATGGGTTATCGATGTAACCCAAGATCGACGGAGTCATGATTTTTCTTTTGTCCAGTGTTCGAAACTTTGGGAATTGCTGAGAGATTCGGGAAAAGGATGGATGCTGAAGCAGAGCTGTATGTTACCGTGGGGAATGATCTGCAAGATAACTTCAAGACCTTGGAGTGGGCACTGAAGAAGTGGTCTTCTCAGCCAATTCACATAGCCATCCTTCACGTATCAAGAAACATATCCAAGAAATTTATATATGGTCCATGTAAGTTTCACAATTGTTGAAGCATCTTGCAGTTTGTCTTTTGCTTTTTAAAGATATATGCTGGAGTTTATGAAGTACATATGGACTTTACTAATTGGAATTGGTTAATGTTATTACCATTTGTCTTGTGTTCATAGCAGTCGAATAAGCCTGTGCTCCATGAATTTCCGATGTAATTTACTTGAAGATATGATGAGTTTGTGCAAACAAGTGCACCAACTTTAGGATCGCTTCTATCCTCAGTTATTTCATCATTGCCTATCTACCAGGTAGCGTTTGTAATATCCTCAACTTCGTGCCCTTTACATGGTAAAAGAGAAGTCCGAACTTGGTTTCTCCATTAAAGCCCGGTTGTGTCCGCTTCCTCTGATCATGTCTTGGGCACGAATCTCAAGCCAAATAAGATAGTTGATTGTGGTCAAACTTGATTAGTCTCTACCTGATGACAAGGCCTTCAAACTGAGATATTCTAAGTTGCATTTAATGTCCTCATATTGTAGTTAATTAAGGAGTATCGACTGAAATGAACACATGGCACATTAGGCCTTAGCCTTGGAAGACAAGTATGAAACTTGAACTAATCAAACTTTCTTGGAAAAACAAGTGTGAACAAATGTGAACTAATGTGAATGCATTAAATGATGGGTGGAAAAGGGTATCCCTATAGCCTAGGCCTAATCATACCCTAATTACCTAAGTGTGAAATGTGGACTTTGGAGCCCACAAGGAAAGGGCCACACACTCAAGTGGAAAATAGAAAGAAGCCAAGTCAAGTTCAAACTTTGAACTCAAGATAAGTTCATATTAATATCTTTTGGAATTTAGCCATTCAATGAGAAAGATAAAGTGTCCAAGCTAACTGAAGACTTAGTTGGAAAATTTGAGGATAAGGATATCTGACAATTAATACTTCTTAACCAAGTAGGGCGTCACTTCTCTCCAATTAGACATGCTACCTTTGATTTTCGAGACTGCTAGACTTTCACTATTTTCCAATTTTAAAGAGTTTTTTTATTCGAATTTGGAGAAGCTTCCTTCATGAAAGTCGAGGGTGGCCCTCGCCAGCCCAAGCAAGGGCGACCCTCGCCGGGCCCTCATCGACATTAGGCAAGGGGTGGCCTCGCTAGGCCCTTGCTGACGTCGGGCGAGGGGTGACCTCACCAGATCAGGCGAGGGCTGTCCTCGCCTGACGCTAGTAAGGGCCTGGCGAAGCCACCCCTCATCGAACTCAGGCGAGGGCGGCCCTTGCTGGTGTCGAGCGAGGGTTGCCCTCGCCAGATCTGGGAGGGAGGCCCTCGCCCGACCCATCCGAGGGCCGCCTTTGCCCAACGTCGGCGAGGGCAACCCTCGCTTGACTCTGGCTTCCCTCTGCCGGCTTTGCCATGGCTGACAAAGGGAAGAGAAAAGAAGAAGAAAAAGAAAAAAATTTAAAAATGTAAAAGACCAAAATGCCCTATAATTTAGGGTAAATGTATCGTACGGATACAAGTTTAGGGTTTTTTATGTCATGAAAAAAAGTTTGAGATAAATGTGTCACGGTTGGCAAAGTTTGGGATTTTTCATGTCACAAAAAAAAGTATTGGGCAAAGTTTAGGGTTTTTGGTGGTCTTTTCCCTATTTTGAAATATCAACGGACTAAAAATTTTCAAGTCAAAAAAACAAATTCCTGCATTTAAGTTATGAAATGAAAAATTAAATGTTGAAAAGCTATATTCCATGATTGTGCACATTCTCCATTTAAATTTTTAGTAATAAAATACTGTAGCACTAAAATTATATAATTTTCCAAGTTAATGAGAACAAAGTCTTGGATCTAAGTTACATTAGATGATGACCCGTATCACTAAAAATAAGTTTAATTTATTCTGGAAATAAGGTTGAACTTCAAGTTGATGGAGCGAATTCTTGAACTTTTAATAAATAATATTGAAATATTAATAAAATATCATATGGCACGGTAGTCCATATTGTGTTCATATTGTTAACACCTAAATTTTAACAACATTTTTTGTCATATATTGCATAGAAAAGTAGGGTTGCTTCCAACCCCTCACCAAAATATAAGCATTTACATGTTTGGAGCATTTTTTTTTTAAACCATCAATTATGTGTTTTTGACTGGTGCAAAGGATGCTCTGAGATTAATTATAAGTAAAAAAAGTCTGCTTTTTTATTTCGGGGAAGAAAAAATAATATAAGGTCATTCTAGAAGAGATACAGGTGGACAAAAGACGAATATCAATGAACGTCTTGAAGCTGGCTGGATCGTCTTCCATCCGTCGCCTAAAGAAATCAACCACGGACCTTCCATGAAAGGGAATCGCAGCAGCATTGCTCGGAAAATTCAAAACCTTCGACATCAACGTCACACGGAAAACAAAAGACCAAGCGAGTAACCGAGCAGTTCTCGGTCCCAGTTTCAGCGTTTCATTCAGTAAAGTCAGCAGTGTCTGGCCTTTTTGACCGTCCTGCTCTGAATACAAATATTTTTAACAAAAGATTATTCACTAGTAATAGCTTTACAAATTCTCCACCCCTAGCTTTTAAAAAATCGACTACCCACATCACCTTTTCGCCGCTTGACCGATTCATTTTTCACTCTGTAGGCCCATCTTGTGCCCTGCTCCGGTTTTTCCACCTGAGAAGCCATGCGATCACTTTTTGCAATACCCAGCATGGGTTATCGATGTAACCCAAGATCGACGGAGTCATGAATTTTCTTTTGTCCAGTGTTCGAAACTTTGGGAATTGCTGAGAGATTCGGGAAAAGGATGGATGCTGAAGCAGAGCTGTATGTTACCGTGAGGAATGATCTGCAAGATAACTTCAAGACCTTGGAGTGGGCATTGAAGAAGTGGTCTTCTCAGCCAATTCACATAGCCATCCTTCACGTATCAAGAAACATATCCAAGAAATTTATATATGGTCCATGTAAGTTTCACAATTGTTGAAGCATCTTGCAGTTTGTCTTTTGCTTTTTAAAGATATATGCTGGAGTTTATGAAGTACATATGGACTTTACTAATTGGAATTGGTCAATGTTATTACCATTTGTCTTGTGCTCATAGCAGTCGAATAAGCCTATGCTCCATGAATTTCCGATGTAATTTACTTGAAGATATGATGAGTTTGTGCAAATAAGTTCACCAACTTTAGGATCGCTTCTATCCTCACTTATTTCATCATTGCCTATCTACCAAGTAGCGTTTGTAACATCCTCAACTTCGCGCCCTTTACATGATAAAGAGAAGTCCAAACTTGGTTTCACCAGTTAAGCCCGGTGGTGTCTGCTTCCTCTGATCATGTCTTAGGCTCGAATCTCGGGCCAAATAAGATAGTCGATTGTGGTCAAACTTGATTAGTCCCTACCTGATGACAATGCCTTCAAAATTGAGATATTCCAAGTTGCATTTAATGTTCTCTTCTTGTAGTTAATTAAGGAGCATCGACTAAAATGGACACATGGCACATTAGGCCTTAGCGTTGGAAGACAAGAATGAAACTTAGACTAGTCAAACTTTCTTAGAAAAACAAGTGTGAACAAATGTGAACTAATGTGAACGCATTAAATTATGGGTGGAAAAGGGTATCCCTATAGCCTAGGCCTAATCGTACCCTAAATACTTAAGTGTGAATTGTGGAATTTAGAGCTCGCAAGGAAAAATGGCCACACACTTAAGAAGAAAAGAGAGAGAAGTTAAGTCAAGTTCAAACTTCGAACTCAAGACAAGTTCACATTAATATATTTTGGAATTTAACCATTCAATGAGCAAGATAAAGTGTCCAAGCTAAGTTAGGACCTAGTTGGAAACTTGGAAGATGAGGATGTCCGACAATTATTTCTTCTTGACCAAGTAGGGCGCCACCTCTCTCCAATAGACATGCTACCTTTGATTTTCGAAATTGCTAGACTTTCACTATTTTCCAATTTTGTAGAGTTTTTTTATTCGAATTTGGAGAAGTTTTCTGCATTAAAGTTGTTCAAAATATTTTGATCTGCAACATACTTAAATTTCAGATTATTCTGAGGTGAAATGATTGTGACGAAAGCCCAATCATTTACCATCTGGAATTTTCTCAGTGTAGTAAAAACAGTGACTAGATTGCCTTCTCAAATTTTTATAAAATTTTTCCTTTCTAATTTGGACATAAATCATTCACAAAAGTTTTAAATGATATTCATATCTACAACATATTAAAATTTCAAAGAGTTTTATGAAGATTTGGATTTCAAGAAAGGTCTTTCTCTCCAACCGTTGAATCTGCTCGACGGATGAATTGTTGAGTTATTTCAGTGATCTGGTTCTCTTTCGACAAAACGAATTTTGCTAGGCTTCCCTCATAAAAAATGTTATTGAAGATCTTCTCTAAAACATATTAAAATTTCATAATTTTTCGAGCCCGTTTGATAGTATAATGACACTGATTTTGGAAATTGCTCGAAACTATTTTTCATTCTAGGATAAGAGAGTCACAAGCCCGACTTGGAGGGCAAGGGGGCTGCACACCCAACTTGAGGAGCAAGCCAATCTAGAGTCTTCTTAGATTAGGATGAGAATGCATTAAATATCTTTGGACTCTAGTTCTTCAATGCCAAGTTGAGGTGTCCCTTAAAGAAATAGGCCATAATGCCTCATAACCTAAAAACTTGGAGAGCAAGCAAATAGGTGGATCAATCACAAGCCAACACCAAAGAACCTATGCGCCAACTCGAGAAGATAGGTAGGCCAACTCGTCATTTAGGTGTAATGATGATTTTGCATAAAAATCTAAAAGGAAGAGGGCTATAAATAGGATGAGCCATCCTCACATTTTAAGAGTTAACCATTCTCTCATTACCTCTCCCTTTCTCTCCTCTCTTTCATGCCTTCCTCACTAAGCCACCTTAGGAGTCGTTTGGTCCCCAAAGGAGCATCTTGGTGCTAGGTTCAAAAGTTGTAAGTAGACTTTCCTAACTCTTCAATAAGGCGATGTTCTACGCATATCGATTTTAGGATCATGTCATCGTTTGCTTGCGTTGGTTTTGTATTATTATGCTTGTTGTGTTTCTATTTGTTTGTTGTTGCATTAAGTAAATTCATGGTCTTGAATGGATGTCGAGCACACCTGGATGTCGAGGAAATGTCTCATGTGACTTTGGATGTGTGTCGAGGTGGGTGCACAACCCACACTTGATTTAGGGACAACATTGAGATGTGTTGTTACTTGAGACAAGTCACGGGTCGATGCTGAAGCCAAGGTGAACGATTCTAAGTCAAGACCACAAGCTTGAATTGCATCCGGCATGAATCTAGTAATAAGGCATAAAAATCATTGATTCACATTGTATGGCACGCCTTCGAGTCTTTCATTCAGCTAATAATTCAAGATAAAAATGGATTGATTGATGTTTGAATGCATGGATACATGATGGAATTTTACTATAGATGCTAGGGTATGCCAGGTCGTTGCCTGGGGTAAAGCCTTGGATGCCATCCCAATATTGAGATTGTGGACAATGTCGGCTCAGGTGAGGCCGATGCTTGGAGGTTGCCTTGGATGCCATCCTGATAATGAGATCGAGATAATGCTGGTTGCCAAATTGGGGACCGATGCCAAATTGATATCAGAAGAATCGATGGATTTCGACTAACTGAACTGATTGAAATAAACTGGAAGTCCACGTGTGGTCCATGACTGATGCATGTGTGATGCTTGAATTGATGCTTGCACTAATACCAGAATTGAGGCTTGCAAAAGCTGGTTTTTTTTTATATGTATTGTTGAGTCCTTGCATCAATTTGAGTATATGTTTGCATCGGATCACTTAGTGCTTAAATGAGTTTTATGCGATGCATGCATCCCTCTTAGTGACTGAAATGATTGTAAGCCATAGATCTTTGGAGGACTTGTTTTTATGCACTAACTCATTGTCTTTGATGCTTGAAAGCACATAGCTTATTAAGAGTCCTTCATATGTATAAGCAAGGCAAGGCACGAATCTTGCTATTGATTTGCCATCGACAAGTGGATGGTGATCTTGTATCCGAGGATTGATGGCGAGACGTCATCCTATAGGAGAATTATGGATTTCTACTTACCGAGTCATCAACTCAGTTTTGTTGTTTTCAGCATTTCAGGTGTGGGATGGGTGAACCAACCCTATTGCCCGCCCGTCTCAGTCTTTCGATTGATATGGTTACTACTGTGATGGATATGGTAAACTTAGAAGAGGACGTCACTTATCGGAAGTATATTACCATTGTATGAGTCCAAGAAGGGGTAGACACCTTGGTTCCCCATGTGTAGGAGGCTTGGTGCCTCATTCTTGATGGGGATGCTTTAGGTCCCATTCAAGGCCTCATCCTTCTGGTGGATCCTATGGGAGCATCATAAAAAAGGGCCTAGGATGGAGGTCATTTTTGGAGGAGCTCGATAGAGGAGCTAGGCTACCCTGGCCTTTTAATCGTCGATGTGTGGTAATGAAGATAAGTAGCCCAATACTAACATGGGCATGTAATCATAATAACTTTTGATATGTGTATATATGTATGAATATATGTTGCTTTTGTTTGCTTGACTTGTATACATGTTGCCCAACTTTCATGTTTGTTTGTGTAAGGGGATTGTTTTTAATTCGTTTCCGCATGTGCTTAATAAAAGATAAAATATTTTTGGGACAATCGACGTGCCTGGGACATCAATGCTGACCTGCCGAGTCATGCTCTCGTATCAGAGGTGGGGTGGGAGTGTGACATTACAACGTTTGCTCTTCTTTTTGTAGCTAAAAAAGCTAAAAAGGTTTATGCATTTGTTTATTTAATGCCCAAATATTTACTGTCAATCTCCATATATAGTGAGTTATAAACTAGTGGAACTTTATGCTGCCATTTCCAGCCATTTATCTTTGACAAACTATTACATTGGATTTACTAAAGCTTTACAAAAGTCTAGTTTTATCCAAACATGAATTGTTAAGTCTCCACCGACATTTTTATAAATTAGATGAAAAAATTGGGAGTAGAAATTTTTAGGGTCGTACCAAATGCATTTCTATTCTTTTTCTATTATGGGAATAAAAATTTATGCAGTTATCAAACGCGTTATTTTGCTCAAAAATTCATCCAAGAATAAAAAATAGAAAAAAAAATTAGTAGAAATTATTTTCGAGAATAGAAATGTTACTAAATGCACCCTAATTGGGTAAATATTTAGATTTTTGTGTGAACCAAGAAGGAAACAATGAGCTAAATATATATGGTTCTTGGCAAGAGAAGAGTAGTGGGCGCATGATTGGGGCAATAAAAAATTAGTGAGAAAAATCCGGTCGTAATCTTCACGGAGTGAATAAAGAAAAAGGAATCCGATTGGACCATTAAATTGGATTAATCAAGGCTCTCTCAATAACCTATTTTACAACTCTGTGATTCTCTCATGTCAACCGTACTAATTGAAAGATAATTAAGGTCCAGTAATAAAGGTTATCCTTCCGTGAATGAATTGCTGCGGTTAAGGGAGAAGTGCCAAAAAAGTCCTAAACCTTTTTTTGGTGCCGATTTAGTCCTAAACCTTTTTATGTTGTGCCAATTTAGTCCTTTCCGCCAAAATTGGCCGGATTTTGCTGACCGGACGCCGGTCGGGCCGACGTGGCCCGATCGGCGCCGACATGGACAACTTTTAATACTATATTAATATTTTTGAATTTTTATTTTTATTTTTATTTTTATTTTTATTTTTATTTTTTTTTTTTTTTTTTTTTCTTCTCATCTTCTACCTCCAGCCGATCGCCGGAGCTTGGCGACCGGCCAGAGGCGACGGCCGACGAGGTCGAGGTCGACCTCGCCGGCCACCTTGCCACTGGCCGCGGCCGCGGGCGCTCCACGCGGGCGGCAAGGCTCGCCCTCGCCGAATCCGGCGAGGGCGAGGGTCGACCCTCGCCGGATCGGCGAGGGCGAGCCTCGCCACCCGGCGCGAGGCCGCCCTCGAGGCCGGGCGCGAGGCCGAGCCGGCGGGGCTTGCCCTCGCCGACCATGGGCGAGCTCGCGCCGCCCAAGCCTCGAGGGTGGCCTCGCGCCGGGGGCGGGCTCGCCCGCCGAGATCTAGCGAGCGCAAGGGTCGACCCTTGCCCGGATCCGGCGGGGCGAGCCTCGCCCGCCCGCGCGAGGCCGCCCTCAAGGCTTGGGCGGCGAGGCTCGCCCATGGCCGGCGAGGGCGAGCCCCGCCGCCTCGGCCTCGCCGCCCGGCCTCGAGGGCGGCCTCCCGCCGGCGGGCGAGGCTCGCCCTCGCCGGATCCGGCGAGGGTGAGGGTCGACCCTCGCCGGATCCGGCGAGGTGGCCGGCGAGGTCGAGGTCAACCTCGCCGGCCGTCACCTCGGCCGGTCGCCAAGCTCCGGCGACCGGGCCGGAGGAAGAAGATGAGAAGAAAAAAAAAGAAAATTAAAAAAAACAAAATAAAAATAAAAAGAAAAATATTTAAAATATTAAAATATTATTAAAAGTTGTCCACATCAGCGCCGATCGCCACGTCGGTTGGCCGGCGTCCGATCGAAAATCCGGCCAATTTTGGCCGGAAAGGACTAAATTGGCACAACATAAAAAGGTTTAGGACTAAATCGGCACCAAAAAAGGTTTAGGACTAAATCGGGGGGACTTTTTGGCACTTCTTCCCTGCGGTTAATGTTATCTTCTTTTTTATTTGATTCTGCCGTTATAAAACTCTTCCTTTTGAAATTGGGATATTCTGTTCTATAAGTCCATTTCAGTTCCATAAGCCACGCCAAATCTCTTTTTTTTTTTTTTTTTTTTGGGGGGGAGAGAGAGCGGTTTGAAAACCAAATGATTACGTAAGGTACACACTATATGTTTGGATGTAACCTTAGAATTAAGAAAAAATCGAGTATGTGAGCAATTGTATGATTGATTTGCAGCAGACTCTCTCCGTGAAGTAAATATCAGCACTCCAATCGAATTACGCGAATCTTTTGTGTCATTTATTTTCCTTATTGATTTCTTTTGTAATCACTTTAGCTCTCGTTTAACTTAATTGCAACATCAGTCCAATTCTGCAGCGCACCAGTTTTCACAATACATGTGGCGCGATTGATCACTGACACTTGAATTCTTATGAGTGGTCATGAAACTGGCACGCTCCATTTGGAGCTCAAGTCGTTCCGAGAGCTACAATCATTAGTCCCATCGTTCACAAATTGCATGGTCTGGATGCTGTGGAGACTCACCCAGATCATGCAGTCATCAGTCCAATTGTTCGCATCATTGATACTTGTGAGACTCTTATACTTTATCAATTTCGATAATATGGAGCCACATTTGCTATATAAAAACGGATGTAGCTTATTGGAAAAATATTTTGAAAAATATAAAAAATTTTAGTTTAGAGGAGTTTCTCATAATGCAAATAGTATTTGCCAAGGCGCAATTTTAAAGTGCACTGCAAAAAAAAATTTGATTAAAAATGGTGTTGTGAAAAATCATATTTTACAAAGGGCTTTTGCTTTTCTTAATATGTCACGAATTCCTAGAGGCCCTACGTGCAGGTGTGTGAAGGCTAACGGTTCGTTAAGTATCAGACTTAGCATGGACTCTCTCAAACCCATCAATTTATGACTTATGATTCGAATGTTTTAAGAGTTGCCACTAATCAATTTTAGGTAAGTCAATTAGAAACTCAAATAAAATACTAAGAAATATTTTACCCCTGCGCAACCAAAGAAAGTGATCATGGATTTAATTATACTAATTAATCAACTAATGCCCTTGATTTTTTTATAGACTTTTCTTGCATAGAAAATGATACTCTAAAGAAAACATTTTTAGGCCTTCGCTAATTTCATAAATTTTTGAAGGATTTTTCATGCAAATTTAAGAGAAAATATGCTCAAAATCAATTTTAGGTCTTTTCCTGAGAAAGAGATTTTTTTTTCAATTTTTTTAATTTTTTAGAATTATTTAATTAATTTTTTAAAAATAATAATATTATAAACTGACCCGGGCCGGTCAGACCTGGGCACCGGCCCTATTTGGATCTGGCCCGACCGACCTGGATCGCGCCCCTTCCGAACGGCTAGCAAGAAAAAAGACTCATTTTACAGTTTTGCTTTTCACTTCTCCCTCCCTGCACGCTGTCAGATGAGAGAGAGAGAGAGAGAGAGAGAGAGAATGAGACAACCTTAATTGCCCTCTTGCCGACCAGATAGAGAGAGAGAGAATCTTAATTGCCTTCTTACCTACCAGAGTTTCTCCAATTCTTTATTTTCTTTTTCTACTTTTTTCTTCCTCTCCCCATACGACCCCCCTCCCCGCCTTTTCTTTTTGGCTTTCCCGAAGCCTTTCAACGTCCCCTCTCCACCACACGCCGAACCCAGCACGCCTCAACGTTCAGGACGACCGCACGAGGATCTCAGAATTCAAAGCTCAGCCCCACCTCTCTAGCCAATCTCTCCTCTCACTCTTGCGACTTCACAGAAGCATTCATATCATGCTTCAATTTTTCCCCAAAACGCATTTGATAAACCATGAACACCAAATAGGGTTGCTTGCTTTGCATTAAAAGAGTGATTAATCAAAGTATAGATAAAGACATAATTATAGAAAGAACATATAATACATATCAATTACGTATTAATACTCCAACAAGGACAAGGGCGCCCTCCATGCCATAACTCCGTCTCACAAACGGAATTCAGTGGTTAATCTGCTCGTGTTTGAGGTACAAAGCAAGCAACAAAGTCATGCAAGTGTCCACAACTTTTCTTTCCTTGGTTGCTACAAGTATCATTCTATTTAACAGATTGTCCCTTTATCGTTTTTTTTTTCCCATGTTAACCCTAATACCATTTTCTCTTTGCCATGTGTAGGGTTATGACTTTCCCACTAAGATATATCCTAAAGTTTAATGAATGATCATTCACACGGCGTTCAGCAATGGATTAGCCTTTTTCGAGCTGGTGTTAGGTGCGTGTTGCTAAAGTGGGCTTTCTCAATAACCCTATTTTACAACTTTGTGATTTTCTCATGTTAACAGTAGATTTTAAAACAAAACTTAAGCCCACAAATCCAGGTGACTCTTCTGAGTGTAATTGCCCCGTGTAGCCAATGTTATCTTCTTTCGATTAAAACATCGTCCTTTTGAAATTGGGATGTTCAGTTCTATAAGCCCGTTCTGGATTTCATAAGCCATGCCGTGTCTCTTGCTTACCAGTCATACTCACTTCTGTTAATTGGGGTTCTCTCAATAGCCCAATTTGCAAGACCATGCTCAGCATTTGTACGTGTCGATGGACTGGGCTTTGCTCCAATAGTTGATTTACATTGTATTATTCCCTACTATTGCTTTTTCCTTTTTCTTTTTGTTATTTTCTATCACTATTATTCCTTTCTTCCATTTGAATAAAATTGCAAAAAAAGAGCACATATACCTTATCCTTTGAAATGTTTAATTTCAAGAGAAATTACCAAAAAAGTTCTAAATCTATTACACTTTTGCCAATTTTGTCATTAACTTTTTTTATATTATGCCAATTTCTTTTGTCAGGATATTGTGCAAAGTGAGTTCTAAACATTTTTGCAATTTGCTAATTAAGTCTATTTGACTAATTTTGACTGAATGAATTTAATTGGCAAAACGTAAAAATATTTAAGACTCAATTAGCACCGTTAAAGGGGTCGGGATTAAATTGAAAAAAAGTACAATAAATTTAGGAACATTTTAATTATTTCATTTTTAATTTCACATTTTACGTTCTCTGAATAAAGATAATTTTCTATTTTCAATTCCCTACTCTTTTTCAAAAATGTGATTGATTCAAGAGAATTAACATTTAATATTTTGAAAACATGTCAAGCTGCATCATTTCTAAACATAAGAACATGGGAAAAGTATGAAATAATTTCTAATATACAATGTTTCATTAGACTTTTGTTTAATATAGCCATTACTAATCTCTAAAATTTTATGATTTATTCAATCGACTCCTTAAATGTCTTTTCAATGAAATGAAGTCTCGGTATTTAATTTCACATATGACTTTCCGTGAAAATTTTTTAATTTTAGGTTACCTACTTTTTTTTCTTCTTTTTTTTTGAAAACACGATTGATTCGAGAGAATCAACATTAAAATATTTTTTAAACAAATTGGGCTACATTATTTTTAAACATATGATGATGGGAAAACTGTAAAATAATGTCTAATAAGCAAGTTTCTTTTTTAATATTGTTTGATAAATCCATTATTAGTCTCTAAACTTTTTCAATTTGTTCAATTGAAACTTTAAATGTTTTTTTTTTTTAATGAAATTGAGTCTCTCAACTTATACTTTCTTTTTTTTGTTGGTTAGTCCTTCTATGATATATAAGAATGGAGACACTAAGGTGCTATTTGGTAACGTGCCAAACAGTGCCTGATTCTGATTTTTTGTTCCTAGAATCAGTTTGGGACGAGAATCGCGTTTGGTAAAATTTTTGTTCTCGGGAACAGATTGGGAAGAGAATTGAGAATAAAAAAAAAATATGATTCTACGTCTGAGAATCAAAAAAAAAAAATCAAAATAATGAAACTTTCATTCTTCCCTTCCATCATCCCACGATTGTCGTCCACCACCGCCCGCCGCCGCCCGCCGCCGCCACCGTCTCGCCGACGAGCTCGCGGCGAGGCTCGCCGGAGCTCGCTAGGGCGAGGTCCAGCCGAGCTCGCCGGTGGCTGGTTGGCCTCGCCCGCCCGGCAAGGCCGGCTCCGGCCACCGGCGGGCTAGGCAAGCCTCGCCGGTGGCCCGAGGCGAGCCTCGCCGGCGCTTGGGCGAGACTCACCCGGCCGCCGAGGCTCGCCCGGCCACCGGCGAGGCTTGCCAAGCCCCACCGGTGGCCAAGCCGGCCTCGCCCGGCCCGGCGAGGCCGAGCCTCGGCGGGCCGGGCGAGCCTTACCCGGCCTGGCCGGCGAGGCTCAGCCGACGAGGGCCGACCTCGCTGAGGGCCGGCGACCGGCCACATGAAGAAGAATAATAATAGGAGAAAAGGGGAAAAAAAAAGTAAAAAAAGTAAAAAAAATATTTAAAAATTATCTAAAAATCAAAAGAAATTAATTTGGAACATAATCAATTAGCACGGTATCAAACGCAATTCTATTCCGAATCAAAAATTTTGGACGCACCAAACGCTTTTTTTTACTCAGAATCAGTTCTCGGGAATAGAATAAAAAATAATCATTTCTAGTCAGAATCAGTTCCCGGGAACAGAATCGTTACCAAACGCGCCCTAATAATAATATGGATTGTCACATCAAAACCATTAGTGTTCACTGGACTAATTAGTGCAGACCAAGGATTATTCTTGTACTCTTGTTGACGATAGGGATAAAAATACTTGGAACAAAAACCCTCAAACCTATTGGAAAGTTAGGGTACGTTTGGTAAATATTTTTGTTTTTGGGAAAAATTTCTTTTTAGAAATAATTATTTTCTATTTCTACTCCTTAAAATAGTTTATGAGTGATTTAGCACGTTTGGTGACTGCAATTGTTTTTCCCTGAAATAGAAATAGAACATGAATGCGTTTAGTATGACCTATAAGTTTTTTTGTGACGTAGAATTTTTTAATTTTTTAAATTTTTTTTTGAGATTGGTCTTTTTTTCTTTCTTTTTTTCTTTCTTCTTCTTCCTCCTCTAGTCGGTCAGCAAGCAATGACGGCGGGTGCCGAAGGCAGGTAGCGGTGAGTGGCGACAAGTGGCAAGAGTAGGGTGGGCGGCAACAACGATCGGTGGCGGGTAATGATCGGTGACATGCAAGGCGCGGCGGGCGATGAGGAAAAAGAAGAAGAGGAAAAAAAAAAGAAACAAAACAACTTATTTCTAGAAATTGTTCACGGGACTAAGAAGCTACTTTGTTCTATTTCTATTATAAATCTATTCCCCAACCACTTTTCTATTTCGGAAAAATAGAAAAATTAACTGATATTATCAAATGGATTTTTGTTCTTTTTTCTATTCCAGGAAACAAAAGAATAAAAGAACAAAGAAATATGAACATTACCATGTAATGCCTTAATTGGTAGAGGAGAAATATGTAATATAGTTTGTTGTAACTTGAAAAACGTAAATAGAAATAATAACACTAAGAATATGATAATAAATTTAAAAATGACCAAGTCAATATAAATCTTTACAAGTAAAGATGACTATTACAAACTAAATATAGATTTGTTAGATGCTATAAACTCATAAAGGAATTAAATAAGATTTGAGTATGGTTAATTGAGTCTCCTTAAGGTGATTAGTTCCTGCCAACGATACTAACCAGCTTCATGAACCATGCCTCCCAAAATACAACACTTCAAACCTATTTATATTAGCACCACACAAAACTCTCTCAAACACTTATCGAAACCGATACACTTAGAGGATGACTTTCAAAAGAAGAATTTCTATTTAGAACGACTCTCTCTATAGAACCAAATATACTTGTCTTTTTTTTTTTTTTTTTTTTTTTTTGAAAAAGAACTTTATTATCATGAATTGAAGAGACATCTTAAAATTGCTACATGAGAGCTAAAGAGATGCATCCATAAATGCATCCATTAACTTGTCCGTTGAAGCTATTGCACGTGAATTGAAGAGGTGTCTCACTAATGTTGAGCCATTAATAACCTATAACTACAATAATCCTCCACATTAATAGCTCAACATAACATTTTTTACTCGAACAATTCCAAGTGTGCCTATGGAGAACTGCATTAAGATTGGTAGCTTTCACTTTGAACATTCTTTAATAAAAGCCTATCGGACTTACTTAACTAGTTGATGAACTAAGTCTTCACTTGCCAGTTGTTGTTGAAGCCCAAACAGTAGACCTCATAGAGAGTGTCTCCAATTTAAGATTGGTTCTCGGTTATGTTAATTCTTTTAGCCTTGAACCTCTTGAGATTCATGCATGCTTTAAAATAATCTAGCCTTTAAAGATTTTTATAGAGTTGGCTAGCTCCACGCGTATAGATACATTTCTATTAAATATATCCTACCATACCTTACTAGGATGTTGAAATCCTAGTTCTAGAAATCATTAAATGCATAGAGTATCTTTAAAATGATGTAGAAAGCATTGTTGCATCATGGAAATGGGAGACAATGCACACATTAGAATTTCCAAAATTTGCATTATCCTATTGAACCTAGTCTATGGGATCTCTATTCGCTAGGTTAGGTTTCCACTTTGGAATTTCTTTCTTGAGTTAAGGCTTTTAATCCCAATCCCCTTGATGTATAATTTACGTACTCTCTCGACAAATCTTTTGTTAGTAGAGCAGTAATGTTTTCCTTTGACTTCACAAAGTCTAAAGAAATTATTTTACTCGAGAGTAAAATAATATTGTGTTTAAGACAGATGTGTCTATGGTTACCATTATATATTACATTTGTTTTGGCCACAACAAAACATCTAAAAATTGTTGAATCCACTCTACTTCTTAAGCAATTTTATCCAAAGCAACAAGTTCAAATTTCATCATAGAGCATGCTATTAGAGTTTACTTTGATGATTTCCATGATACTCAACACCTCCTAGCGTGTACAAACATCCGCTAATCAATTTTGATTCATCCAAATCTGAAATCCAGTTGACATCACTATAACCTTTCAAAACAACTAGATATTTGCCATATTGCAAAATGTAGGTTTTAGTTCTTTTTAGATAATCTAACACTCTCAGTAGAGCATTCTAATGTGACTAGGATTACTTGTTTATCTGCTCAATTTTCGTACTAATTAAGCTATATCCAATCAAATACAGTTCATAACGAACATGATGTTGCCGATTACTTAAGAGTATTCTAGTTGTTTGATACTATTTCCAACATTCTTTTTTAAAGTTACGTGGAAGAAAATGATTATTCTCATCTTTAATGCTGAAATCTTTAAACCTCTCAATTACCTTTACGATATAATGAGGTGGTGTTAAACCTAAAACATCATGATTCCCTCGAAATTTTATGCTGAGTATAACATCCGCAACACCTAAGCCTTTCATCTCAAAGTTCTTCTCAAGAATATTCTTGGTGTTATTGATAATGTCATCATAATCTCCAAGATAAGTCATCAACATATAGACAAATAAATATACATCAAATAGTCGTGGATTTACTATATACACATTTGTCACACTTTGTATTATTGTCCTTTGACCTTGAATCCTTCAAGTTATTCTATATAAATCTCTTTGTCAATATCACCACTTAAGAATGCAGCTTTCACATTCATCTAATGTGCTTACAAATTGTATGGCGAAGTTATAACAATCAACATCCTAATCAATAATATTCTTGTTACAAATGAAAAAGTATAAAAGTAGTGTAGATCCTTTCTTTGTCTAAATTATTTGGCAATAGGCAGTATTCTATACTTATCAATGGAACCATCAATTTTATGATTCCTTTTTAATATCCATTTACATCTAATTGGTTTATTTCCAAGTGGAGGATCAACCAATTTTCAACTATAGTTACTTAGGATAGAATCAATCTCATTGCCAATAGCTTCTTTCTAGAAAAGAGCATCAGGAGATGACATTGCCTCTTTAAATGTTTGAGGCCCACCTTTTAACATGTAGTTCAAATAATATTTGAGGCTCACCTTCTAACATGAAAGTCTGAAAAAAATTTCAATCTGCACCTCTTGCTTCTTTGAAGTTTAGCTTTTTTGGTTTCAACTTCATCGTTCTCGAAATTTGAATTTCTAGTTCTCTTCTAAGAAGTTTAACCTTGATTTCTTTTTGCAAGATATGTATTCTCAAAGAATTCAACATCCCTCGATTCTAAGATAGTATTGGTATGGATTTCCACATTTTCATATTTATGAGCCAAAAATCTATATGCACTGTTATTTTGAGCATAACTGATGAATATGCAATCCATAGTTTAAGGTCCCACACAAGTTTGTTTAGAAGGAAATATCATCACCTTGGCTAGGCATCCCTGTTGACACCTAAATTTTTGCCCAAAAATCATTTCCAAAAAAATTGGAACTTGTTTTTCCACAAAAATATTTCAAGTTAAATTCTTGCATATAGATTATCTAGGCATTTAGTATAGTGTTTTAAATAGGATATGTTTTTCCTTAAAAAAAAAATTAAAAATTAAATTAAATATATAAAAAAAGATTAAAAAAAAATTAAAAAAAAAAAAAGGAAAAAGTTGGGGCCAATGATCTAAATGTGACTAGCCAAGCCCGGGAGGTCAGATTGGAATTAAAATGGCAAATTGGGGCCAAAATGCAATTTTCAAAAGTTGAGGGACCAATTCGCAAATTTTGCAAAATTTTGCCCGAACCCTTAAATCATCATCTTGGTCACCAATTAAGTTGAAATTGAACTTGGGCCAACTCGAATCAATCAAATCGGGCCAAAAAGATCAAGTTTGTATTAAATTGGGTATTTTCGGATAAGAAAATGGCCAATTTTGAGGGACTTTCTTGCAAAATTGGGTGGGCAAAATTGCGAAATCTGGTAGAGATCTTAAACTACTACGCATGAGCTTGCTAATTGATCAAAAATCGCAGCCAAATTGATGGATTAAAGCACTCAAACGAGTTACCAAAACCCAGCCCACGGTTTAGCCTCAATCCGGAGTTGCTGAGTAAGCAACTTGGTGGCCCCACCATATCCCACTCAGCCGCCCATCAAGCCTGATCTTTGCACGTGATTGAAGACCATAATGAGTAGTGATATTGGACGAAAATAGGCCAGGGATAAGTTGCTGAAATCACGGGAAAGTCGCAGCAAAGTCCGGACACTCAACAGCTGCAAGAGTGAAAATTTGGCTAAGTCAGAAAGTTGTTGAAGTAGCCAGGTTGACAGGCTCGGTAGGTGGACAAAAAACGGACCAAAACTCCTCTAATTCAGTGGAGAAGATCACGGAAGCAAGCTCTTTCAGGGCAGGAGAGAGAGAAGACGAGAGGGAGAGGAGAGAGCTCACGGTCGTCTCCCAAAGAGGTCCTCAGAAGCAACTCCAGAAGAGTAAACCCAGAAATTCCAGATCAACCTTCAGGGAGAAAAGTGCAATTTTCACAAACTTGCAGCCCAAATTAGCCAAAACCTTCAACTAGAGAGTGAAACTTCACTCAAAGATCTTTCCAACCATAGGTCGCATGTCCCAAATGGAGATCGGGAAGGCCTCCTAAAGTCCCCCGAAAAACTACCCTCCTGGCGGGCCAAAGAAAGTCTGAATTTTTCTAAGTGTTGAGCCCGGTTGGTCACGAGTGAGAGAAAGCGAGTGTTTTTGAGAAAGTTGAGAGACAAATGAGGAAAACCATGAGTTCAAAACCAAAGTAGAATACATATAGCTTTGTTTGGTGTTTATTTTTCCAACAAAAAGGTCATGGAGTCTAATTTTGGAGGTTAATGAAAACCTTCGTTACCAGTTCTTTCTTTGCAGATCTGGTTTTCCAGTTGAAGAAGCCAACTTCCACGGGCTCCCGAGGATAATTTCTTGGTTTCTTGAGGGAAGAACCACTTGAAAGGGAAACTAAGAAGCAAGGTAAGCATCCTAGATGTATTTTATTTCGAGTTTGAGTATGTTTTGATCATGAAAATCAGGAGGAAAAGCAGCCCGGAGGACTGATTTTCGAGGTGGAAATTTTTTCTAAGTGTTGGAATCTCTTCAAGAGTTTTGCATGTGTGCTTCTTGGAGAGGTCGTTTTTGATGTGTTCGGTTGGTCATTCTCTGTGATGTTTGTTGCTTTTGAAAGCTCATGTTACCTACTTTCACTCGGATCAAGTAGTGTTTCCCTTAGATCTTGCATGTGATAAGTGTCGGGGCTTGAATATGGTTATGTGACCTGTTTGCTTGACTTGGGTTCAAACCCAGATTTCAAAATCAGCTCAAACCCGTGTATTTGAGGACGATTTTAGCTTGGTTCTAGTGTGTTTTAAGCTATGATTTCTATCTAATCTTGTTCTTTGTATGTGGTAGTATAATCTTGATACTTTATTTCCACATAAGTTTGCTCATGCGTCGAGATTGAAGGCCACAAACATGGCCCGACGAAGCTGATTTGGGTAGATTGATGCACGCCAAGTGTTCGAAGAAATGCGCAAACCAAGTTTCGATCTTCAAACGATCGATTTGAGCTCGGTTCTTATTATTCATGTACTGGGCAGTCCCATATTAGTGTAAATCGGCATATATCGGTTTAGGGAATTAATTTTAAATAAATAATAAAAAAAAGAAAAATATGAAAATTTCAAAAATATCAAAAAATGTTGGATGTTATCAAATTAAGCCAAAAATGACATCTAGGAGATTTTCCTAATTTTATAAAGTCATTTTTCCTAATTAAATGATATTTTGGTATTTTAGAACCATTTTGTTAAACAATCTATTATGCGTAGATTAAAATTAATTAGAGTAATTGCATGCATCTAGAGTAATTCCATGCATATTTAAATTCTCATTTTGCTCATGGGGGTCCTGTCCCGGGGCGTGATAACAAGGCCATGTAATATTATTTGCCCGACTTGTATCGGGTCTTTTATTTTCCGCATTTATTTTCAAGTTATTTCAATTTCTTGGATGTTTACTTATGCAT
Source organism: Eucalyptus marginata (assembly GCA_014182565.1). NCBI lineage: Eukaryota > Viridiplantae > Streptophyta > Magnoliopsida > Myrtales > Myrtaceae > Eucalyptus > Eucalyptus marginata. The sequence goes on from CM024591.1 coordinate 19,143,183, forward strand.
TGCTTTTCATTAATTTGAGTGTAAATTTCTCTTCTAAATTATGCTAGGATTAGTCTAGACATTAAGGAAAACAAACCTACAAAAACATTTGCATGGACACTTAGTGGTTTCATAAAGATTATAATTGGCAATCAAGAATGTGTGGCCATTTAGATAAATAACTTTTCAAGTTAGTGGTACCGCAAGGGCGCTAATAGAAACATTAGCGTAAACAAGTCCCCGTTCCTAGAAATCTCTGGTTGCGTAGGAATCGAGACAACACTCCCGTGCCTCGATTGGTTTCTAGCCGACCCCAATAGGCTAGTGGCGACTCTAGAAATATTTAGGTTGTTAAGAACCAAAAAAAAACAAAATCCAATGTCGCGCGAGGTATGGGCTTGGGAGAGCCCGCGCCTAGTCTAGGGCCGTTGGTCCGCCTCTTTAGGCAAATACCCCTAAACCATTCTTTCTTTTCCCCCGAACGGAAAAAAGAGGTCGTGACAATCCCCACACCTTCAAAAAATTGTAGGATGGTAACCTTCCATTTCATAACTTATATAGAGTTTTATCTACTTTCTCGTGGGGTACTTTATTAAGAATATAATTTATAGTGAGAACTGCCTCCCACCATAAGTTTTGAGGTAAGCTTGAACTTAAGAGCATGGCGTTAGCAATCTCTTTTAGAGTTTTGTTCTTCCATTTAGCTACTCCATTTTGTTGTGGAGTATATGGTGTAGTTTTTTTGGAGAATTATTCCCAAATTAGCACATAACTCCTTTAAATTGGAAGAACCATATTCTCCTCCTTTGTCAAATCTAAGCACTTTAATTCATTTGTCAAGTTGATTCCCAACCTCATTTTTTTGCTTAATGAACTTATACATAGCCTCATCTTTGCTAGTTAATAGATAAAAAATAGCAAAATTGAGAAGGGTCATCTGCAAAAAGTGATGAAGTACTTCTTTCCAAATCTACTTTCATCAAACTTTAAATTACATAGATCACTATAGATTAGTTGTAGATATTCACTCATTCTTTCAACGGATTTGAATGATTTTTGAACAAATTTAGCCTTAAAACAAGTCTCACACATGTCATGGGAATTCAACTCAAACCTTGGAATTAGCCCAAGTTTGCAAGCTATTTCATCGTACTATAGTTTACATGTTTTAATCTACCATGCCATAGAGAAGGAGACACAGCAGTGTAAAATGAAGAATTCTCTTCATTAATAGTCTTTCGGTACAAAAATTTCAAGCTGACATTAATGACAACCGCAATAGCCTTGACAAGATCATTATATAAGTACCATTTCCCCAAATATATCCCACCTTTGGGAAGTACAAACTTGTTAAAATCAAAACCCTTCTTGACACGATAGGATCACAAATGAGATTTTTCCGAATCTTTAGTACATGTAGGACATTTAGTACAGCAATTTCTTCGTCAGAGGTAAATTTAAGGATCACCTTTCCTCTCTCAACAATATTTACTAATGCAGAGTCATATAAAGCTTCTATTCTTCATTAGCTTTCTCATAAGACGACAAGATATGTTTATCCACACAAATGCAATTTGTGGCACCCGTGTCCAACTACCAATTGGTATTGTTAAACACTAAGGATACCTCAAACACCATTGCAATAGTCGATCTTTCATCATCTTCCTACTTTCTCAGATTCAGCATTTTGGTTGTTCCATCGCCTTCACCTTTGTTTAGTTGCTTCTTGCAATGCTTAACCCAATGACCAAGCTTATTGCAAATAAAACATTCCCATTGGAATCTCTAGGACAATTCCTTTTGCTTGCCTTTTCCTTGAAAAGATTTCCTCCTCTTCCTATTTTGCCTTTTATGGAAAACTAAAAAATGTTGACTTTTGATTTAATAGGAGGGTTTGCATTCCTTATGTTGTCATCCTCAACTTTGAGGTGCAAAACGAGATCTTCAAGACTTATGTCTTTCCATTTGTGTTCCAAATAATTTTTAAAATTTGACCAACTTGGAGGTAGCTTCTCAGTAATAGCCATCACTTGGAATGATTCACTAAGCAGCTTTCCCTTAGCAAAAATGCCATTTAGAATTATTTGTTAGTCCTAAATCCAATTTATGATAGATTTAGAATCTCTCATCCTGAAGTCTAGGAATATGGCAACCACAAATTTCTAGGTGTCTGTGTCCTCAATCTTGTATATGTTTTCTAATTACTCCTATGACTATTGTCACGCCCCGAGCCCTAATCTCGGCTTGGGAATGCGACGTCCTCAGCCTCGGGATTAATTCACAATGTCCCAGGAGGTGTCGTCATCCCATTCATTATTATCTTTCATTAAGCACATGTGGAAGCCTATAATCTCCAATCACATAATCAATAACAAATAAACAATAGACAGTTAGAGGGAAACACATTCACAAGCTTACTCCATAACTTCCTAGCTTTAATTATTTAATTAGAATATTTACAAATTTATAGACCCTCACTTCTCGAGCTTCTGATCTGGTCATCCCCATCTACTCAAAAAGATATAAATAGGGGAGGGGTTGAAAGTTGCAAAGGGGGAGCCTATCTCCTCCACCGAGATCTATGCAAAATAGGCTTCCCTGCTCAGACTTGCTACTTAAGCATCATCCACCGGGCTATCTGCTGGGCCTGCGTCCTCACCTGGCCCAGGAGAACCACGGAACCCATAGAGGGGTCTGAATAGGTCTCCATTGAACCATGCATATCACATTCGATAGTAATGCAGGATGAGGTCGCGGTACCTCTTGTCAACCCAAATGATGGTGGTGACCCGTCAGAAGACAGCATCCTCCCTAAATACATCTGTCACCACGATCTCCATGTGAACTGGCACCCCAAAGGGCATGAAGTAGTGTGGTAAAGAGTCCATATCTATCGACCTTATAAAGGTTAAGCAACAACTGTGAATTGAAAACTCAATAAATAAAGATCCTAAAACTTGTATAGGCAGATGCCTCGCATCGGAGCCTTACGATTCTTCGACCTAAACATGTTGATGGTTGATCAATAGCAAAGCCTAAATTTTGCCTTAACTATAAATAGAAAAGGATCCTACCTTAACCTACATCCCTCGAGTCCTAAACAAAAGCATATAAATCCACATGAGACACAATTAGTACAAATAATAACTAGAATATTCACACATGACAAATATGAGCATCCACATCATCATTAATGCCTTTAAGACTCAAATATCGACTTGGAGGACATCTACATGCCTCTTAATTCATAGACAAAGTCAATCAAAGTATGCACGTGCCACTTAAGTCACTAAAATGACATTTAAATCATACACGTATGTCATGCAACTCATAGAAGACCATGACATACATGTGCAAGCCATAATATCACTTTCAAGGTATGCCTATAGCATTCAAACACTTCACACATATTTGATGCCTCGAGAATCACATGACATCCCATACTACCATGCTATCTCGAGTTCAATTATTAATCACGCATAATTAAAACTCTACGACTCTTTTAAAAACCTCCTGGACATCATCTCGCTCCCTCAAGCATGGTATCTGAGATCCATCAGGCATCATTCTGATAAATAACATATCTTATGAACAACATTCCATTGACGTGGGGGCATCCTGTTGACTTGGGGGCATCATCCCGAAATCCATCGATGATGGCATTCCTCGTATGACCACACAAATCAAGCATTGAAACAATCAGTTTTATCTCTCATTAGTCCAAATATGAATGCCCCAAGGGCGTGCCAAGCGATGTGTAATTCATGACCTATTATATATGCAACAATAAAGCATGTCGAGCACGAAACTAGAATCATGACTTGACTTGTAACGCTCGAGTACCAGCCTAAATCAAACCTGGATTGAATGATATGCCTCAATATCGCCGAACCAAGAGAATGACCCGACTCAATGCAATTCCACACACATCCAAGAACCAATGTTGTTCTAGATTTAGCGGCTCCATGTGAATTCAAGTTTCAACCATGACCTATGGACATCTATATACCAAGATCACATCATATATCACTCATACGATCATCCATGGCATTCAAATAAGGAAATCAAGCATAAATAACCATAACAAACAATCGACAACAACTATCACTGTGGCACCGCCCAACGGCCCTCGATCCGTTAGGGTCGCCACATATCACTACCTTTCTCTTGACCTGAAAGTCTGTTACTCTGATACCATAGGATTTCGATAAGTCCATGAGGTATGGGGGTCTATATCTTTTCCATTGGTCCCTGCGCAAAATATGGCAGAAGCGTATCCAACAACTCCCTTTTCTATATTCAGAAACGATGCACACCGACTAAACACGTTTATAGATAATAGCCGGACACTTTTATTTACATAACTAGATGGACATCGTTTTGTCGGTACACCAAAATATCGTAGTTTTCTATACTCGGCTACACTTCAAAAGATACTCGACATTTCCAATAGTTATATACATAAAGTCCATCAATCAATGCCGGCATCCAAAAATTTCTTCCTCTGCTGATCCCATCTCACGGTCACACCCAGCCACTCAGTCCATTTGCTGGTGGCGGTGGCAATGGCCCTAGCGTTCGTCCATCCCGACGAATGAATACAGCGACATACTCCTGGAGTACAGGGCCGATGGGAAGACCGATATCGAACATCATAATTACTCTCACCCGTATGAACATCAATCCTCGCACCTCAGGGTCCTGATATTCTGACCGCTCCCACTGTAAGTCGATCGGGACTCCATAGAATGTACTGGGAGGTGCGGGTAGCAGAGGCATCGTGCTTAGTCTGAAATGTTAGTCCCCACAAGGGGGTGAGTACAACCACCTAGCAGCAAAAGATCTACTAAACTATATTATGCAGGACCATCACCATCTAATTTCATGCAAGATTGACAAAACATATAACCAAAGAAGTAGGTATGCATCAAATCAATAGAACTTTTCAAAGTAATAACAAGCGCAATTTCAAAACCAAAACACATCATTTTTATCACAAAGGTCCCGATTATAAGGCCAAACTGTTATGACACGTCCATACCATGCCACACAATTTTGTCTCATAATCATGCGCGACTCAGCAGAACAATTAGTTTTAAAAATCAAAAGATTTTTCCTCCCAGAGGACCAGTGTTTGTGTCCCTCCGGGCATTCGCACCCAACCTGGCATCGCGAAAGCCTCCGGTTCTATATTTCAGTCACCGGGCATTCGAAGCGCGTCATGTCTCACCTCCAGGCATCTCGCACCTCACCTAGTATCACGAGGAATCGCCAGGACTAACCACGACAATGGTTGTCCCTACCCTCCGGAATACATATCGTCATAAATCCAGGCATCCCGACACTCTCGAGGAACCTCTGGGGCTCACCGATCCCCAAGCATCCAAAGGCATCGGCACTACGATCCTATGGGCAACCCGACTCCCAGGGCATCATCGACCCGAAGGTCCAATGGCAGCAATCACATCTCAGCCATGGTTTAACAACCAAATCATTTTCAATGCCAAAATATTTTCAAAACAATAACAACATCTGAAATATTTTGGATTCCTTTCGAAATTCCATGTTCACAACTCATCCTTCAGCATTTTCAAAATCCATCAAAAGTAATCCGAGAGTAATAACCACACTTTTGGCTTACGACAATTCATTTATTAAAACGATAAGTAAACTTGAAAACTCGTATAGTAAGTCCGAAATTCAACCTGATTTCTAATGGTTTAGGAAAATTGATATAGAACTCGAAATTTGAAAGCACCGCACGTTTTCTTAAAATATTTGAGATCAGTGCCATAGTAAATAAAATTTCTTATACAAATCGGGAGGTTTTTCCAAATCAATCTACGGCCAAATTTTTCAAAGTTTCATAGTCACCAAAATCTGTGTTTGATTGAAGTTCAAAGGAATCAAAACACACATAGAAAACCTGAGCATTTCCTCAATTTCCTAATCCCAGTCTACTTCAATCATTCTAAAATTCAGCAACCAACATCCAAATCTCAAATCTTTCCAATCTAACTACACTACATCAGACAACAACGGCATTGCATTATATAGGCTAGTAGACTTTCACTTGCCTTAAGTTCAGTGGTGTTGACAATAAAAAATCGAGAAGCTCGCGGTCACGGACACGGCTCGGCAACAAGAAGTGCGAGTGGCATCGACAGCATGCGTGCACGAGCAGAGAGGACGGTCTCCTTCCTTCCCTCTCACTCTCGCTCGCTGCTCTCACTCTCTCACTCTCTCTCTGCCTAGTTCCGCTCGGTCATTCTCTCTCTTGCTCTCACTTCCGTGCCATTTTGTTCCTTCGTTGGTTGACTTTATGGGTCAACAAAGGTAAATTCTCGGTGGCTATTTGGGCGAACGGCAGCTGAATTATGCGTGTCCAGCAGCTGGGATTTCCTCCTTGGGTGCACGCCACCTTGCTTCTCCATGCAAGGGACGTGTCCTTAGCAAAGCCATATTCTCCCTTTTTGCTGTCCACCGAAGGAAGAGCTACGTGGCTCTCAGTCAGCAATCATCCTCCATAGTTGACCAGCTGCATGGAATCTCCATGAACATGCATGGAAGATGAGTGACGTGAATGCATGGCTGGGGAAATAGGGTCTTCGAGCAGCATGGGCTGCATGGGCGTGAAATGGAGTCTCTCGGCTCCTTCACCTAGGGTACATACTCAATGGGACGGCTAAAGTTCTAATGATAAGTAACTTGTCGACACATCCTTTGGAATAAACCTTGGTCTTGCCGGTAACGGTACATAGGAAATTTTTTTGACGAGACTATAATTTATTCGACAATCGGACCATTACTAAACATAACCTATCGGTCCATCGATGATGACGAAACAGTGTCTGCAAACGGTACCAATGATGTAGTCCGACGACACTTCCGTCGATCTGTCACAGACCGTCACATATTCGAGGGTCGACAAAAATCCGGATGTCACAATCACGACAAGTCTAGCCTAAGTGAACCCTTTCCATAACCTACGCCAAACCCAAGTAACCTCAACCTCCATATACTTGTTCCTCAATCAAAACCAAACCATATGACTCAAGCATATAATAAGCAAAGCATACAAAATTAAGCACATGATGCTCCACAACCTAGAATAGTCCTATGGTACTAAGGACGGTCCGAAATCCAAGTCGCGTAACACAACGGCATAGCTGACGATTAGGAAATCTACTTACAACCGGGACTAGGGGTGTTCGGGTGAGGCTTGTGGGCAATGGCCAAGCGAGCAGCAGCTCGCAGCATAGCAACCAATGACAGTAGGGACTATGGATGGCATGGCACAGGGAAGCGGATGGGCGGCGTGAGGATGGCAACGGCAGCTTGCAGCAAGCACTAACATAACAGGTGGCAACTAGGGTAGACGAGCAGAGGGACACAGGCATTAGGAGAAAGGGAAGGAAAAAAGAGAAAAAAAGAGAAAGATAGAGATGAAGGGTGTTCGGCCGAGAATGAAGAGGGAGAGAAGGGTAGAGAGGAGGAGGAGGACGAGGAGAAGAAAGCTTGGAGAGGAGGGTTATCCATCAAGCATTAATGCCACATCCATTATTGTCCTTCTCATCATCATTGGCCCTAACTTGGGATTCAAGAACACATCTTGGCCCTCCATTAGGCCATATGCCTTATCCAAGGCCAAATGCCTAAAGGGCAATTTGGTCCTTTCCTCCATTCATGCCTAAAAGTGGCGCCTACCTTAGTGTCTATGGCCTAACAAAGTTTGTCCCACCTCAATTTAAATCATAATAGGCTAAATTGGACTCACATCTAGGCTCAACAAAGTCCATATCCTTAAATTAGCACATTTCCTTAATCAATGCATTAACAAGATAACTAAAAATACTTCAATTTGAAAGAAATGTCTTGATAACATCTACAGTCCATACCCACAATAACCGGGGCTTGTGGCTAAGTTTCCATCGAAAACAACTTTAACGCGACCTACATGAATTCGGGTGGCATTGGCAAAATTCACGCGACTAGACTCAAACTAAGTTTGATGCCTATCAAGGGTTTTATGTACGACTTTCAATTGAGCTTGGTCGATCCATGAATGACCCTCGGTCGTCATGTAATTGAGTAAGATCAATTAGCCTACCTTGACTCACGATCGTTCGAGATCGGATTAGGGTCATTCACGATCAATAGATTGACCATGTAGCGTCACCCACGACTGGTATATACTTGAGCTAAATCGATCTATACCTATCCATTGACTAACTCATGACGACACGTGATCATCCACAGCAATCCTTATGGTCGAATGGTCCTTTCATGGTTGATTGCTTTGATCTATTGCAACCCAAATTTTGAACTGCCTAGCTCTTAATCAACTAGTTAGCTCATGAACAATTCCTAGGATTGAATCATAGCTTATTTTCATTGCCGATGTACTGATTCTTAGTTCATCCCACATGGTCTAAATAGGGGTTGAATCGAGGATGTCATAACTATTTAGTAGTTTAATGTTATAATAAACATAATATAGGAAATTTACTAAACTATTAAAAATATAGTTTAGGCATAGGAAGTCCCATTGCTTTCAAGCCTCCAATGCCCGGAGTGTTGTGACATCTCTCTCATATAGACTAATTACTAGGCACACCCCCAATAAGTACTTGACCAAATTCAGCTTGGTCAGATAGAAGTATATCTTATGCTGCCACTACTTAAAGCCCACACTGATGAATTTCTCTGATTTCTCATTCGGTGTTACTGGATGTGAAACCATCAAAGAAGGAAAAAAAATCCGTTAATTTATACCCATACCACCATGAATGGTTTCAGCCCGAAGGCTCTCAACATTGGCTGTCGCAACATAAGGCATCGAGATATGAACCCCTCCCCTAGGAGCAATCAAAATGACCATAGGAACATCTTTAGAAACATTTTGGGCATTAATGGGTACTTCATTATCATCGACCATCTCGATTTTCAAATAAATCCAACAAATGACCAAAGATAAATAATTGCCTTAAGATTATTGGAAAGTTAACATATTTGAGGAAAGATACGTAATGCTATTTGTTGTAACCAAAAAAAAAAACAAAAATAGAGATTATAACACTCAGAATGCAATAACAAATATATTAACCACCGAGCCAATGTATATATTATATTTACAAGTAAAGATGGCTGTTACAAACCAAATATAAATTTGGTAGATGCTATAAACTCGTGAAGAAATTAAACAAGAGATGAGGAATGGCTACCGAATCTCCTTAGGGCTATTTGTTCCTACCAACGATGCTAAGTGGTTTCGTGAATTCTACTTTCCAAGAAACAACACCTTGAATCTATTTGTATTAGCATTATATAAATAGGGTTTTGTTGAACACTTCTCAAAAACATCACTCGTAGCATATGACTTTTTAAAGGTGATTTTTTATTCAAAATGACTCTCTTTCTAGAACTAAATAGACTCGTCTATTTAAAGACAAAGAACTCTATTATCTAAGTTGAAGAGACATTTAAATTGATGTAGGAGAGTTGAGGAGACTTGTCCATTAATGCATCCATTAACTCATCCATTAACACATTCATTAACGTGTCAATTAAAGCTGTAGCATGTGAATTAAAGAGACGCGTGAATTGAAGAGATGTTTCACTAATATTAAGCCATTAATACAACAAAACCCACACACATGCGTCGGGGAAGGGGGGGAAGCTTTTGGAATTGGGGTGCCCAAAGAGGGATATCCCTTTTGAAACTTGCGTGCTAAACTCTCTTAGCCCGTCTTAAGAGGGGCGGGGAGAGCTTTTGGAACTGGAGTGCCCTTGAAACTTGGGTGCTAAAATCTATAAGCTCTTAGCCCATCTTGTGTAGGGGTGAAGACGGTTCCCGGTAGAGCATCGAGAACCCCTGGAACCGAACCGAAGGTTCCGGTTCGGTTCCCGGTTCTGGGAAGACAGGTTCCGGTTCCCGGTTCCATTTTCTTTGGAACCGGGACCCTAAGTAATAAGCGTAGAAACCCTAATTTTTTCTTTCATCTTCAGCCTTCTTCACTTTCCCTTTTCTTTACATTTCCTCTCTGCAACTCTCCATGCCCCCGACAACCCCACGCAGGTCACCGCCCTCCATGTCCTCCCTGCTCGCTGCCCTCGAAGCTACCCTCACGACCCACGATGTCGCCGTCGACGCTGCCGCTGCTCCGTTTGACAACGCTGAAGACTCTTGCCGTCGCGTGTGCCGCCTCCCAACGACGATCTGCTACCGGGCTACCACTGCGACGCTTTTGTTGTTCCACCGTCGCTGTTTTTCCGTAGACGACGCGGCTGCTGTGCAGACTTCAACGATGAACGGCCCGCATGTTAACGAGCCGCCGCATCTCAGCCTCTCAAGTCGAGCTCGCTCAACTCAGCCACTGATTTGAACCGAGTTCAGTTCATCTGAATCACTCTCTCTCTCTCTCACCGTCTCCGATTTTGCAGAAAGTCGCCGCCGGAGAAGCGAATCGGAGGATGGTCTCTCTCTAGGAGCATAAGGCGTCATCCGTCCTAAACCTAGGTTTGTTTGCTCTGTCATCTTCCATCCTCTCTGTGCTCGTATCTCTTCAATTGATTGAGGCTGGTGGTGGTGGGGGTGGTGGTGATGGTTCAGAGAGAGTGAAGAAGTGGAGAGACGCACTTCGCCAAGCGGCTAATTTGTCCGGATGGCATTTAGGCAACGGGTAATTGTCTAATCACTCTCAGCTAAGTGACTGGATTCTCTTGATTGCTGTTTGTTTTGTAGAGAATTTCTGTTAGATTAAAATCAGATTATAACTCTGTTGAGGGAAAAAATTACTCCCGAAGTCTTTCACTTGAAGTTCCCTGCTCAGGAAATGGTGGCTTTTCTCAGTGAAGGTTCACCGGTGTGAGTTTTCTAAATTGATGCGCTTGCCATTGCAGGGCATTATCCAGAATGGGATGAAGATCACCCAATCCACTTTGTGGGGCATTCGACGGGAGCGCAGGTCGTTCGGGTTTTGTAACAGATGCTCGCTGATAAGGTACCTGCTCTCGATCTTCTGCATTAGCGAGCATACTCTATTACATCGAAGGACAATCATTGACAACATTTTCAAACGACTGGGTTTGATGATTTTAGGCTTTTAATGGGTATGAGAACACTTCTGAGAACTGGGTGTTGAGTATCACATCCTTATCAGGGGCATTCAATGGGACCACGAGAACCTACTTAGATGGAATGCGGTAAGTTTAAGTTTTGCCTGTTATTTTGGCTTTTGAATCTCTTTGACGGGTCACACTGCAATTTCGATTTCTTAGTGCAATTTCTATAAGGTCAACTGGCTTAGGTAGATTTCTAGAGGTGATTCTAATCTGGCTGGATTTTCTTTTTACCCTTTCTTTGTTGCTGAAGTGTTGAAATGAGCTTATATAATTTACAGGCCAGAGGATGGAAAGACAATGAAGGCGGTATGTCTGCTTCAGCTTTGCCGTCTCGGAGTGATAGTATACGATTGGCTTGACATCCCATGGCTAAAAGCCTATTACAATTTTGGTTTTGATCATTTTGGCATTTCTTGGAAGAAAGTAGGGATTTGGGGTCTGCTAGAAATGGTAAAGATGAAACTTTGTTGCCTAACTTTAGCAGATTGTTTGAGAAATGGGATTTCAATTGAGTCTCCTTAGAAGAAGGAAGCAGAACTACGGGTTTGGAATTGGAATTCCAACTTTCAGAGTCTGATTCTTCCGATATATAAAGCGGATGAATTGAGGGACATCATTTCACCTTATGCTCCTGAAATTGCTAAATCCGTTCGCATGCAACAAATCAAACTTGTGGAGGAACAATGAGAACCCAAGAAGGTGCAGGAATAGAAACCTTAAGGATATGGAGAACACACCTTGAAGAAAACCAGGCATAAGTAGCATTGCATAAAGCCCAAGGGTTGGCTTCTTTTTTTCTTTTTTGAGTCTTGCATCGTCTTGTTCCTTATTTGGCTTTTGTTAATAGAGATGCTACAATTATCTGGAATTCTCTGGTATTGGTCTTTCGAATTAGACCACAGAACTAGGAACAAGAATTTGCTAAGACTTGCATGTTGCGCTTGAAGAGGACATTTGATTTTGTGAAATGTTTGATAGCCAGAATGCATTATCTTAATTTCTCTGTGTTGTAATGATTTATGGTTGGTCTCAAGCTGATATTCCCATCTCCAAGTTATAGGGTTGAACCTTGCTTGCATCAGTAGTCTTATGACTTTGTTTGGTGAATGCTGAACATTTTATCATGGGTATGGGACCCTTATGGTCACCCTTATGAGGGTAGTCACTGCTGGTCATGCCACTATCGCTTTCTCTCTCCACGTCATGACTTTGTTTGTTGCATAGTTTATTTTGAAAATGAAATCAAAAAAAAAAAAAAAAAAAAAAAGAACCTGTTGGAACCCTGGAACCGACCCGGAACCCGATGACGGTAGGTTCAGGTTAACTTTTTTCTAACGGGTAGGTTCCAGGGTTCCAAAAATGAGAACCTGTACTGGCAGGGTAGGTTCCTGGTTCCGGAACTGAACCGAACCTAACCGAACCGCCACCCCTAATCTTGTGTGCTCGACTGAGCTAGAGAGAGAGAGAGAGAGTTGGCTCTTTTAAAACGAACATGTTGATCTTTATAAGCTCTTGACTCATCTTTCGTTCTTAAATGGGCGTCCGTTAATAAGCCCACTTAGACCTCTATTCTATATAATCTTCACTTTACTTGTGGAGAGAGAGCGAAAGAGGGAGAAAGGAGGATGTGGAGGCACTAGGGTGCAAAGGTTGCCTTTGGTTCAATTTTACCAATGCCCTTTGAGACTCCAAAATCTCTTGGGTAAATGCAAATGATGTTTGGCAAATTTTTTAGATGGTTTTGGGGAAATGTAAGTACATTTTTCATATAACTTGATGTGCTTGTTCCAAGTAGAGAGAACAAGACACATGCGCTAAAAGGATACACGTTGCATATGAAATTTGATTATGCTGTACACAGACAAATAAAGCACACATAATTAAAGAAATTGTAACATATAGTTCTTTCGTTTTTATCTCTGCCATGTCCGTCAAGCAGAGCCCCAAAAGATCAAACATCTCGTCGAAAGTACAGATAATTGAGCAATCTCGTCAGCTCTTCGGGGCAGGGTCAAAACCGTGAAGCCTTCACTCATAGGTTTGTTATTACACCCTTTGGTGATTCTGGCGAAAGATAAGAAATGGGTCAGATTTGAAGCACAAGAAGGATTGCCCTCCGATGATAATCAAATTGGTCAATTTGTGGAGTCAAAATTACCACACGAGGATACGGATGATGCAACTGTAACCCTGCTTTCGGAATCGGCATCATCCAAGATACAGCAGAAACTTTCTTCGATTGTAGTGGATGAAGTCCTCAAGTTAGAGTAGGAGGTAATTCTCCATATATTTTCTTCTTTCCACGTAATCATATCATTAAATTAGGAAATAAATTGAAAAAGACATAGTGGTGACTGATCCAAAAGGCCGATGTTATTCTAGAGGCGTGCTGCTTGTGTAAATTTTGTGCCGCGTGCCAGAACTCGAAAAGCAAAACTGGTTATCTAGATGGCAATAAGAGTTCAGGAGAAGTATCAGTTTCATGACGCAGAATATGAGTTATAGCAGCTTCTCATTATGTTGTGTCTTGAGATTGAACCCTCAAACGAAATTCGTTTGCGAAGTTTAAAGGGGTTTCCCTAATGCAATATTTAATGATATCTTCTCAGCATTTGCCATCGAAAACTTCTATCTTCTTGTACAGTCACAGACCAATGTGGGATGAGAGTAAAGGTTGTTAATATGATGTTTATAGCTTGGGTTGTCTGATGCAAAGCAAAGGTAATGAATCCATTTATCAGACGTTGGTCCCTCCTTTTGGTTTTCGTTTGCTCAATTTCCCAAACAAAAGCATTGATACTTTCATGGAAGTAGCTGACAGGAGCTTAATCTGGAGTACGATATAACGAAATACTTGGAAATCAGCTTAAATAACCTTGTTTTGACTAGAAGATGGTTGAGATTGGCTTGGAAATTACTGCACTGAAATTTCACATTCTACAACTTTCAACTACCTATGTTTAGTTTTTGCTCGAGGTCCATTTGAATTTTTCACAAGATTCACCAAAATCAAAATTTTCGTCATCGACTGTACGTATATTTAGCGATAAATTTTTCATCAACTCAGTCCTTTCCTCTTCTCATTTCGTACTATTATAAAATGGTAACTGAAAACTAGTAGGGAGTTGTGCCTTGAGGTCTTATTTTCTTGTGATTTTCTAAGAAAATAAAGATTATATCCATAAACCACCCAAGTGGTTAACCTAAATGGCTTACCTGTCTTCCACAAAGTTGATTTACGTCATGACTATACCAAATGGTTCATGTCACTTTGCAAAGTTACAACATGTCTCGTGTGGAGAAATTTCTTAGTCGCTTATATCATGATGGAGTTACGATGACAAGCTCGCTAACATCAGACCGAGTGTTACAAAATAGTTATGACTTAAACCAAACATTTCTAAAGGACATGAGACTATAATGCTAACAGAGGGTAGCTAGTGCTGACCGTCTCTTTCCGCCTTTTTACTCATAGAAGAAGATTAACATCCATTATTTGCCAACTAAACAATCAAATTGACAATATACATATGCCGAAAAGCCTCAAAAACATTATGCAATACACAGAGCTATAGAGGGCCCATAACGACACATATGATAGCCAAGGCCTAAAAGGGCCCACATAAAGAGAAGGCCCTGGTTTAGTGGCAAAAGAAATGAGCGGTAATAAGCGCGTAATTTGAAAGCCTAGCAGCATCCGCCTTCGCGCTCCCTCTGGGCTGGTCGAAGCTTCGACCAGAGGTGAGGCGGCGGATAATGGTGGTGATGTGCACGGTAGTACCGGGGTCTAACTAGGAGGGCAATGTCGTAGGGACGGAAATTATTTGTATCACTTGAAATAATTAGTTAATAAAAAATATCTTTATTATCGGTAACAATTCATAACTAAACATTGTCGAGGCAATAAGAATATTTTTCGTTCATTTATCTTTTAAGTGATATAAGTGATCGTCTATAGAAAAATATTATCCAAATCGTTCTTTTTCTTTTTTGCGAAACAAACGGAACCTCAATATACTAATTTTTTCTCATGATATGTCTTAGCATGAGGACCAAGTCGTAAAGATGACCACGTAGATCAACATGTGAGATATTTGAATGTTCATAATTTGGAAACGGACACATGAGTTAATATCACTTGTAAAATGAAAATATCTTGAAAATCTAACAAGGCAATAACAAGTCATGGTATTTTCTACCATCACAGGATTTCCTCTTCATTCCGTAAAAGGACCAAATTCTCGAAAAAGGGTTATGGAATACGCCATTGGCATACAATAGACCTTCAACTTAAATAATTTTTTTAGGTGAATGATTTTATGATCATTGACACAGAGGGTCTATTTGATAACCCAATTAAGTACTTAAAACAATGAGCACTTAATAAAGATTGACTTTGTCTGATGATCATAACCATTAACTAACAATGAATTAAAATATTCAATTAAGTAATAAAAATCACTTATGCGGTTAAGTAAGGAAGGGGTTTCTAACCAATTATAAGTATAAAAATAATTGACGGCAAGTAGAATCTCACCATTTATTTGCTAAAATATATGAATAATGATCACAATTCCATGTATGTTACGAACTTAATAATATCCAGTTATTATCAAACAACTTGTAATTTCTATTATCAGCATTTATTTTTCAGTTTTATCGAAAGAGCCTAAGAGAAGTACTGCATCACAGACTGTTGAAAATTAAAATTCACTCAATCACTCTGACAACTTTGAGGAAGAAGAGACTTCAAAGAGAGAACTTAAAGAGGAATGTCTCCTATTTGAACGCTCACATCAGATGCTAAAGCACATAGACTTAATGAGAGCCAATTGCACCAGCATGAAAGCCAGCTTTAGACAATTGGGGAAATAAATCAAAATTCAGTTCTAATTTGACCACAAAGTAGCCAAGTTATCAATTTGTTTGTTCTCGGAAAGTGGATTAGTGAAAATGTTTTAAGGTCTCATAGTTTGGACTTAAATAAAAGTAAACCCGCCAAATCAAATTACTATTCAAAATTTTGAGGGCAAAAGTGAACTGGACCGATAACCGGCCCAAACCCACCCTAAATAATTGGGTAAGGGTGAATGTTTTGGTAACCGAGAGAGAGAGATATGCGAAGAATCTTTGTTTCGTGCTTGAAACAGTCATAATGATACAATATTCAGTCTTTTAGCTAACATTTGTATAATATACTAAATAAATGTATAACCTATATATTTCTCTATGTTGGATGAATCAAGATAAATGCTAGATATAATGAGAATCATAGTAAATTTGCTTGGCTAAGTCATGCGATAATTTATCAGCTGGGTGCTCAAAGGGGCATGCTCGGTAGAATAACTATTTACATATTTTTATATTTATTTATTAAACTAATTTACTAGGGAAATCTTGATATTTCTAGCATTGCTCAAACAGTAAACAGACTTTGACGAACTCAATAAAGTAACTTGTACTTTAGATGACCTGTTTTGGAGATTTGAATGTCAACCAAAAGCAATAGATCTGCAAACATTAGACTAATTATCTATCTAATTTCAATTCGAATACTCTGAACTAGCAAAGACTCCTAAAATAGCATCAAAGACTGCTGAAATAGAATGGATGAATGTTTCATTTATTTCGTCGAAAATAAATTATTTAAAAAAATATCTTTTTAAAATGATAGTTTGTGAATAAACGAAAAATATTTTTGCTATTCATGAAAATGTTTACATGTAAATTGTTGTTGCTAATGAACCCATTTTACATTGACCAATTATTATAAAATAATATAAGAGATCATTCTTAAGAAAATATTTTTAAATTATCTATTTTTTTGTAAAACAATCGGAGCTTTAAAGTCCAAGTCTTTTCTGACAAGAAAAAAAAAAGGTCCGAGTCTTTTTCTTTATTATTCTTCATCCCTCAATCAAGTGTTCATGCAAGTATTTGGATTCCAACGAGGGAAAAGGGTGGACATTTCTGGAATTAGTCAAGGGCACCTCCAATCAGTTTGAAGGAGTATAGGAGAAGTAATAGAATCGTTTACAGCTATTATAGCTATCATCTTGATTCGTCGGATTGTGGAATCGTTTGCTCTCACGAGGATTGAGAGAGAGGGAGATCTACTTTTGCGGCCAAGTCCCTGTAGTCTTCACTTTTCTTACAATGGTAAGCCCCTCTAGTCTCCACTTTCCTTACAAAGTCCTTTTACTCGCACTAAAAAATTTAATCAAATCCGTCGAGCATGAAATTTGGTCAAATACAACCGGCGTGACTAGCCTAACAGTAATGTTAATTGAATATTGACTAAGTGGACACCCACTAAGGGACCGCGGATGGTGAGTGAATTGAATTTTTTTCAATTTGCTGTTGAGAGAGAGAGACGTAGCCTTTATAAAATAACTGTGCAAAGCATTTTGAGTAGACATCTAAGGGTGCGTTTGATTCAGCATTTTCAATGGGCTTTCAGGCCTTAAAGCCCCTTGGGGAAATGCTGGACCGTTTGGTTCAATTTTTTAACCAGCTTTCAGCTTTCAACTTGCCTTCAAAATGCTAAAAGCCCAAAACTAGTAGGGACTAGCTTTGGGCTTTCAACATTCCGCTGAAGGCTGAAATTATTTTTTTCTTTCCAAAACTATCCTTACTAATTCTTCATATTTCCGATTTTGCCCCTCATTATTTATTTATTTTAATTGAAAAAGGAGGCAGCCCTTCGCCAGTCTGACGAGCCAGATCTGGCGCCGGCGACCGTCGACCTCGGGCGACCTCCGACGAGGGTCGCGCGACCTAGCCGAGGGCCACCGGAGGTCGCGCGACCTCGAGCGACCCTCACCGAGGGTGGCTCGACCCAGGCGAGGGCCGCCTGCGGCGGCGAGACCCGGGCGCGGTCGCTTGGGTCGCGCGGCCCCCGGGTCGAGCGACCTCCGCGGCTCTCGGCTGGTTGTGCAACCCTCGCCCAGGTCGCTCGACCTCGGGCGACCTCGGCCGACGACCGCCGATGCCGATCCGGCTTGCCGGAGGCCGTAGCCCTTCGCCGGTCCAACAAAGGGTTTATTTCAATTTTTTTTTTTTTAAAAATATATATATATATATATATATATATACATATATTATACATATATTATACTCATCAAAGCCCATTGCGAAAGTTTTTTTTACCAAACGCACATTCAACTCAAAGTCCATTTGCAAAAATTTTTTATCAAACACAGTTGCATTTCCCCAAGTAGCATTGGGCTTTCAGAATTTGCATTTGACTCAAAGTCCCTTGCAAATGTTGAACCAAACGCAGCCTAAATTTGTCTAATGGGATTGTGGAATCGTTTCTTCTCCCAAGGATTGGCAGAGACGGGAGATCTACTCGTGCGGCCAAGTCTCTGTGGGGACGTAGCCTTTATAAAATAACTGCGCAAAGCATTTTGACAAGAAATCTAAATTAGTCTAATGGGATTGTGGAATTGTTTCTTCTCCCAAGGACTGGCAGAGATGGTAGATCTACTCGTGCGACCAAGTCCCTGTGGTCTCTATTTTTCTTACAGAGTTCTTTTACTTCTCCGGAATATTTAATCAACTCCCTCGAACACAAAATCTAGTCAAATTCTAATGGACATGACTGTCGAAAGAAGCCTAAGAATAATGTTAATTGAATATTGACTGCGTGGACAACCGCCAAGGGGCCACCGAGAGTGAGTGAATTGATTTTTTTTTTTTCAATTTCCTCTTTATGCTCCCATTAATTCATTATGCATGTTGGGTGTTTAGTAGGCAATATTAAATCTACGTAGCGCTTTGGTGTCTTTTGCAAAAGAAAATGAGAGAGACAGAGAGGGAGGGAGGGGGGAAGAGAGGGAGAGAGACTAAACGCCCAAAGCTTTTTGACCAGAAAGTTAATTGGGTCTAATGGGCAAAAGTCAAAGTAAACTGAAGTCTATTGGACCCACGTGGATAGAATTATGGGGATGAGGGGAAGCCTTATCTGCACGAAGGTCAACCCCTTTCGTTTCTACGTCTTTATTTTCTTAGGAGTTTATGTACATGCCACCCCTAGCATCCGTTGATCTTGATCTTCAAGCTCCACGAGACCAGAACTTGGAAATCCTCTTCACCAGCGCCTCCCAACACGCAAGCATAATACCACCGTTACGTGCGAAATGCGCCCGCAACTTTTCTGATAGATGTCCGGCTGGTCCACAGTCAAGGACGTGATCGGCCATCATAAACAGCCTGAGCTTTTTCATCTTTTTGAACGAGTTTGCATGCAAGATCAAGTCTTGTACATCTATCTTGTCTAGTTTAAGGCCTTCAATAGCATTTGTTCCCTGTTAGAGCACAATAGAGATATTTATGCATGTCGCAAGCACTTGAAAATAAAGTCATCTAGGTTGTTTCCAAAAAAAAAAAAAAAAAAAAAAAAAACAACTTTAACGATAATGTTCAAATTTGTTTTGAAACCATGCTGGTCTAAAAACCATTATAACACAAGTAGTTCCTAAATGAAGATATATACATCTTATGATGAAAGGGCGAATGTGAGGGTTTATAATAGGTTATGTAACCGTCAATTTGACCATGAACACTGTCCGTTTAAAGATAAGAGTAACAAAGTACAAAAAAAGTGTCTGAAACCCTAATGTAATGCTTAAATTTTAAGTAGCAATAATAAAAATTGTGTTTGTGTCTCTCCTAATTATCCAATCTAAAGTTTTTTAAACCACGTGTAGATGCAAAGTCGACAAAAAAGAAAAAGAAAAAAAAGATATACATATGTGTTCAAATTAGTTTTTCTTTAGCACATGCTTAAACTTACCGAGTTTTGCCTAACCACTTGTAGAGCATCCTCGTGATGCCATATTCTACTTCGCTTACTGGGGTTATTAGGGCACTCTTGAATCACAATCAGTCTACCCATTTCTTGAAGCAAATCATGCATCCATATTTTGTTATTTTCATCGATGTATATGAGTGACTTTTGAGCAAGAATCTCAATCCCGCTATTTGTGAGGACGCCACATTGGTTTAGGGATTTGATGATATCTTCTTTGTCATATCCATTGAGAAAACACGCGATGTCAAGAAAAATCGTCCTCTCGTTGGCCTCTAAGCCATTGATAACAATCCTCGGTATTTCATGAACCTTTCCCTGAGGGATTTCTTTCAATCGATCAAAAGCTCTTTGCCATTCCTTGACACTTTTGCCATTCAAGAAAGAACCCATCAAGGTGAGTACCAAAGGAAGTCCTTTAGAAAAACTAGTGAAACAATTTGAGAGCATCTTATAATCACTTTTGGGGTATCTTTCGCGGAATGCATTCCAACTGAAAAGCTCAAGAGCTTGATCATCATTCAACGGTCTTACTTTAAAGATTTCCCCACTTAAACCGGTTAAGGTTTCTTCCTGTCGAGGGATCAAAATAACTCTACTTCCCAAGCCTAAGTTTATTACCTCGATGAGGTGGCACAGTGGATCCAACAATCCTTCAACGTCATCAAACACCAACAAAACCCTCTTGTTGTGAAGCTTACTCCTCATGAAATTTGTTACTACATGAATATCATTGCCAAACTCCAAAACTCCATCGCTGAGAATGTTAGCAAAAAGGGTCTCCTGCAGTTTGATGAGTCCATCTTCGCTTGTTATATCCTTCACATTCGGAAGAAAGCAACTCCTATCAAACTGATCTGCAATTTGGTGGTACAGAGCTCTCACTATTGTGGTCCTACCTATCCCCCTTGTGCCAGAAATTGCCAGGATCCGGACCTCCTCAACCTCTAATCGGAGTAAAGAGAACAAGGCTTGTACCTGAGAATCTAAAGCAACTGAATGGAAAGCAAGTAGGCTCGTGTATGAGCAACTCAGTCTTCTTGAGATTTTCTCCACGACATATTGGATGAATTCAGCTTCAAGTCTGTAAATTCCAACAACTAAAAGGTGTGACTCCATTATTCGTGCTCGTAAAAGATGAAAAAAGGATCAATAAAGTTATATTCTCGAACTTAGAAATCATCCATCTAATCTAATTTACTATCTGATATAATAGAAATTAGTGGCATGTGAGAGGTTGACATGTGCTTTCATAATAGTCGCACATCTCCTTCTCATGTTTCCGCTACTCTTCAGTTGATTGGAAATGATACATTTCTGAAACAAACAAGAGAAAAGCTTTTGGCTAATCCATTAAGCAAAAAATTAGAAGAAGAGGGATTGTTATAAGCATATGAAAAAGTTCTCTAAGCTCACCGAAAAAGAGGTTCTACTAAAGAAAATTTCTTGGTCAGAAAAGGAAATAATATCGAGAGATGAGAGAGAGAGAGAGAGAGAGAGAAAGCTTTAAGAGCGGGCAATCATAGAAAGAAGAAAAACAAACTAGAGGCTGAACTTTCTTTTAAACCCTAGCAAGGTACCATAGTCCAAACAATACAAAGACTGACAACTTCTTTTTTTATCTTTCTTTTTGCTTTTGACAGATAGGTCATTCCATAGTGGAGAGTTTTGGTGGTGAAGGGAAGGGTTGCATTAAAGTTAGGGTTTACCCTGTATTGGCTGTGGAAGATGTCTGGACTTGCCAATTTTCGTTCTCTTTAACAAAAAGAAGCATGGAACTCCTGAGAACCTCCTATAGAAAAAGAAGGTCATATGCTCACCCACTTGTATGGTTTCAACAATGGGACTCGGAGTAAGAGAGGGAAATGATGCATGAAGGAGATTGGCAACAGCAAAAATCATTGTTCTCTAGAGATTTCTTCATGCTTGAGGGATGAAGTGAGGAGAATAAACTTGTTTGCTTGTTTGTTTAGTTACGAAATATAAAGTGTGGGATGAGGGTTACAACTGGAAGAAACGGGATATCCATCAATTCTTTTTCTCTTCCTTGAACTCTCAACAGAAGGTTATCTATCGTTTTATTTAGCTGAACACTTCTAAAATTTGCTATATATGGAGGAAATCAGCATATGCTGAAACATATGCTTCCAGGGTAAAACCTAGTAAATGCAAGAAAAAAGGTTGTTTATAGAAGATGACAGATGGTGTCAAAGTTGCAAAATATCGTTTTTCTTTGTTTTCCTGCAAGCTGTAAATATCGAAAATGTATCCAAAAATATGCTGCAGCGTCAATGTTAAAGGTCTTTGATGAGCCAAACAATAGAATGGAATTGCTATTTTAAGAAAGTTCGATTCCTTGTAAAAGGTTTCCAAACATTCCAAACTTTCCTACCACCCATAGACGAAGAGATTGGGCTTTAAGGGCAAGTTTTGTTGTTTAATGGATATAATAAGAAAGTTCCCTTACCTGTTTCCAAGAGACCATCCAGTGAGGTTGCCGGCTTTTCGGAGAGCGTCTCTCCACCTTCGGACGTTGTCGGCATTCCCCTGCCCAAAACCCTTCTTACTTTGGCCAATCCACGCGAAAGATCCGGACTGCTCACGCATTTCTCTGGGGTCGAGAAGAGAAGTGGAGGGGAAAGAAAGAGGGCAAAGAGATGGGAGGAAATTGCAGTTGGAATTGCAATGCTCTCTTGTTTCTGAGGCTTGGATACAATGGAGGAGAAGGAAAACGGAAGAAAAGCTTGCTGTTGAGTTGGATCATCATCTTACTAGAATTTGCCATTGAAACACCCCAAAAGCAAAGTGAAGAAAGAACTGCACCGGGTTCATCCCCAATGCAAGCTCGCTTTACGTATCTGTAATGGAAATTTAATATCTGAGCCCTCTCTCTCTCTCTCTCTCTCTCTGTCTCTCTCTTTCTCTCTCTCTGGGCTTACTATGACATGAATTTTTCTGCAGTGCGCTGATTGAACAGTGGAGAGCTATGAGGCTACTCCGCCGCCTTTTATATAGGATTCGATCCCACGGTGGGATATTAGAGATCCGCTTTGACAGCTTTTCGCCTTTTGCTTCTTTCTATGAAGGATTTCTTGGATCCAGCGGAGCTTTATTTCCCGCGCAAATAAAGAAATTGGGTCATGTGAGAGAGGACTTCCCATTTGGCCTCTACTTGTGGAAGCTCCTTTACCGTCTGCTTTAGCACTAAACGAGATTATCAATGTAATTAGAAAGATAAAAAGAACGGAAACGTGCATACCATCTACTAGAATTAACTGATTATTGGATGTAATGATTAGAAGATTGGTAATACATTTTCATGTGTAGAATTCAATGTGTGAGTACAGAATCTTGTACTTATATTTGACATGGTCAAGAATAATCTATTTTGAATTCATGTCAATTTATATCATTCTTGATTTTATCAATATTAATATTACCAGACTCATCAATCCATGTTAGAAGTTATCATTCCCCGTACCACCAAATTTTGATAAATCATTTAGATTCGCTACATGTTCATTTTATTTTTCAATATGTTCACTTTGGTCGAATATAATTAATATATATTATTATTATTATTTATTTATGAATATCAATGCGATTGATATGTGGCTAGTTCTTTTGAGGTGATGTCCTTGTTATGTGGCCATTGCATCAATATTTTACTAAAGAAGTATGTCAAAGGTCAAAATCATAATGTATAGCACTTAGACCTTGATTACGCATATCACTAGTACAAGGCTCTAAAGATGGCTCTCGCGCGACTCGCATTATCAATAGTTTGAGGTGCTGGAGGTAGCTCCCAAGAGACTTACACCACGAGACTCGCATTGTAGGCCCTAGAGGTGGATCTAACGAGGCTCGCATCCCTGTGTAACACTTAGCCTTAGGGTGCGTTTGTTTGTGTTTCTGTTCAAAAATTGTTCCAGGGAACAGAAATAGAAAAAATTATTTCTGTTCCGAGGAACAATTTTTGACCAGAAAAACGCGTTTGGTAAACTTGTTCCGAGAATAAAAAAAGAACATAAACATGTTCGGTAAATTTGTGTTCTTTTTTTGTTTCTTTTAATTTTTTAATATTTTTATTTTCTTTTTTCTTTTTTTCTTTTTTTTTTCTTTTTTTTTTTTTTCTTCTTTTGGCCGGTGGCCGCCGGCCTCGACCATGGCCGGCGACCGGTCGACGAGGGTCGGCGGCCTCGCCCGGCCACGGCGAGGCTCGCCGGCCCCCCGAGGCTCGGCCTCACCTTGGCCGGGCGAGCTCGGTAGCGCCGGATCTGGGCTAGCCCGAGCTCGCCCAGCCAAGGCGATCCGGCAAGGCCGAGCCTCGCCAAGGGCCGGCAACGCTTGGCCTCGCTGAGGGCCGGGGACACTCCGGCAAGGTCGTCGACCCTCGACGGCGTCGCCAGCCCTCGACGGCCGGTAGCTGGCCATGGCCGAGGCCAGCGACCGGCCAAAGAAAAAAGAAGAAGAAAGAAAAGAAAAGAAAAGAGAGGAGAGAGAAAATTTGTTCTTAAAATTTGTTCCAGAAACAAGAAACAAGTTTTTTTTTGTTTCTTGTTTCTGTTCTTTTCTTGTTCCCAAGAACAAAAAAACAGAATTTTTGTTCAGAAACAGAAAAAAAGAAAATAAACAAACACCCCCTTAGTATGATATGCATACTTGCAACTCTTCATTGGGCTCCTAGCGGTCATGAACATTAATCCATCAACTCCAATAATTCACAAAACAATCCATATTATATATCACAAATTGGTTTCACAAATCAAAACAAATAACCTTTTCGCAACATAACTCATTTGCCAAAAATACTTATCGTAAAGTATTTCTCAAATTATTTCCAAACTCATTTCATAAATGAGTTCATTATACATATCCTTTCACAATACATTTTCTAAAACCATTCTCAAACCATTGCATCAGTATTTTACTAAAGAAGTATGTCAAATACTGGTCAAAATCACAGTGCATCAGTTATGTAAGGAAAAAAGCACTTGGTAAAAAATTGAAATTCAATTGCTTGAGCGTGAAATCGGTCAAAACTCAATTGTCATTAGTCAAATTTACCAATTCAAAGGAATGTGAGCATGTCTATCACCTCTGTATTCCTTTCCTTCTTTTTCAAATTATTAAGTACTATGTATTATTTTGGAGCAATACTGACCTGTCAATAAAGTTGGTTAATTTCCCATGAAGTTTTCTACTCTTGAATAATATCACCATCATAAGCAGAGTAATTTGTGGTCCCAGTTGCACGGCCACTAATTGGAAGTGAGGATGCCGTTATCCTAGCGGGGTTGTTTGAGAATATATTTGAAGGTATTTTCTTTATCTATTGTTTCTAGGTTAAACTCATGTATTTAAGTAGACGTTAAAAAAGACAAAAGCTCTGTTTCGAAACATAAAGTATGAGCTTGTCCTTATCCATTTTATTGAAATATTTGATAAATGCATTTATGTATTCACTCTATTTTTTTTTTTAATCCACTGAATCAAAATCATTTGAACGAAACTTAAAAATTTCACGAGTGTTGTTTTTAATTTGTTCTACTTTCGGCTAGTTTTTATAGAGCGACTTTCTTTATTAGATTAAAATTTTTAATTTATTTTTTCCTTTCTTGGATAAAGAGATTTCACTGTATCAATAATTAATCAATTTAGTTAATTATATCATTGACGGATATATTTAGTTGTAAGAAATTTTATTTAAAATTAATCATATCGGTTAAGAGTATATTATAAATTAATTTATTTAATTTATGCATTATTCTATATAGTTTGAACTCAATAAGAGATAATATATGGATGTATACTTTCTTTTTATCATTTTGCACAATTTAAACTCAATAATAGATAAAAGTTTGGAAATGACAAACTAAAAGCCTATTGATTGAATATGGGCCATGTGGCAAAATTGCATCACAGGTCTTGTCACATAATAGTCTTGTCATATTGTAATGACAGAGATAAAATGAAATGTCATGTGGCGAACATAGAAGGAATATCATTTTATGAGAGTTACAAAAATTTGAAGAACAATGATGTTCATTTCAAAAGTGTATATATTTGTAGTTTTGCAAGGATTTCGTTCCCATCTTAATGTCCCCATAAAATACTAAAATCAACTTTCATCAACATTATTTTGAGTTTATTATTATTATTATTATTTTGCCTTTTTGCTTGGCATAAAATAAGGGTAGTATATTTTCTTTATGTTGACATAATGCAGTTATTTTCCTTCATAGCACTGAAATAGTTTTGGGTACATGAAATTTGCTTATAGTGCATTTCACAGTATATACTTTAAATTGTTCGTGCAACACGCGGTCGAACGACTAATTGCAAATAAAATGATATTCAGACTTAAATTCCGCATTAATATCCCTTATACTTCTTTAACATGCTTTCTCATATGAATTTTGCTCCCTTTTCATGGTTCGACTAATGTGAGTTTATGACGTTGATCAAGAGTAAGCCGCATGATCCTCATTACCACTAAGAACTTCGTTCTTCTTCTTGTTTCAGTGCACTGCACATCTATATTAAGAGGTCGTTCATCTTAAAATACTCTTTTTTATTCCCTTATAGAATATTATGACTATTCTGACACGTAATAGAGCGATCAGAGAAGTGTCGTGTTTGAAATCTGTTGGTCCTGTGGACATTCTTTTCAAAAAAACATGGATTTGAATAAACTCATTATGCTAAATTTGATTGTCAAGATTATTTACTGAATAGCTGACATTATAAATAAACACGGTATTTCTAATACAAAAAATTTTCTTTGACGGATGACCCTATAAACGTCAGATATAGGCATACACTATTTAATTGGGAGTTTGATGTTCATAGGTTAGGACTAGGACTAGAACTAAAAAATTATATATACAGACACACACATTTCAAGTTGAAAAAAAAAATATATATATATGGATGAAAATTCACAAATATGCCATTGCGATTTTGCAATAATTCTGGATAGATTTATATATTATTTATAGATTAATGTGTATTTTGTGTCATTTGCTAAGAGTTATTTTGGGACATTTAGGAGAAGTGCTTCGACGCGGAGATCATTGGGCTATATATTTTGGTATTAGCTTTGGGCCAAGTTATGCATATATTATCTGTGTATATAAAGATTTTATTTTGAAATATCAATAAACTAAATTTTTAAGTTGATGGAACAAATTATTGCATCTAAGTTATAAAAAGAAAAATTAAAGGTTTAAAAAGCTAGATTTCACGGTTGTGCACATTCTCCATCTAAAATTTTTAATACTAAAAATAGTGTAGCGTTAAAATTATAATAATTTTTCAAATTGATGAGAACAAAGACTTGGATCTAAGTTACATTAGATGATGATCCGTATCACTAAAGAAAAGTTTGATTTTTTTTTTTCCTGAAAATAAGGTTGAACTTTAAGTTGATGGAGCAAATTCTTGAACTTTCAGTTAATAATATTAATATATCAATGAAAAATCACATAGCACGTTAGTCCATATTTGACAAATGAACGATGTAAATATGACTTTAATAAGATAATAACACTTATTTTACCTACAAACGAACATTGCTAAATTAAAAACAAGTTAACTGTCAACACAAACCATTTATTGAAGAAAACAGTTACTTCAAACAGGCGCTATTACATGATAGTGCAGATTATATAGATATATGATGTTAAAGGATCGTTAAAAGAAATCTGACAAACAAATGACATTGATGATCAGTTGTTGAGTTCAACACTACAATATTATAGCTCATCTCTAAGAAATTAATAAAAATTATAAAATCAATAAAATAAGTATGGTCAAATAAATAAAAGAACCGCCATTATATAACTTTTACAGTATATCTTTAATGGGTATTAAATGAATAATTATGACTAAAAATATAATCAATGATGACCCTTACGGTTAAATGCATAATCATAGATAACTTCTAGCACTTTGCAATTTAGATATTTTGGAAGAATTGGTTAATATATTGATACATGATATAACAATATGTTTGTTGAACATTGAAAAACTACACAATATGATAGCACGTATTTGATGATTATATAATATCAGTGGATCATTAAAAAAATCTTACACCATGGTATTTGCAAATAATATAAACATAAGAAAATTAATTAAAATAAATTTAAACAAAAAATCAAAACCTTATGTTTCTTGAATAATAGTACATTTTATATATTAAAATTTCCCTTGTTTCATAAATAAATATGACCGACTGCACAATTATTGATGACCTCTATGATTAAATGCATAACTAGAGATAACTCTTAACAATAATTTTTCAATATCATATCTGAGTATTAACCATAAAAATCATGTAAAATGTAAAATAAATCCTATTACTTTATAATTCATGGTGATAATCAATGTCTCTTTGTAATTAGTGAGAATAACTTTGAATAAAGGATCATACTAAATTCATGAAATGAGATTTTGAAAAAGTTTCAATATTACAACGGAATTCAGTTAGTCTTGAAGAAATTCTCAAAATAAACTCCACAAATAAATGATACTAAACTATCAATAAAAAAGTTATTCTGCATTCAAAGTATATTAATGACATGTATTTCACAAATAAATGGAGATTATACAATGATAAGAATGAAAATTAGTAAAAAAAAAAAACATTATACAAAAAAAGTAATGTGCCTAAGGGTTGGACAATGATGAGGTAATTAATATTAGCTGTGCAAAGAAAATTATGTCACTACTCTATCTATGGCGCAACCTTAATTAACACCCTTTTTCATTCTATTGTCACACGTGCTCGTCTGGTTTATTTTCAATAAAGTTGTTAATATTGGAGTATATTGGTAGCATTTGGACTTCTTTCTATTTTCTACCAAATGTTAAGCCAGAAAGCTTTTAATTTCCAAACCGAATCATCATCCCCTTCGAATATTGTGCAATTTGCATTTGTTTCTCTAGACTGAAATAGTTTTCAGTTCATAAAGTAATAACTATCTTAAATGGAGCAACGTTTTGTCGCGAGAAAGAACCATCTGTGGAAACAGCCCACCATGTTGCGCTCTTCAATTTTCAATATTTTCAATAGGTGTAACTTATTCATTTTGGAGATCTAATCGTACGCACTATATGTGGAAACGTCTCGTCGGTACTTGTAGCTCCTCCTTGATGGAAGCGCATCAAGTACGGGGCGCAACTAAGTCATATTCTGCAAAACAAATAATAGTAATGGAACGAAAGACACGAAGATGTGTGTGTGTGTGTGTGTGTGTGAGAGAGAGAGAGAGAGAGGCAAGCAGCTGAAGTTGGTTCATTTGGTAGCAAAGACAGGCCAAAAAATGGAATTAATAGAAAAGAGAAAAGACAACATGAATAAATGGTCCAATTCCATTAAAAAGCATCAATTTTAAGTTACGTTCTAATTCTGCCTCAAATTTTTTTTTGTTTCATAAAAAAATCAACTTTAAATTGAGTTCCAATTCAAACCTTAACTTTTTCTTCTTCTTCTTCTCCTTCTTTTTTATTATTTTGTCTCAACTTTTAGTCTGTACCAAAATCTGATCTTGTCAAGTTTTTGTCTAGTGATGCCGTTGAATTTCTGGTATGCCATTTTACATTTGAATGGAAATCACTACCTAATCACCGTCTGCTACCTTGTCACTAATATTCACACTTGATTGAGCTCATCACTTCCTCTATCCCCATCGTTCTTTGAGTCACAATACCTGTCTCTCTCTCCTCATTTCTCAATCTTCCTAGCTCTCAACCTGAAGTTAGTAACGACTGAAATTTGATCTAGCAAGCTTGATTAGACCTTGGAGGTGTCAGCCATGGCTGATCAGGAGGGAAGATCAAGAGACGAAGCGAAAGGGAAGATGGAGATGCAGGGGCCTACCTAGGAGCATCAGTGGCGTTGATCGGGGGTTGCGGTGGCTGTAGTGGGGGATCAGCGGCGGTACTAATCAAGGATGGAGGTGGTTGAGGGTGCAGTCAAGAGTGAACCGGAGAGAGAGACAATGTGCGACCATTGGTTTGGGGGAAGAGGGATGGTTGGATGTTTTCATCCTTATAATTTGGAGTTTTTGGGAGAAGATGCAAATCACATATTTACAAAATTGAGGATCACGATTTAATAAAGAGGAGTTTTAAAATTTTATTGGAAAAGTAAATAACACCATCATTCATTGTCATTGTGGTAATATAGTCTAAAATGTTATTGAATTTCCATTGATCGTTCTAGAAGACTACTTAATGTAGATGAATACATTGAAGTGATCGGTCTATCCAATTCATATCATTAGTCACGTCATTTACAAAATAAAGTTAAGTTAATACCATGAAAAATCTTAAATTGGTACTTATACGATAAATATATCCTAAACAAATTTTTTCACTATAAAAAATTCCAAAGGGGTAGAACTGTCATAAATTACCATCTTTTAATTTTTATTAAATTTTACCATTAAATTACTAAAGTAGATGACATATCGCAATTGATCGATGTGTCAATTTAAAGTTTCATCCTCCATCTATGATAGATGTATTAGTTTGTGGTTTGTCGTGATATTAATAAAATTTAACGGAAATTAATGTGGAGTAAATTTATCACAAATATATTAGTTTAGAGATTTTTCATGACATAAAATTAGTTTTGAGTAAATTCTCTATTGTATCAATTTGAAATTTTTAATAATATTAACTCAATAAAATTTGCACGGTCTAAATGGTTTTGCCTCGTCACTTAGATCGTGCAATCATTACTCCTCCCCTTT
Source organism: Eucalyptus marginata (assembly GCA_014182565.1). NCBI lineage: Eukaryota > Viridiplantae > Streptophyta > Magnoliopsida > Myrtales > Myrtaceae > Eucalyptus > Eucalyptus marginata. The sequence goes on from CM024591.1 coordinate 19,173,861, forward strand.
AAATTTAGCGGTGCATATTTATTTGGATAGCATCGTTGACCTGTATATTTTTTCGCCAATCAAATTAAATAGCCACTACAGCTCGGTGCTTTGTGACGACTTCGTTTGGGCCAGCTACATAACAGGAAGGGAGTTGACTTTCCTTTTCTTTTCTTTTTTGGGTTCAGAAAAAGCGAGTTGACTAGGAGTGTGCTCATGCTGTCGACCACTTGCGTTTCACTACTCATTTCACTCCGGGCCTGTATATCGATAAAGTTCGCCAGACAATTGTCCATGTGCTAGCTTGCTGCAGACAAACAAAATCTTACAAAGATTTACGTTACTACTGGTGATATACGGTCTAATCCCCCGGTAGTTTCGGCTAATCTTAAGCTTTCAGATAAAGTTGATGATGATGATGATGCTCAATTGCTCAGTTTGAGTCATCGCCTTGCGAGGGTGAAAAGAAAAGAATATATTTAGTATTTTCATTCTCATGTCGTGTCCATTTGTCATCCTTCAATTAGTATTTGAATTTGGGCTAGAACATTAAATAAAGAATCTATTTATTTCACGAAAAACTCCTTTCTGAAATTTTAATTTATTAAAAAAGACTATTCGCATCACTTACAAAAATATATAAAGAAATATATTTTCATCGTCAACGAAAATATTTAGACTTAAATTATTGTCGATAATAAATATTTTTCTTTTGTTAATTATCCAAACAATATAACCAACCATTTTTAAAAGAATATTTTTCAAATCATTTATTTTTCATGAAATAAATAAATTCTTAATATGACATTCGCTTTCCATTAACATGGAATACAAGCACTTTAAGGTTATAAGAAAACTGATATGTCATAAAATAATGCATAAATTATCGAGTCTTGCAATTAAATCAAGGTGGGTTCTCTGAAAAAATAAACGAAATTTGGCGCAAGTGCCGATACTCACTGTACGGGGAGAGTCAACAATAATTAGTTCACTTAAAGAACCGAAGACTTGCTATTGGTCATGCAGACGATGCTTTCCCTACTTAAAATATACTCAAATTTATAATATTTATAAATAGGACAAACTCGATTGTGTTTTCTGGCTTGTGCTTTTTGGGAGCTATCTGGCATTGGGTGGTTGGACGTATAACTAGCGACACAAAGTTCGAGTGTCGACCGGTCCCTCTTTGTGCGACCTCAAATGACGATCGCATGTGCGGCTGAATTTCTTGAGTCGCACGCTGGGGCATCATGATTGAAGTGGCTGAATATATAAAATAAATAGGGCACGTCCACTTACTACATCGGGCGCCTTTTAAGTCCATTCTCGCACGGTTAACCATGGATATAATAGATTTGCACTTTTCTTGAACAACGAACAAAGACTTCCCAAAACCGACCAAAAAAAAAAAAAAAAAAAAAAACAAAAAAACAAAAAACAAAGACTTCCCAAAGACTTCCTAAAGACAAAAAGCATCTCTCTCTCCCTGTGATCGTGAATATTTCTGCAAGATAATTTCTAATTTAAATAAAAAGGTGAGATGTTGGGATTTTTTTCCTAAGAGATTTGATTTGATCGACTTACATCCTTTCATCGGATCCAATTTCATGCACGAGTTCAAATTCAAGACATAATTAAATATATATAAACAATCTATATCTAACCTTTACTTCTTATCTGTTGATATTTAGAGTTAGAAAAGAGAATGACAACATAGTACATATGATGACCTAATCCTAATTAGAGTTGCGTGATATGTAATTAAAAGAGTGATTAATTATAGATAATAACTTAATTATTAAAAAATCCTATTACATATTAATACCTGACAAAGAAAAGGATATTGGTATGGTCACAACTCCATCTCTAAGACATTGCGAATGATTTATACTAGTTTCAGGTACAAAGCAAGCAATAAAGTCAATTACGTGTCCTCAAATTTTCTCTTCTTGGCCGGTACAAGTATTATTTTCTATAACAGAGTGTTCCTTCAGCTATTTTTATTTAAATGTTAATCCTAATCCCATTTCCTCTTCGCTAAGTTGTAGGGTTACGATTTTCCCAATAAACTATATTTTAAAGTTTAATGAATGACGAAATAGTTTTAGGACTAGCGCAAGAGTTAAAATAAGTGGGGATAGAGCACTGAATAGAGAAGGTCTCCAAACTGGGTACCACCTCTAATCAAACTCCGAATACCCTTTCAGTGTCGCGAGGGAAACCTCGATGAAGGTCCCTAAGTAGTATTAGGAAGACAAAAACAGCTAGAAGGTTGGCTTAGAAGATCCTTTAAAGAGTGCGTAAAAGCTCCATTTTCAGCGCCATTTTGCTCAAGTGGGCTCTCTCAATAACCCTCCTATTTTACCATCTTGTGATTCTTTCAATGACCCTATTCTGTGAGTAAATTTGTGACATCCTGAATTTTCAACCCGTCCCGATAAAACGAAATAGGCTTTTCGTCAGCGCGCCTATGGTCCTTTTTTTCTAAGCTGATCACTCACGAATTAACCAATCTATTGGGTGAAGTCGTTAAGGGGTATAACCGCGGTAAAATCCTTAAAAGCTACCTAATTGGTTGGATTGGACTAAAATCGCGTTCGGTCGATTTTAACCACGAAATTAAATTCAATTTCAGAATTCAGACGTTCGAACGTGTCATGATTCATTTATAGGACATTGTCTTGTCTTTTGAAGAAATTCCGTCGAGTTCGGGATTTTTATGAAAAATCACTTAGGACGATTCGAAAACGAACAGAAATTCGGATGGGCCAAATTGAAGGGATTTTTGGCTTCCAAACTGAGCTATTTGGTGAAGGGGACTTGCAAAAATTGTGTGGGCTTTTTCTTCAACAAAATTGGACATCAAATTGGGGAATTTAGTAAAAAAATTGAAGTCCAAATGTGTGAAATTCGGAGCCTTGAAGGGGGCTGCAACATTTGGCATCAATTTGAGTTATTTGTGAGATTTACACAAGAAAGTAATAGAGGGGACCATGAAGATAGGCATGTGGATTATTAGGGGGGGGACCAAGCATTGATTATATGATAAGTTTGTTTGACTTTTCTTTTCCCCTCTCTCCAAGCTTCTTTGGCACACTTCAACCGGCTCCCCCTCCTTTCTTCTTCGAGCATTTGCCTTCCTCGACGCTGCTGTTTCCTACTTTCCTTTTATTTCTTCGGTCGTGGATGAGCTACATTTGCTTTTTCATTGATTTCCTTCGAAAGAACCCAACATCCACTAACTGAAATCACCGCCCCATCTCCTTCGATCCTCCCTTCATCCGCGGCCACATGTTCGTGATTCAGCCCTCTCCGGTCAACTCCAACGGACCAACTCCCAAGCAAGCCTTGGCGTCGTCCTCCAGCAGCAACGCCCACATTTCCCCCAATGTTGACTCCTCACGTCTATGCCTCAAGACCAAAGCATCCCATCTCCATCTCCTTCGTCCAGCAGCAAACCGAAGCAACCGCAGCAAGCCACGCCGTTCCAGCTCGTCAATTGAAGTCAGCCCAGTCCACGAGTTTCAGCCTCGTCGAGCCGAGCCCAGCAACACCTCCATCTTGCCTCCACTGTCCCCGCGTCGTGTCCAATCCATCCCAGCCAGCAAGTTGGACCAAATCTCAACTTAGGGCTAAGACTTGTTGGTTGGTTTTCGGCCCAATCCAAGCCCCCGTTGGCGTCGCCGCAAGCTTGAGTTTCAGCCGTCGTCGCGCCGCCGACGCGGTAAACCGATTTTCACATTAAACCGGTGAGTTTATGCACTAAACTCTACTTAGTAGGCTAATGACGTTTAAGTGGTGTTTAGTTTAAGTTAATTATGGATTATGTGGTAAGTTAGATTAGATTAGTGATTTAATTATTCAATTATGCATGTTAGGTGGTTAGATTAGAGTAATTAAGGTCTAGATAGGATGTGCTATTTATCTAGAAAGTTTCGAGAATTTTCTCGGCCCGTTTAGGCGGTTAATTTAGCAATTACGGCCTAAGTAGTATTTTTGGTATTTAAATTGTATTTATTTAATTAATTTTGGTAATTATTTAATTATTAATTATTTTCCGGAAATTAGACCGGGATAGTCGATGACCAGAATTTCGTGTTGATTGCAATGGTGTGGTTAATTTCTATAATTGAGTGTTAACTTGTGCAAATTGAGTGCCGATTGGATTTTTGGTCATTTATTCTAAAAATTGTGAATTTCCAATATTTATTTAGAAAATCCCGGGTGTCGGGTTTTAACACCGAAAATAGTTTTATATACTATATAAAACAATGGGATTTTAAAAAGGAAGATATCAATTTTTCGGGTTCGATCTGACCATGTACCCACACACGATAGTTTCACCGGATGTTTTTAATAAGAAGAAAATAGGCTAAGGTCGTTATCTTAATTGAGGCATGTGAATGCAAAGCACAATGTCCTTGGCCAAAATTGAATGATTGTGTGCTGGTTAAGAGAACCTGTCCCCGGCGTGTGTTAGTGGATATCACCTATCCCCGGCGTGTGTCGGTGGATATTACCTTCCTCGGCGTGTGTCGGTGGACATCACTTGTGTCGGTGGACATCACTTATCCTCGGTGTGTGTCGGTGGATAGAGGACCGATGTGTGTCGAGTAAAACTGCCCATGCGGGTAGTAATAATTAATTGGAACGCATGTTGAGTGAAATTGATGCGCCGAATTATGGGACAAAATTGTGTGGATGGAATAGGACGTGCCATAATGATTTGCCCTATAATCAGGACCTCTATGATTGAATTGATGGACCGATACGTGTTGGTAATTCTTGCTTGTGCGAGCAGTGATTGATTTAGATATTCCAATTGATGTGTGAATTTGCTATATGCATATGGTTGTGATATGAACTGTGCTGACCTGCAGGGAGGATCTGAGATGAGGTAAGTCTCTATGATTGTATGATTGTGTGGTTAGGACGCCATAGGCGCATTACCCTCCTAATCGGAGTTTAGAGCGTGAACTCGCTGAGATTTATATTTCACCCCGTTGTGGGCTTAACTTTTCAGGACCGTAGGGTGGAGGATCTGGAGCCAAGCTGAGGTGATCTGAAGTGTAGGTCAGATAGAACAGTTTCTTTTTTAAAGTTAATCTTTTGAAATCTTTTGAGTATAGACTCTTGTATATGACTCAGCTGGTTTATAAAAGCATGTTTTGTTTGTGAATCTATTGTCCTACTTTTCTATCCTGAGATGGTTACCGTCATGGGATTTATTATTCACTTCCATATGTGCAATAAAATGAAAAGGTTGGTGACTCATCCTAGGAAGTCGCAAATTTTTATCGATCAACGAGGGATGGGCACACGCTCAAGTATTGGGGCATGACATCCCCGTTTAGTGGTATCATAGCAAGGTCTGTGTTAGGAGTGATAAGGTGCAATGGGTCATTGGAATAGTTAATATGAATGACCTCTATTTTATGCTGATGCATGTGAGTAATAGCTGATTGGTAACTTGTTTATGAGGTCACTCAAATTCTAATATAGTATTGGAATTGGGAAGTAGGTTTCTATAAAGATCCTGTAGTATGAGTGACCAGGAGCAGAGGACTCCTAGGAAGAGGGCGGTAGGCCCTGTGACTTGAGGTAGGACGCCAACAAGAGTCGATACCTGAGGCGATCGTGGTAGAGTGCAGGCTGAGGCCAGCGCAAGTGAAGTAGCACCGCCTCCAGTCGATGCTGGTGTAGCAGCACCTAGTGATCCGGGAACTATTGGGATCATGCAGGCGCTAAAGGCGATGAGAGATCTGATGGGACAACAGGCCAAGAATCAAGCCGCCACCATTACCGCCGCCGCTACAACTGTCGCTACTACGGCTGCCAACGCTGTTGTTGCTGCCGCACCTGCTGATGTTCCACCTAGGAACGTGGTTGCTGAGAGAGTGAGGCCGATGCACAAGCTTGTGGAGCAGTTTTTAAAGTTGAAATCGGTGAAGTTCACTGGCGCAGGAGATCCCGAGGCTGCAACCCTCTAGATCCAAGAATTGGAAAAGGCCTTTGCATTGCTGATGTGCACTGAGGCAGAGAAGGTCGTCCTTGCAGTCTATCAGCTGCAGGGAATTGCAAGCACTTGGTGGAGAGCCACTAGAGGGATAGTGTAGTGTTCCCGGAAGGTGTGGTCCCAGAATGGAACGCCTTTTTCGAAGTCTTTAATAGCAAATACTTCTCTGACACCACCATCCGCGGTGGCCGCGATGGTTTCGCGCTTTCTCCCCCACTGAGGGGGGAGGGGTTCGAAACCCCACGTGCCCATTGCGCGACTCACCCGTGGTGGGTGCGTGGTGGCTTCAGCCGCCCGGGTTTTACCCCACCAGCTGCCGGCTGTTCGGGGATTCCCGGGTCACCAAAAAAAAATATATATATATATATACTTCTCTGACTGTGCCAGAGAATTGAAGATGGCGGAATTTCAGCGCCTTCGCCAAGGTATAATGACTGTAGATTAGTATGAAGCGAAGTTTGCTGAACTATTGCCGTACGCCCCCGAACTGGTCGAGAATCCGGTAAACCGAGCTAGAAGGTTTAGAGATGGGCTCAGACCGGAAGTGAGAAGCTCGCTGGTGCCATTGAATCTGAAGAACTATAATGACCTTCATGTACGAGCCCAACTGATAGAGAAAGACCAAAACGAACAAGCCGCTGCATTTGGATCACGGTTTGGTTTGCACAGAGATGGGAATAGGTTTGGGAAGAGACCTATGTTTGAAGGAATGTATCCTATTCCGCTCAATAGGAAGGGTGGGATCGGAAAGTCAACGCCAAGACAGAATGGCGTATGTCACTTCTGCGGAAAACGATACGGACCGGCTCCCATACCATTTTGAGATGGGTACATGTTATGAATGTGGCCAGCAGAGTCACATAACTAGGAATTGTCCCTGAAGACTGATGGGACTGCAACAGTTCCGCCACCGCCACCGCCACAGATGGATCAAAACCGAGGAATTGCGCCGCAAAATGCACTGCATGGTGGATTGAACAGGCCGCCAACTCAGAGATGAATCGAGTCATGCACTGGACAAGAAGGGTAGTGTTCCCAAAACAATTTTATCAGAGTGGCATAGCAGAATTTCGGTTAAGTTTATAGAACCTCAGTTGTTGTAATGAAGTCATAGAAATGAGAATCACTGGCTAGAGTTGTACTTGACTAGTTTGCTTATGTATAACTTTGATATCATATATGAAAAGGTTTGGCTTGGGGAGCTTTTTGTTGTAATGAATTGTTGTCACAATGTGATACAGTTTGACCCGTTGACGGATGAAAGTTTCGAATTTATTGGAAGTCAAGGAGGACCCTCAATCCCTTTAATCTCGTTGCTTGAGGCAACCCGTTTGTTAAACGGAGGTTGCCAAGGTTATTTGGCGATTGTCTTGGATATGACAGTTAAGGAGCACGAAAGACACTTAAGGATAGTGCTTCAGACTCTGAGGAGTCATGAGCTGTACGCAAAGTTTAGCAAGTGCGAGTTTTGGTTGACTCGTGTTGCTTTCCTAGATCACGTGATTTCATGCGAAGGAATCTCCGTGGATCCGACCAAGATCAAAACAGTAATCAGCTGGCCAAGACCGACTACCATGACAAAGATCAGAAGTTTCTTGGGATTGGTAGGCTACTACAGAAGATTCGTGGAAGGATTCTCAGCATTAGCATTGTCATTGACTCAACTATTGAAGAAGAAAGAAAATTTTGCGTAGACAGACAAGTGCGAGCATAGTTTCTAAGAGCTTAAGCAGAAGTTGACTACCGCACCTGTGTTGACCATTCCATTTGTAACGGAGGATACAAGATCTATAGTGATGCGTCGTTCAGAGGACTGTGTTGTGTGTTGATGCAACATGGTAGAGTTGTTGCATACGCGCCCCATCAGTTGAGACCTCATGAACTGAACTACCTGACTCATCATTTAGAACTCGCAACAATTATTTTTGCTCTGAAGATTTGAAGACATTACTTGTATGGAGAAAGATTCCAGATCTTCATTAACCATCAAAGTCTCAAGTATCTATTCTCTCAGAATGAGTTGAATAAAATATAGCGTCACTGGATGGAACTCCCAAAGGACTATGATTACGACATTCTGTATCACCCTAGATAGGCTAACAAGGTCACAGATGCGCTGAGTTGGAAATCTTCAGTTACACAAATGATGATTAAGAAGTGGCTTTCTACTTGAGAGGGCTCGAGATTCGGTTTTCAAATTTGAGATAGGTCACCTTTCAAATCTTATGGCCACCCTCAGAATTGAATCGGAAGTACATATTAGAATTAAGACGCTTCAGCCGACAGACCCGAATGTTAAGAAAATCCTGCAAGAGGATACCGAGGAGAGAAAGGCTGATTTCAGATTTCTGATAACGGAACACTAAGGTTCCAAGGACGATTGTGTGTACCTGACGATGCAAAGCTTAAGGAGGAGATCTTGTCTGAAACTCATCGTAGCAGTTACAACATTCATCTTGGCAGTACGAAGATGTATCAGAATCTGCGTCAACATTATTGGTAGTCTAATATGAAAGCGGATATCGCCAAGTGTTTGACGTGTCAGCAAGTGAAGGCACAGCATTATAAGCCGGGAAGACTTATGCAACCTCTCGAGATTCTCGAGTGGAAGTGGGATCACATCACAATGGACTTTGTGATGAGCTTACCGAGAAGTTAGAAAGGTAATGATTCTATTTGGGGTAGTGGTCAACAGATTAATGAAGTCGGCTCACTTCATTACTGTATGAAAGGACCTTAATTTGGATAGGCACGCAGAATTGTACGTGCGCCAGATTGTTTGTCTGCATGAAGTGCCAGTGACGTTTACCGAGACCCGAGATTCACAGCTGCCATTTGGAAGAGTTTACAGACAGCCTTAGGAACGAAGCTGCAGTATAGTACGGCCTATCATCCCTAGACGGATGGCCAGTCTGAGAGGACGATTCAAACCCTCGAAGACATGCTGTGAGCTTGCGTATTGGATTTCAAGGAAAGCTGGGAGGAACAACTTCATCTTATCGAGTTCGCCTACAATAACAGCTAACAGCAGAGTATTCAGATGGCTCCTTTTGAAGCATTGTATGGTAGAGCGTGCAGAACTTCAGTTTGTTGGGATGAGGTTAGAGAATGAAAGATCACAAGCCCAGAGTTAGTCCAGCAGTCAATGGATGTAGTTGCAGTCATCAGGTACAGATTAAAGACCACTCAGAGCCGCTAGAAAGGTGACGCTGATAAGTGTCAAAGGTCATTGGAATTCCGAGTTGGTGATCACGCCTTTCTGAATGTATCACCAATGAGGGGTACTTCGTGCTTTGGCAAGAATGGAAAGCTGAGTCCGAGGTACGTAGGTCCCTTTGAGATTCTAGGGAGAATCGGGATCCTAACGTATCGTCTTACATTGTCGCCGGGGTTGGCGCAAGTGCATGACATCTTTCACGTGTCAACGTTGAGGACATATGAGCCTGACCCGACCCACATGCAAAATCTTGAAGAATTATACGTGGACAATAAAGTGTCGTACGTGGAAAGCCCGATTCAAATTGTGGATCGCAAGGAGTAAGTTCTGCGCAGCAAGGCGATCCCCTTGGTTAAAGTGGTCTGGCAACACCATAGGTCAGAATGAGGTACATGGGAAAGTGAAGACTCGATGAGACGACAATACTCCACCATTTTTGAAGAAGAATTGTAATGGTTTAAATTTCGAGGACGAAATTTTTATAAGAGGGGAAGAGTTGTGACATCCTGAATTTCTGACTCGTCTCGATAAAACGAAATGGGTTTTTTGTCGGTGCGCCTATGATCCTTTTTCTCTGAGCTGATCACTTACGAGTTAACCAATCTATTGGGTATAGCCGTTAAGGAGTATAACCGCGGTAAAATCCCTAAAAGCTACCTAATTGGTCGAATTGAACTAAAATCGCGTTCGGTCGATATTAACCATAAAATTAAATTTGGTTTTGGAATTTGAACATTTGAGCATGTCACGATTCATTTATAGGATGTCGTCTTGTCTTTCAAAAAAATTCCGTTGAGTTTGAGATTTTTACGGAAAATCACTTTGGACGATTCGGAAATGAACGGAAAATTTGGATGGGCCAAATTGAAAGGATTTTTGGCTTCCAAACCGAGTTATTTGGTGAAGGGGACTTGCAAAAATTGTGTGGGCTTTTTCTTCAACAAACTTGGACATCAAATTGGGGAATTTGGTAAAGAAATTGAAGTCCAAATGTGTGAAATTCGGAGCCTTGAAGGGGGTTGCAACATTTGGCATCAATTTGAGTTATTTGTGAGATTTATATAAGAAAGTAATATAGGGGACCATGAAGATAGGCATGTGGATTATAGGGGGGACTAAGCATTGATTATAGGATAAGTTTGTTTAACCTTTCTTTTCCGCTCTCTCCAAGCTTCTTTGGCACGCTTCAATGAGCTCCCCCTCCTTTCTTCTTCGAGCATTTGCCTTCCCTAACCCTACTGTTTCCTGCTTTCCTTTTATTTCTTCGGTCTTGGACGAGCTGCATCTGCTTTTTCATAGATTTCCTTCGAAAGAACCCAACATCCACTAACCGAAATCACCGCCCCATCTCCTTTGATCCTCCCTTCATCCGCTGCCACATGTCCATGATTCAGCCCTCTCCAGTCAACTCCAGCGGACCAACTCCTAGCAAGCCTTGGCGTTGACCTCCAGCAGCAACGCCCACGTTTCCTCCAACGTTGACTCCTCACGTCTCCGCCTCAAGACCGAAGCAGCCCATCTCCACCTCCTTTGTCCAGCAGCAAATCGAAGCAATCGTAGCAAGCCACACCATTCCAACCTGTCGATTGAAGTCAGCCTAGTCCACAAGTTTCAGCCTCGTCGAGCCGAGCCCAGCAGCACCGCCATCTCGCCCCCGCTGTCCTCGCGTCGTGTCCAATCGGTCCTGGCCAGCAAGCTGGACCAAATCTCAGCTTAAGGCTGAGACTTGTTGGCTGGTTTTTGGCCTGGTCCAAGCCTCCGTTGGCACCGCCGCAAGCTTGAGTTTCAACCGCCGTCGCGCTGCTATCGCAGTGAACAGATTTTTGCGTCAAACCAATGAATTTATGTACTAAACTCTAATTAGTATGCTAATGACGTTTGAGGGGTGTTTAGTTTAAGTTAATTAGAGATTATGTGGTTAGTTAGATTAGCGATTTAATTATTCAATTATGCATGTTAGGTGGTTAGATTAGAGTAATTAAGGCCTAGATAGGATATGCTATTTATCTAGATAGGTTTGGGAATTTTCTCAGCCCGTTTAGGCGGTTAATTTAGCAATTACGGCCTAAGTAGTATTTTTGGTATTTAAATTGTATTTATTTAATTAATTTTGGTAATTATTTAATTATTAATTATTTTCCAGAAATTAGACCGGGATAGTCAGTGACCGGAATTTCGTGCCGATTGCAATGGTGTGGTTAATTTCTGCAATTGAGTGTTAATTTGTGCAAATTGAGTGTCAATTGGATTTTTGGTCATTTATTCCAAAAATTGTGAATTTCTAATATTTATTCAGAAAATCCCGGGTGTCGGGTTTTAACACCGAAAATAGTTTTATATACTATATAAAACAATGGGATTTTAAAAAGGAAGATATCAATTTTTCGGGTTCGATCTGACCATGTACCCACACACGATATTTTCACCGGATGTTTTTAATAAGAAGAAAATAGGCTAAGGTCGTTATCTTAATTGAGGCATGTGAATGCAAAGCACAATGTCATTGGCCGAAATTGAATAATCATGTGCTGGTTAAGAGAACCCGTCCCCGGCATGTGTCGGTGGATATCACCTATCCCCGGCGTGTGTTGGTGGATATTACCGTCCCCGGCGTGTGTCGGTGGATATTACCGTCCCCGGCGTGTGTCGGTGGACATCACTTATCCCCGGTGTGTGTTGGTGGATAGAAGACCGGTGTGTGTCGGGTAAAACTGCCCGTGCAAGTAGTAATAATTAATTGGAACGCATGTTGAGTGAAATTGATGCGCCGGATTATGGGACAAAATTGTGTGGCATGGAATAGGACGTGCCATAACGATTTGGCCCTATAATTAGGACCCCTATGATTGAATTGATGGACCAATACGTGTCGGTAATTCTTGCTTGTGCAAGCAGTGATTGATTTAGATATTCCAATTGATGTGTGAATTTGCTATATGCATATGGTTGTGATATGAACTGTGCTGACCTGCAGGGAGGATCTGAGACAAGGTAAGTCTCTGTAATTGTATGATTGTGTAGTTAGGACGCCCTAGGCGTATTCCCCTCCTAATCGGGGTTTAGAGCGTGAACTCGCTGAGATTTATATCTCACCCCGTCGTGGGCTTAACTTTTCAGAACCGTAGGGTGGAGGATCTGGAGCTGAGCTGAGGTGATCTGAAGTGTAGGTCAGATAGAACAGTTTCCTTTTTAGAGTCAGTCTTTTGAAATCTTTTGAGTATACACTCTTGTATATGACTCAGCTGGTTTATAAAAGCATGTTTTGTTTGTGAATCTATTGTCCTACTTTTTTATCCCGAGATGGTTACTGTCAAGGGATTTATTATTTACTTCCGCATGTGCAATAAAATGAAAGGGTCGGCGTCTCGTCCTGGGAAGTCGCAAATTTTTATCAATTACCGAGGAATGGGCATGCGCTCGAGGATTGGGATGTGACAAAATTGCCCGCTGTGGTTAACGTTATATTCTTTTTCTTTTTCTTTTCCTTTTTTTTTTTTTGATTTTGTAGTTCTAGAACTCTTCCTTTTGAAATTGGGATCTTCGGTTCTATAAGTTTATTCCAATTCCATGAGGCATGCCAAATCTCTTGTTTTCTTTGTGAAAACGTCAGTGCTTGATGCTGATAAAATATTTTTTTGTGATTTGTTTTATTGGATGATTATGTGAGGCTAGATTCTATGAGCTTGGATGGAACTCAAAAATAGAGAAATGCTCAAATATGTGAGTGACTGTATCAATTGATTTGCAGTTGGCTCTTTCCATGAAGCTTAGCATCATGTAAATTTCTTATGTCATTTTCTTTTTGTCGATTTCTCTTACAATTATGTTTGCTCATGTTTAACTTAATTGCACCATCAATCCTCTTCTGCATCACGCCAATTTTCACAACACATGTGGTGCAGTTGATCATTGACACTTGGATTCTTATTAGTGGTCATGAAACTAGCACGCTCCATTTGGAGCTCGAGTCTTCCCGAGTGCAGCAATCATTAGTCCCATTGTTTACAAATTGCATGATTCGGATGCCGTGGAGACTCATCTAGATCATGCAATCATCGGTCCAATTTTTTGGATCTTCGATCCTTGTGCGACTCTTATACTCTTAAATTCTAATAATATAGAGCCACATTTGCTATAAACCACTTCAGCTGCATTTGGTTGAGCTTTTTGGAAGAGTTCTCGTAAAATTATAAAGAACTTTAGTTTAATAGGGTTTTTTAAAATGTAAATAGTATTTGCCAAAGTGTGGTTTTAAAGCGCATTGCAAAACAACTTTGATTTAATTGGCGTTAGGAAAATGCACAATATACAAAGGACTCTTGTTTAAAAAAAAATAAAAAATAAAATAATTCAAACCAAAGAGCCAGATCTAGCATTGGCGGCCCTTGCCACCTAGGGTAAGGGTTACCAATGCTAGATATGGCCAAATTTGGCTCATGGGCTGTGTGAGCCCTTTATTGGCAATATTGTGTAAGGTAAGGACCTTTCTGGAATTACAAAAGTTTGGCGAGGTCAAAGTTGTAAGAAAAAATGTATTAACATTTTGGAAATGTTAAAACTCAAAATTAGTCCGACCCTGTCTCGAGCTAAATTTGGAGAACTCTGGAAGCGTAATACATTTCCCTAAAACTTTCCCAAAAAAAAAAAATTGCGAAATGGCTTGACTTTTGTCTAAGGTCCTTTGAAGGCCTAAAGGCATTTATTAAAGTGATTGCCAAAACCAACCCTCGTAACTCTTTCTTTACCTTAAGCAATGATCATGTATTATAACAATACCACAAATAAAATTACATCGTCATCATCTCACAAAAAGACCTATTTGGAGAAATCCAGGAGCTAGCAATATCGAAAAAGAAGTAGATTCGAGAATGCACAAGCTATTGACAACTTCCTTAAAATACACTTGTGAATTGTGTCAGAAAAGTCCTACATTGGATAATTGACGTGGTGTGAAGTAGTTAATATATTTTAGTTGACTCACAATTCATTCATTAACTTAATCTTTTGAGTGAATGTGAATCCAATTGGATATCTTCATGAGCTCGGACTTGAGCTCTCTCTTGGCGATCCTTTATGTAAAGGTATCGGGCTTCTACTACGTCCTCCCAACAATTGGTACTAGAGTTGATCAATGCTTTACTGGTAATATGTTTTGGCGTTTGATAAATATCTCAAGGAAGGAATCTCATGACTAACGCGATTTTCGAACGGTGGCCATTATGATGTAGAAATGCGGTCTTGATGGCAAACTTCATGTTTCGGTTGAGAAAAAGTGACCAAGGAGGAAGTGGGCATTGATGGAGATTCAAGTTGAGATATGTTTGTGTATAGTGATTTTTGAATTAAAGAGGAGTAGGCTTAACACTAAGCTCGCACATGAGGGGATGATTGTTGAGATACAAATATGAGTTATGATAGAAAAATCTCATATTTGATAATTGGTATGGTGTGAAACAATTTATATTTTTCAGTTCACTTATAACCCATTGGATTAAGCTTTTGAGTAGCGTTGAAAAATGCAAAATTTTGATGAAAAATAATTTGATGAAAAATAATAGGTTGTGGGGATAGGGATAGTTCGCATTTGGATTGTAACATCTAGAAAATTCCTATATTAATATGTAGGAATTTGGTAACGATTGATGTCATGCGCTAGGGATTTTATGCGGTCGACTAATATGACTGTTACGCTTGCGCAATGGATTAGAAATTTACTAAGTTAATTATTTAGTTATGTTTAGAAAGTTTTACCAAAAGTTTTGACGAGTTCAAAAGTTAACTACTAACTTATGTTTTGAAAGTTTTTCTAAAAGTTTTGAAAAGTTCAAAATATTTTTCGAATTTATCAATAGTTACAACAAACATTGGATTTCATATATGTACTGATTTCCTTAATTCCTTAGTATTTCAACCGAAGGCTACTTTGAAAAGTTGTTCTTTTGGCTCTTCTTCCTTCGACAGGTCTCACTTTGGACCTTACATTCTAGTTTTCTTCCGTCGGCAAGTGAGACATTGAACTTGGCTTTGTTGATGTCATGCCTACTTCATATATAATAACTTCTATTTCATTAAGACAAGGGGTGACTCACCTCTTTACTTGGTCAAATGAGATGAATACCTCTTAGATATCTTTTCTCTTAGCTTATGAGATTGTGCTACATGATTGAGCTATTCATTTAGGGGTTACATGAACTCTTTCAATTGGAGCAACAAACCTCTCTACTCTTAGATCTCATGATTTTACCATTGGTTAATTGAGCACTTCGTCAATTCACTCTTAAATACTTACCCTACCAAAGGGAAAGTGCTCAACTTCGAGAGAGAGAGAGAGAGAGAGAGAGTTTCCAAGAGAATGCCCCACTTCACACTTCACCGATCACTCTCCACTCTCCTTTCAACTTTTGCTTTCAATTCTAAGAGTAAAAGAAAAAGATCTCACGTGCATTTTTATTAAAGTCTCAAGTTCATTCTTGGGTTTGAATGAGGCAACTATTAAATTTCCAACTACTCACCATAAATGAGTTTTATCATTTTAGAAAGTAGGATTATTGATAATCTATTTTGTTATTTTTCATTGAAGGAAGTCAAAGCTTTGGTCTTTTGTGCAAGTTATTTAAGTGAAAACTCTAGGCGCTAAGTTAGGTTGTTCTAATGAGTACTTAACTTGGTTACTTGATGGGTGTTTACTTCGAGTTTTATGAACATGTGTGAATAATTTTGATGATAGCATGTTGGGTTCTTCACTTATGTGAATCTTGATTATGACATATTGAGTTTTGCATTGATGATTTTATTTGTTTTAACAAGAAGCATGAGTAAATTCTTTGGTGATTAGTGATGTTTTGGTGAAAAGAGTGTTAAAAAAAAGGGTTACTAAATATGGTGGTACTAATTATCGAATATAGTGGGTTATTGAATATGGTAGTACCAATTACCGATTATGGCAAGCACTGAATATGATAGTATCACTTACCGATTATGGCAAGTACCGAATATAGTAGGCACCGATTACCAATTATGGTAGATTACTAAATATAACAGTTCTCGAATCGAGAAAGTTACCGATAACAAGAAAAAATCTAAAAAAATATATCTTTCTTTTCATTTCTCCATGCTTTCTATTCTAAGGATACCTTAGTCTTTCATTTTATTTTATTTTTTTAGCATCAGTATTTTAACAAATGTATATTCGTTATATTTGGAAAAGTGTGCATTGAATGTTGATGTTGAATATGATTTGTGATTTTGGGTAAAGAAGACCATGCTTGTTTATTAAAGATTTTTGTATGGGTTGAGATAATCTCCTAGGCAATGGTATAAATGTTTTGATGCTTTCATGGTTAGTTGGAACCATTAGAAAAGTCAAATGGATAGTTGTGTTTACTTTAGATATCAGAGCCGATGGTTGATTGGTTTTCTACTCCCAATTTGTTTTAGTGTTTGGTTAATATCTCAATTAAAGAATATCATGATCAACGTCATTCCAAGTAATGAGTGTTGTGGTGTAGTAATGCGATCTCGATGGCACACTTCATGTTTTGGTCTAGAGGAAGAGACAATGGATGAAGTGGGCGTTGATGTAGATTTAAGTTGAGATGTATTGGTGCAGAAAGATATCTAAATTAAGGGTGAACAGATCTAACACTAGGCTCACACGTGAAAGGTAGATTATTGAGATACAAGTGACTTGTGTTAAAAAAAGTCTAACATTGGATAATTAGTGTGGTGTAAAATAATTAATATAAAATAGTTGGCTCATGACTCATTAGTTTAAACTTTTGGATAAATATGGGTATAACTAGATATGTTGATGGGATTGTACTTGAACTCCCTCTTAGCAATCTTCTTGGATGAAGATATTGGGTTTCTACTATGCGTTATTAACACCTTACATGATGTCCACCACTCTCTGACAAGTCACTGTCAAATAATTTGGCCCTTCATGTTGTTTAAGTTTAATAAACAATTCTTAAATCCTAAATATGTGGTTTAATAGACAAACAAAATATACAATCAATGAAGCATAAGATCATTATGTTACTAGCAGAACGATCATTTACCAGGTCTTGCCTCCGCTAAGTAAAAATTATAGTTCGTTCCTTGCCATGCGAATAACCTAAATTACCAAGAAAGTTTGAGAAATGCTGACCAAATAAAAATTTTGTGTGGGAGATATTAACGAGAAAATAAATTACAGTTGCTTCATCGGGATTCGGTAGCATTGCCCAAACAGCGGATGTTTATGTCTTGAAATTTCTTAAGTTTCAGAATCTCGCACGATTAGCAAAACTCCAATGGCAATTCCTCCAACAACCAGAACTTGAATTGTTCATTGCAGTTCTCATCACACGCAATCTTACACAATTTGCAAGGTCACACCCAAACATGGTACTCATGAATGATTGCAGGCCATTTCTCCCAACAATACAAGAGATTCGGATATGTTGTAACATTAAGGCGGAAGTTAATTATTTTTTGTCTTCTCTATGTAATGAAGGAGCACAAAGGAACCCATTGGCGACTACAGTGCTCTCTCTTTGGGAACGGACGCCTTAATCCTCTCTTTTGCAGGGGTCAATGTCGCGACCTCCCTTTTCGGCGCCCACATATGCGCAGGTGTGTGCGGAGGCTAATGGCTTGTTAAGTATTAGGCTTAGCCTGGGCTCTCCCAAACCCACCAATTCATGACTTATGGTCCGATTTTTTAATCTGCAAGTTAATTTTAAATAGGAGTTGCCACTAATTGATTTGGGGTGAATCGATTAGAAACCCAAGTAAAATATCGAGAAAAATACTTCACTCTTGTGCAACCAAAGAAATTAGGCCGAGAGCAGCATGGAGGAGGATTCCCAAGTTACCCTACCCTATGCTACCACGATATGCCTGCTTTGAGTTCAACCATGTGCCTATGCCTATTATGTCCTGTTGACACCTAAATTTTTGCCCAAAAATTATTTCAAAAAAATGGGAACTTGTTTTTCCACAAAAATATTTCAAGTTAAATTCTTGCATATAGATTATCTAGGCATTTAATATATTGTTTTAAATGGAAGATGTTTTTACTTAAAAAAAAAGAATAAAAAATTAAAAATATATAAAAAAAGATTTAAAAAAAAAAAAAAAAAAAAGTTGGGGACAATGATCTAAATGTGACTAGCCAAGCCCAGGAGGTCAGATTGGAATTCAAATGGCAAATTTGGGAAAAAATGCAATTTTCAAAAGTTGAGGGACCAATTCGCAAATTTTGCAAAATTTGCGCCCGAGCCCGTAAATCATCATCTTGGTCACCTATTAAGTTGAAATTGAATTTGGGCCAAGTCGAATCAATCAAATCGAGCCAAAATGACCAAGTTTGTATTGAATTGGGTATTTTCAAATAAGAAAATGGCCAACTTTGAGGGACTTTCTTGCGAAATTGGGTGGGCAAAATTGTAAAATATGGTCGAGATCTTAAACTACTATGCATGAGCTTGCTAATTGATAAAAAAATCGCAGCCAAATTGATGGATTAAAGCACCTAAACCAGCTGACAAATCTCAGTCCACAAGCTGGTCTGATTTCGGAGTTGCTGAGTAAGTAACTTGGTGGCCCCACCATATCCTCCTCACCTGCCCAACCAGCCTGATCTTTGCACGTGATGGAAGGCCATAATTAGTAGTGCAAGTGGACAAGAATTGGCCAGGGATAAGCTGCTGAAAGCACGGGAAAATCGCACCAAATCCGGACATTCAACAGCTGCAAAAGTGAAAAATTGACTAAGTCAGAGAGTGGGTGAAGGAGCCCTGTTGACAGGCTTGGTAGGTGGACAAAATACAGACCAAAAATCCTCTAATTGAGGGGATAATATCTATGAAGCATGCTCTCTCGAGGCACGAGAGAGAGGAGACGAGGAGGAGAAGAGGGAGCTCATGGTCGTCCCCCAAAGAGGTCTTTAGAAGCAACTCCAGAAAAGTAAACCCAGAAATTCCAAATCAACCTTCAGGGAGAAAAGTGCAATTTTCACAAACCTGCAGCCAAAATTAGCCAAAATCTTCAACTAAAAAGTGAAACTTCACTTAAAGATCTTTCCAACCATAGGTCGCACGTCCCAAATGGAGATCGGGAAGGCCTCCTAAAGCCCCCCGAAAAACACCCTCCTGGCTGGCCAAGAAACACTGAGAATTTTTCCAAGTGTTGAGCCGGGTTGGTCACGAGTGAGGGAAAGCGAGTGTTTTTGAGAAAACTGAGAGACAAATGAGGAAAATATTTACTTTTACCCCAAACTAGAATATATATAGTTTGGTTTGGTATTAAGTTTTTCAACAAAAGAGGTCTCAAAGTCTAATTTCAGAGGTCAATAAAAACCTTCATTGTCAGTTCTTTTTTTCTGCAGATCTCATTTCCAGATTGAAGGAGCCAACTTCCACGTGCCCCCCAAGGATAATTTCTTGGTTTCCTCGGCCAAGAACCACTTGCAAAAGAAACTAGGAAGCAAGGTAAGTATCCCAGATGTATTTTTGTTTGAGTTTGAACGTGTTTTAATAGTGAAAAATCAAGAGGAAAACCAGCCCGGAAAACTGATTTCTGAGGCTGAAATTTTTCTAAGTGTTTGAAGCCTCTTCAAGAGCCATACATGTTTGACTTGTTACTCCCCTTTGCATGTGTTTTCTATCTTCACGAGCTTGATTAATTTTATATGGGAGTATAAATGATGTATAAGTCAGCTTGGTTTGGTCTTTAAATCCCCGTGTGAACTATGAGATCATAAAAAACCAAGCCTATCCACATTAGTTCATGGCTGGTCAGTGTGGACTTTGCATGTGGGTTTCTTGGAGAGGTTGTTTTGATGTGTTCGATTGATTATTCTCTGTGATGTTTATTGCATTTGAAAGCTCGTATTACCTACTTTCATTCAGATTAAGTAGTGTTTCCCTTAGATCTCTTATGTGATGAGTGTCGGGGCTTGAATATGGGCATTCAACCTGTTTGCTTGACTTGGGTTCAATCCCAGATTTGCAAAATCAGCTCAAACCCACATATTTGATGACGATTTCAGCTTGGTTTTCGTGTGTTTTAGGCTATGATTTTTGTCTAATCTTACTCTTTGGATGTGGTAGTATAACCCTGATGTTTTAGTTTCACATAAGATTGCTCATGAGTTGAGATTGAAGGCCGCAAACATGGCCCGAGGAAGCTGGTTTGGGGTAGATTGTTGCACGCCAAGTGTTCGACAAAATACGCAAACCAAGTTTCGATCTTGAAATGATCGATTTGAGCTTGGTTCTTATTATATTCATGTACTGGGCAGTCCCATATTAGTGTAAATCGACATATATCGGCTTAGGGAATTAATTTTAAATAAAAATGAAAAAAAATGAAAATTTCAAAAAATTATAAAAATGATGGATGATATCAAATTATGATAGAAATGACACCTATGAATTTTTCCTAATTTGAAAAGGTCATTTTCCTAATTTAATGCTATTTTGGTATTTTATGATCATTTTTGTAAATAATCCATTTTGCATAGATTAAAATTATCTAGAGTAATTTCATGCATATTTAAATTTCCATTTCGCTCACGGGGGTCTTGTCCCGGGGCGTGATAACAAGGCCATGTAATATTATTTGCCCAACTTGTATCGAGTCTTTCTTTTCCGCATTACTTTCAAGTCATTTCAATTTCTTGGATATTTACTTGCACACCGCTTTTCATTAATTTGAGTGTAAATTTCTCTTCTAAATTATGTTAGGATTAGTCTAGACATTAAGGAAAACAAACTTACAAAAGCATTTGCATGGACGCTTAACGGTTTTATAAGGATTATAATTGGTAATCAAGATTGTGTGGCCATTTAGATTAACAACCTTTCAAGTTAGTGGTACCGCAAGGGCGCTAATAGAAACATTAGCGTAAACAAGTCCCCGTTCCTAGAAATCTCTGGTTGCGTAAGAATCGTGACAATACTCCCGTGTCTCGATTGGTTTCTAGCCGACCCCAATAGGCTAGTGGCGACTCCTAGAAATATTTAGGTTGTTAAAAACTTAAAAACAAAATCCAACGTCGCGCGAGGTATGGGCTTGGGAGAGCCCGCGCCTAATTTAGGGCCATTGGTCCGCCTCTTTAGGCAAATACCCCTAAACCTTCTTCCTTTTCCTCACGGAAAAAGAGAGGTCGCGACATGTCCTATCTTTCATCTCCTATAAATAGAAGATAGAGAGTGTCATTCCCAAAATTATGTTCAGGGAACAAGACGTATCATTTTTTTTTTAAATGGGATGATCTTTTTTGTTTGCCCCTACTTTCTTAAAAGAGTGTTTTAGAATCTGACAAGTCCACGTGACATGCCATTTTCAAATGTCCCCTATCACGCTAAGTGGATGATGTTCCGAAACACGAAGTAAGTAAGTCAGAAAAATAAATAGGGTTAAATTTAACATCTTGCTTTAAAAAAAGTTTTTGGTGATGATATAAATTTTGTTTTAAAAAAGATGTGTGTGTGTTTTTTTTTTTTTTTTGGGGGGAGGAAGCATAAGAAAGCCTAGCCCTCAAAATTCTCCTTGGATGATATTCTCTTTTCATGGTTGGATAACATATAGAGGTGGCAAATGGGTGGGTCGGGTCGAGTATGGGTCGGGTGGAAAATGGGTCAACCCATATTTGACTTATTTAACCCGTTTTGACCCATATTCTTCTAATGTAAATCTAGTGACCCATACCTGACCCGACCCGTACCCGACCCATACCCGACCCAACCTGTATTGCTAAAACTTATTAATATTCTAGGAAAACCCACTTCTACTATATGCTAATTGGATTAAAACTTCAAATTAAATTCAAAATAGTGAAAAAAAGTTAAAAAAAAACCTATAAATTGAAATATTTATAAAGAATTAGACTAAGCACATGCTTCTCTTATTTGAAGTAAACATACTATGGAATAACTAAAAACTATAACATGAAAAAGATTTAACTAAACCTAAAAAAGCTCATTTTTATGATTTTTTTATAAAAAAAGTATTGTTAAAAAATTTTATGCAATACAAATTTTTAAAAATTTTTATGTAATACAAATTTAATGAAAATTTTTTATAATTCCTTTTAAAATATTTTTAAAAAATCGAATTTTTAATTTTTAATAATTATTTTTTTCTTTTTCTCTTTTCTTTTTCTTTTTCTTCGGCCGGCCGCCGACCACGACGACAGCCGGCAACCGGCCACAAGATAGAGCTTGCCGGCGTTGGGCGGGCTCGATCTCGCCGAACCGGCGAGGCCGAGCGCCGCCCAACGCCGGCGAGCTCGAGTCTTGCCGCCGTCCGAGGTCGAGCCTCGCTTGACGCCGCCGAGCTCAAGCCTCGCCGGTCGTTGGTGAGGCCGAGCCTCGATCTCGTCGATTTGGCGAGGCCGAGGCCCGCTCGAGCCTCGCCGACGTCGGGCGAGTTCTCAGCCTCGCCAAATCGGTGAGATCGAGCCTCGCCCAACCCCGGCGAGCGAGGCTCAAGCCTCGCCAATCGTCAGCGACCTGCCGGCGAGGCTCGGTGCAGGCGAGCTCGAGCCTCGCTTGGCCTGTCGGCGGCCGGCCGTCGCCCTGTCGGCCATCGACTAAGGGATGAAGAAAAAGAAAGAAAAACGAAAAAGAAAAATAAGAAAAAAATTGAAATATAAAAAAATAATTATAATTTCGATTTTTTATTAAAAAAATACATTTTATAAAATTAAAGAAGGTCATGGCCCATGGGTTGAAAGTGGGTCTAAATGGGTTATTATGCTTTACTTTCTCAAACCCATTTTTGACCCATATTTAACTTTCACTTGACCCATATATCACTCATTTAACTAAAAATGGGTCATAATATGGGTTTATGACCCATATTGCCACCTCTAATAACATCAAGTGGGAGTGATGTTCAGAAAACAAAAAATAAAAATAAAAATAAACAAGCAGACTTAAGAAAGATGGATAGGTTCCCACGTAGGGGAATATGCAAAAAAATTAAAAAGGGTTCTACTCGAGTGGGCCTGCACCCATTCCCTCTTATGGTCCTTCGTCAATAGTGCCCATGAAGAAATCTTCGAACCGATCATTGGTCACACCTTCTTGTGCCCTTTCTTTCATTGTCGTCAAGGACAATACATCGTCACCTGAATAATGCCCAGCCTTCACCAGCCCCCGATAGATATCAACGGCATGTGCTTTGACATTCCTAATCCGACCAGTGCCAAAGCTGAACACTGCATTTACTTTATCTGCATGATCAAAGAGTGGATTGCTCTAGACATTCGGCTTGGTTGTTTGGAATGAGAAAGCTTTAGTGTCCAATAGGTTCTAGATTCGACTCTTAAGGGTGAAGCACTCATCAGTCGAGTACCCTGCTTTGCCCATGTGGTAATCGCACATCTTCGACGAGTCGTAGTTGGAAAAGTTTTCAACATTGGGTCACTTTGGCTTGGCCGAAAGTAAGTTCTTTTTTTGGAGGATTTCTAGTACTTACGATGGTGACCCAAGGAGAGGAGTGAACTGTCTCTTATTGTTGTCACTTGGGACGGTGGACAACTGGCTGTCTATTGTTGTCTCGTACCTATATGAATTGTCGTGGGATGACTGGTGTTTGCGGTATAGGTTGCATTGACATTTACCGGGAGTTCTTTATCTTTATTCATGCTAAGCCTCTTACTGGCAAGAGTAGGCTTGGTAAACTAACCATCCTTCAAACCAATCTGAATCTGCTTCCCTACTAGAATGAGTTGATTAAATGATTCAATGGTCGTGGTTACCATTCGATTGCGGTACTCATAGGGAAGAGTTTTGATAAACACTTTTCTCAACTCAAAATCAATCGGTTCAGGACTGATTTGGGCAGCTAGATTCCTCCATCTGATGGCATATTCCTTGAATGACTCGGACTTTTTCTTCTTAGTGCACTCAAGATGCTCACAAGAAAGGGTAATGTCCATTATGAATTTGTACTGTTTGAGGAATGCTCTACTCACCTCGCTCTATGTTTCGAGGAGGTTCATGTTCTTCGTGATGTACCATCTCAGGGCAAGACCTACAAGACTTGATTGGAATAACTAGATCATCAAGGGTGCATTATTGACGTATTGGGCTATCCGAACCAAGTACATTTGCAAATAAGCCCTTAGGCAAGTCATGCCATCATACTTCTCAAACTCGGGCATTTTGAATTTTTCTAGCATTTTGACTTTGGAATGGACGGAGAGGTCCGTCGGAATAGGATCTTGGAGGCCTTGCAGTTGTTTCAACCTCTCTTCAAGCTTCTCGAGGCATTTGTAATGCTCAATCTTAGACAAACTGTCAGGCTTAGCTCTTTAGTCATGATTTGGTGTGGATCATCCTCCAATTCGAGCATGTTATCGTCGATATCTCTACCTTGATCACCCCTAATGGATGATTGTGGTAACAATACTTCGATTGAGGCCAGGGTGGGAGTAAGTTTGCCTTGGATGCAGTCTAGCTACTTCGAGAGTTGTTGAAGCACAATAAAGACTTGCTTCATTTCGCTTTCCATGACCATGACACGGCTTGGTACATTCTCTTCGACCATTCTTGCTCTCACTTTTAGGCGAGTTTGGATCGGCGAACGTTGACGTTCCGCGATTACCTAGTCATAAATAAACAAGCATGTGTAAACATAAGGTATAAATAGGGAGTTATTCCATGATGACGACCTAATCCTACCCTTTTTGTTTTTTTTTTTTTTTGGTCGGTCCTACTCTACTCCTATTCTAACTCTCACTCTCAGACTTTTGCCCTGCCTCCTTGCAGGGCGTGGGAGTCGAAACCCACTCCTGAAACTAATTCGTCCCCACCCCAACCCCCCGAGAAGGCGGGGATTCGAACCCCCCACCTCCCCCTTCCAAGTTAGAAGGGTGGCCACTAGAGTAAACCCCAGTGGTTAATCCTACCCTTTTTGTTTATTCACGAAAAGTTTGTACATGAAGGGGATTTCCTGAGCATGGATTGGAATAATAAAGACATGTGACATGTTAGCATGGACTAAAAAGATATCCAATTTGAAAGACAACAAAAGCATGAATTGAAAACAAATTTTCAGAAAATCTTCCATCCTTTTTTTTTACACCATTTTTCCTTTCTTTTTTTTCTTTTTTTTGGAAGCAACAAGTTCCTTGGGGAAAAAAGAAATTTATAACGTGCTTGAGGAAACAAAGGCATCAGAAAGTAAATAATTTTTTTTGCAAAAGTTTTTTCTTCATTTTTTTCCCAAAAAATAAAACTCTATAACAATTACTTCCAAATTTAAATGAACATAGTATTTAATCCATAACTAACCTAAACTAATCATGGACTGATCAATACATATGAGAAGGTAAGTAATTTGCAAAGTGCAAGGATAAAAAACTTCATGAGAGAAAATTGATGACAATCACACAGACATGCGCATGACACATGCGGTTCGATTTCTAACTAAAAAAGGCTTAGTGAAGTTAAGAGGTGATTTGACCATCGCAATCTCATGTTAGCGTCAGGTCCTCCTAACCTCGGCTCTACCTAAAGAATTTCGGGAAAAGAAATGCAATCTCTACATCACGGTCTCACATTCAAGGCCGTATGTTTCTTAACACCATCTTAAAGTATCCAATGGCCGCCCAAGTCCAGCGGTCAGTTTGTGTGTACCACATGTAGTGCTAAAACATTAAAGCATGCACAACAATTTATATAGAAAATTTACTTTAACAAAATCAATGTTTACCTCTAAGCCACCAAACTAAAAAAAAAAAAAAAACAAGTTAATGAAACATTTAAACAAGACAAAAAGGCCTAAGTTCACAAAAATCTATTCCCAATGGGGTCGTCAAGCTATCGTGACCTCCCTTTTTGGTGCCCACTTACGTGCGGGCGCATGCAGAGGCTAATGACTCGTTAAGTATTAGGCTTAGCCCGGGCTCTCCCAAACGCATCAATTCATGACTTATGGTCTGAGTTTTTAATTATAAGTTAATTTCAAATAGGAGTCGTCACTAATCGATTTGGGGTGGGTCGATTAGAACTCCAAGTGAAATATCGAGAGAAATACTTCACTCCTACGCAACTAGAAAAATTAGGATTGAGGAAATGTTTACATTAGTTAATCATTAATGCAATTTTGGTATCTAATCTTGTTTAAACGTCAAGTAAAGCATTTATACAGTATTTTATACCAATCACAATTTTTAGGATTCAATTCCTAATCAAACTAAGGAAATAGAAATCTATGCATCATGAGGCAAAATTGGAATGCAGGAAATAAGTCAATATTTGCTTCCAAGAGGTTAAACACGATTTCTTTTTTTGGGTTTTTCAAGGGTTTTCTATGCATTTACGGAGAAAACTAATGAAAAATTATATTTTTTTGGTCTTTTTCTATTTTTTAAAAATAAAAAAGGATTTTTGGATTTTTCTGATTTTTGAAAAATAAATTATTTTTATTATTTTCTGATTTTTATTAATTAAAATATTTTTATATTAAAATAATATTTTTATAATATTTTTAAAAAAACTTTATGCCCATTTTAAAACAAGCCAAGCCCAGCCCACGATTTTTAAAAGAAAAAACAACAAAACCGGCCCGTTATAAGTGTGTAAGCCCATCCCGAGATACAAACCCTAGACTCAGCCGGGTCACGCGCCTGACTTGATCGACCCGACTCCGGATGTGCCCTCATGCGGCTGCGACCGTGAGGACCGAGGTGAATGGCGTTGCCCGGCCAAGCGTGTAAGCCGCAGCGCCGTTTCACATGCTCGGGTTAAACTCAGCCACCAGCCACCACTCGACCAGCCACCGCCACTGACCATCGTCGCCGGTCACTGTGACTCCAGCCGAGGCAACCGAACGGAGGGATTCGAAAACCAACTCTTTGGGGCAATTCATCGAACAGTTAGAGTTCGCCAGCAAAAAGGAACAAAAACAAACCCACCAAGGCTCAAAATCACAACGGGACTCAAGGCAAGCATCGACCCTCAGCCGGAGCAGCCTAATAGAGAACAGCCGGGGCCGGAGCTCGCACGAGTTAGACAGCCATGAGCCCCGGCGCGACATGGTCAAACAGGGCTAAACCAGAGCCCTGGCTTACCAGTGCTTGATGTGCGAGTGGACGCGAAGCTCAGTTCGCAGCCGTCGACTCGGTTCTGATCTGCGAGAGGGGCGGCGATGACGAATAGCAGCTCGGCGGGGACGGCGTCGGGATGGGCAGCAGCTCGTCGTCGAGGGACCAACAAACGCGACGGCGGGGCGGCGATTGGTGGCAGGTTGGCGACATGAGGTTCGATCACCTCGAAGAAGCGTTGACTGCCGGCCTTCGGTGCGCCGACCAGCCTATCCCCGTCGGCCGAGCTCCCCAGAGGCCTGCTCCCCATTGATGGCACATCCCCTCCATCACCAGCCTATCCTGCTCTGCCTTGGTAGGGCGCGCGGGAGCGGCGGAGGAAGGAGAAAGAGGAAGAAGAAAGGGGGAGGGGGCCAGGCCAAATAAGAACAAAAGGGAATGGGCCTCCGGCTCCGTCCGATCTTAAAAGTTTTTCATCTCTAAAAGCTTATGCTTATCTTTTTTACAGCACCATGCAATGCTCGATCATGATTTTGAGCTCCTGCTCGGGGGAGTCTTTACTTTGCTCGAGCTCGTTACACTCTAATCCGAGTCCTCCGGGAAAGACTATCAGCATGGAGTTGAGAACTAGCGACTTTTGGTCTTCATCCCTACTCCATGTGAGTGATTTCTTTAATTGCCCTATTTTGTCCAAGATATGCTCTGAAGGCAACATGTCAAGTTCGGAAAGTACTTGTTGTTTCGTGATCTGACCTTCACACCCTACTTTCGCATCAATTTGAAGAGCCCTGAACACTTGATAAAATGCCGTATTCAGCCTTCTAATTTCATTTGCCAGCATTTCCCCTTCTACCAATTGCTTGAGATATTTGCTCTCCAGTTCATTAATCAACTTATTAGATAATTTGGAGGTTTCAACATATCTCTCACATTCTAATTACAGGGGTAAAATCTTTGTTTTCAGATCTTCTACAAACTTCTGTAAGATAATATCTCAATTTGCATGTTTACGGCTCTCTCCACTTCTTCCTCAAATTCCTTCTTCTTGCAAAAAGCGCACATAGCTTTCCAAACCCGCCAAATGTGCCTCACTTGACTGTACATAAGTTTCACGTTCTTGTTTTACAACTCCTTCATTGTTTGTCTGAAACATGCAGGGTCGAGACCTGCCTACTCCATTTGGGAGAGCACTTTATAGCACCCATTTAAGCCCTTAATTTCTTCTTGCGAAGACTTTGCGTCTCTCTTTAACCTCCTATTTTCGCCAGTCGATGCATCACACCTAAAACTTTCAAATTCTCTGCATCACTAGGTTTGCAAACACCATTTACAAAGACTTCAGAACCCGAAACCTCAACTATTAAATCATTTCCATTACTAAATGCACATTCCTTTGCAACAGTTTACACAGCAAGACCCCTCCTCTGACCTTGACCACCACAATCCCTAGCTCCAGTTAAGGTTTCTTCCGACCACCATTAATTCTATCTTCGCCTGCTGACACTACACTTTCGGATGCACTAGAGACTAAAATCCCTTGTCTTCTTGTTTATCCACGGTGGATGACAACTGGGTCCTATTCAAGAGTACACATCTTAAGGTGTGACATGCCAAATATCGCGCTCTTTATTTTCCTGCCAAAACTGCATGTTGAGAACCTTAAGATACAATCCCAGTATCAAAGGTCACAACTCGCTTGCCTTTGTTATCTCTTACAAGGTGAAGCACACCACTCTAAATTAGGATCAATGACCACTTGGACCTAAAAAGAAACATACAAAAGACTGAGATCATAACCTAAGAATATCATCACTTAAGAGATCATTACTTACGACCGAATGCCTATAACTCCTCAAATCGCTGAGATAAGAACTTAGCTAGCTTCCATTAAATCCAATGGGCCTCAAGTTCTTAACTTAAAGAATCACCATTTAAAATTCATCACTTCTTAAATCAAAGACTTAAGTATTTACCTTGCCTCCAAGAAAACTACAATTGAAACTAAGAACGTCTATGAGCTCCACAAAGTTGCTTAGAGTAAGATCGTCACTTGCAATTCAGAAGTTCACAAACCGATCCCACGTATATTCATCATAAGTAAATTCATGTCTGACATGACCATCCAAGCTTCTAACTTCTAAAATCAATTCTTATTACACCAAATATAGTCACGTAACGCATCAAGACTTTCAAGATAAATTCTCCTTGTCAAAATCGCACCTCAAGAATCATAAGATCCATTTTCGATATCAAAGGTAAAAACTCGCCTATCTTTATTATCCCTTACAAAGCAAAGCATACTTATCTGAATCATATTTGATGAGCACTTATACCAAAAGAAACATATATCTTAGTATCTCACAAAAGACTAACGCTTTATATGCTAACACATAAGCTCACAACGACCCAAAGAATCTATACCTAAAAATCATAACCTAAGTTCCGATACCACAAAATGTCACATCCCAATTTTGACCGAAGCACTTTGTATCCGGGTAATGAACATGGCATATGTTACGGGTCTTCATATTACATGTTTAATGAACACGGTCTCATTTAGTCATTACATGTTTAAGTTCATTTAATTTATAATGCATGTTTTATTGGAATAGGGTGGTGCTATTTCCACCCCAATTTTGACTGAGGCACTCCTTTTTTCCACTTAAATTACCGAAATACCTCCTCTTTCTCTGTCTTCAAATTATGGTTTCTTTTTTTTTTTTTTCCAGGCTACCCCACAAAACTACTTCATTTTTATCATTTCTCTCATAAGTTTTACAGTATAAATGCTCTATTACACCCAACAAGATATCATTTTATCATGCATCTTATCGTAACTTTGCCTAAAAAATGTTGTCAATTTTAATTACAAATTATATTTTCTATTTTCTATTTTCTATTTATTGCAGCTTATGAATACATAAGTAATTTCCTAGTTTATCAAATAGGAAAAGCGAAAGTATATTTCAAAACCAAGAATTAAATTACGATTTAATTATCTAACTGATCTTGATCATAAATGAAAAAGAAAAATTGATCAAGATATGAAAAAGGTTAAATCGTTAAAAGCATGATCCAATGTCAAACATATTTATAGTTAGATCATATCTAAATATTAACAAAAGACAATCACATAAAGGAGGAAAATGAATCTTCTTGCTATTCTACTCTAATTATGAAGAAAGTAATTACTATCTATCGTAGATTCAATTTTACACTAAGGATGTGTTTAGTAACCATTTTATTCGTAAAAATAATTTTTGTTCAAAAATTATTCTTTTTAATTATGTTCCCCGAATGTGTTTATGAACATTTGAAAGTATTTATTAACTGTCCAAAATTTATATTTCTAGAATAGAAGTACGTTTAGTACGATCCTTAACTTTTTTTGTGACTTAAAATTTCTTTTAATTTTTAAATATATTTATTATATTTTTCTTCTTCTTCTTTTTTTTCTCTTTCCTTTTCTTCTCGTCTTCTTCTTCCTTTTAGCTAGTCGCTGGCCATGGCAATGGCCGATAATCGGCTGGGCAAGGTTCGACAATTGGCTACGCGAGGTCTGGCGAGCTCACAAAAGCCTCACCAGGCCAATGTGAGGCTAGTTTGGCCTCGCCCTAGCCTAGTGAGTGTCGACACCTAAATTATGATTAGGTTTTTAATTAGGCTTTAGTTTCCTTTTTTTTTTTAATCTTTTTTTCCTTTTTTCGAATAATAAATAATAAATAAAAAAAAAAAACAAAACAAAACAAAAAAAAAAAAAAAAAAAAAAGCGACGGCCCATTAGGGCTGGGCCTTTACGCCCAGCCCCCTCTTTTCCTCTTACCCCCTCTCGCGCGGGCCCCTAGGGTCCAACCCGGCTCTTTTCTCCCCCCAGCCTGGCCCTTTCTCTTGTTTGTCTTCTTCTTCATGCTGTCTTCTTCCCCAATCAGATGAGCAGCACGTGCCCTCACGCACGCAACGCCGGAATGGAGAAGAAGACGGTAGCATACGATGGAGTGGACACGTCTTCAATGCAAGGCGGCCTAGCTAGAGCCACCTCGATAGATGGGATGCCGGTTCGGCAGGCGGAGGCCGTTCGGCGTGCGAGGACCGGCGATCGAAGCTCCATCGATCGGCCGCCCCCTCGCCTATAAATAGGCCTCTCCCGACGACAACAAAGGGCACGCCGAGAAGAATCAAGGGCTGCAAGCTTCGAACCTCCTCCAAGAGACTTTAGGGGAGGCCCGAGGACAAGCAGGCCAATATCCGAGGTCGGCCAGAGTGAGGGAGGCAGATCTGAGCGTCAGGGTTCTGATCTATGAGAGAAAGACCGAGTGAGAGAGAAACCAAATCTAGAGGGCCAAATCTGGAGGGAGAGGGCTTGCCGTCGCCGTCCAGTGGCTGACCGGGAACAAGTTGAACCCTTGCCGCCATCGCTTTGCCGACACCATGCCCTGCCGCCGTCGCCATGTCTAAGCCATGCCCTGTCGCCGTCCCTCAGCTGAATCCCTGCCATCTGATGCCGCCATAACAGCTAACGCCGCCTCGTTGACCAGCCACCAACCCAGTGGCCCTCAAAACCCTTGGCCCAACATCGATCGCTACCACTGTCCTGAAGTCCTCTGGCCCGATGCCGATTGCTGCTGCCGCTCTGCCCTCGACGACCAGCCGAGGTGCCGCTCGCCATCTCACCAACCAGCAACACCGCCGTGTCGTGACCTCGCTGCGGACAGGCAACAAACTGCCAATCGACGCGTCGTCATCGTCGCCTCCCCTTCGGAACCCTAGCCACAGCCATCCTTCGCATTTCATTTCCAATCGGCCGGGCAGCTCGAAACCCTAGTCTTCGCGCTACACCTCCAAACACCGTCCTTAGCCACAGCTCACCACCGAGATTCTCAGCCGGTGGCCGATCTGTAACGTCCTCCCTAGCGGCTATCGACGCCGCTCGTCGTGGCCGTCGCCCTCGGCGCCGCAGAGACAGAAAGGCACGAGGGTCAAACGGACTCGTGAGTGTGAGGCCGGGTCGACGGCCGAGTCGGACACGGGCCGTGAACCGGGTAGGGTTCTGTGCACTAGGGGGCGGCCGGAAGTAGGGGTGATCGGGTCCATGGTGGGTAGAGTCTAGACTTGGACCCTATACCCGATCCTGTTATAACCGGTTCTCCTTTTTTGGAGCCTGTACCCGACCCTGTTTGCATTGGACCCTATTCCTGACCCACTCTGTTTTTCTGGTCCGGGAACAGGGTTAACCCTGTTTATATTGGAACCTGTTTTGCATAAAAATTGCTGTACAGCACTCATATGTAAGATAAAGCGTTGGTGGTGATGATGATAAGAACCAAAGGTCACTATATAAGCATTCTCAAGGGAAAATAGAAGAGAGTTCATCTTTCAACATGAAAATTTTTTGGCCACATAGAGGACCATTCTAGACCAATATTACAAATCCGAGAGCAACTTGGCACTTTAAAAACATCAAGCCTGATCAGGCCTTAAACATGTAGCAGTTAATATGTCGTTTATTTTCTGTTGAACAAAATAGCCCTGCATTAGTCAAGCAATTTAGCCAATTAACTAGTTGTAGGACAATTTTTGACTAATCACATATCAACCTTGTCCTTGATGCGCTCGATCTTCTTCTCCTTCTTCAGCCTCACATTCCACATGGTACAATTTGACAAAAACCTAAAGAGTAAAAGCAAAAGGAGATGAACTTACCATCCAAGGTGTGATTACAATTATGACAGCTGATATTGCACCAAGCAGGAGGAGGAGTCCAATACTAACAAACACATATACACCACGAGAAAGCTTCCAGCCATCATCTTTCCTGGAAATTGTACAAATCTAGTTGAGCATACTGCGGCAACCCATCAAAAAATCTAGTATTGCCAATGGTTACAAGCGATTTAAAATTTTGAATTGAGTTAGCTACCAGATAGAAGACCACAAAGCTAACTCACCATTTGTACAATCCTGAAGAAAGCGATAGCAAAGCAGGAAAGCACACCAAAGGAAGTAAAGCAGCAAGAAAATCCCCC
Source organism: Eucalyptus marginata (assembly GCA_014182565.1). Taxonomy (NCBI): domain Eukaryota; kingdom Viridiplantae; phylum Streptophyta; class Magnoliopsida; order Myrtales; family Myrtaceae; genus Eucalyptus; species Eucalyptus marginata. Next base: position 19,207,142 of record CM024591.1, read on the forward strand.
TTCCTTGGAACTTGGTCGCCTCTGGATTTAATTACCTCAAAGTAGGAGACACCACAGAAGGCCACCGGGGCAGCTGCAAGTTTGAGAGGACAAAAGCAATAATTAAGTTTAGAGCATCCCTATAACTTGAGTGACCTTTCCATATGATCTCACTTTTAGCATTAATGTATCACACATACTAGTAAGTCAAAAATCCTATACAAACAGGCATTTACATACTTCCTAAAATAAGTTCAGATTACTCCCAATCAAGAAGCTTGAATTAGATAACTATTGTAGAATTACAAATTAAAAATAACAGCGCCCTGTCCATAACCACGATACAAACATGGCAAACAACAGAGACCAATGCATCACTTCTTCCAGGATGAAAGTTTCTTGTTATATGTAATACCTTGAACTATACATTTATTTCCATGAAAGAGAGGTGAACTATCATTTCTAGCTTGCAAATATTGACAGTGTGTAGAAGTCAAACATGAAGATGACTGTTGTAGTACCAAGTGCATACCTTAGAAATGAAAGCAGCAACCCAACACAAGTACTAAGGAGCCAGGCAATAAAACCATACTGGGGAAAAACCAATGTCCATGAGAAAAAAACCAGCAATTATTGTAAAGTATTGAAGAGATACATGCAGAAAATCCATAGACCAACAACCGACATTAACATAAAAATAGCGCAAAACACTATAAGTATGCTAGTCAACGGAATCAATCTCTAGTTCAGCACTCAATAACGAGCTAAAGTACATGGATACAGAAAATTCTAGAGACAATATGCAGTAGATAAAAAGCACTATAGCAATAATCAAGTTCAAGAAAAACCCATCTAGCTTCACAAGATAGAAAGAAACTCAATATAACTAGTCACCTCTGTTCTTACTCTTTTTTTTCCCTTTCCTCTTCCGAGCTCTAGACAACAACTGGCTCACCCCCAACGTCTCGCTAGCGGTTCCTTCTTAGAATTCCAAGGAAAACCCAGAACTCAAGATCCAAACTTGGGTCAAGTTCAAGAAAAACCCAGAACTCAAAATCCAAACCTGGTTCGAGTTCAAGAAACACCCAGAAGTTCAGAACCCAAAAGAGATGAAGGTAACCAACAATTTTTAAAAACTCTAGGGTATCATAGGACGCGACGAGCCAGCCATGATCGAGGGGGCAAGTCAACACGAGGCAGCTGGGATGCAGCTCACCAACCCAGGAGCCGAAACGTACACTACCGAATTCGACCCACCATTTCAACGCAAGCACTTTCAGCTCATAGAGAGAGAGAGAGAGAGAGAGAGAGAGAGAGAGAGAGAGAGAGAGACCTTGGAACCGGGTGCGAACAACGACATCGAGGGGTGCGCGGCGGCGACAGTGGCGAACCTGACAACGGCTCCAGCAGTGGCGTTCTCCCATTGAGTCACTGATGGATCATCCGTATCAGCCCAAAGCAAACTCCAAAAACTCGACACAAGCCGAAAGCACCCGAGAGAGAGAGAGAGAGACCTTGGAACCGGGTGCAAACGACGTCGAGGGGGTGCACAGTGGCGACGGTGGCAAACTTGGCAACGGCTTCGGCAGTAGCGTTCTCCCACTGATGGATCTGGCGATGGCGCGATGAAGGAAAAGCAAGTCTGCGGGTGAGAGGTAAAGATAAAAACGAATTAGGGTTTTGGATTTTGGGCTGCCTTAAAAACCGGTTTGGTCGATCCGGTTCTCAGGTGGGTAATCCCTCGGAACCGGTTCCCGGATCGGTTCAAACAGGGTCTAGAATTTGGGAACCCATTCCCGGACCGGTTTCAACCAGAACCGATTCCCGACCCTGTTTTCCAAGTGGGTCGGACCGGAACCGGGTAAACCCGGTTCAGTTGCACACCCCTAGCCAGAAGCCGAGTCAGGCACAGGTCAAGGACCGGGTAGGGTTCCCCGTTCGAATCGAGTAGAACCAATCGCGTGCGGGCCTAAGGAGTTATGGGCTTGGAATTCTTTTTTAAAGCTTTGGGAAAGTTGCGGGCTGGGCCCGCATTTAGGGCCCCTCTGGGCCCGCACTCCAAGCCCATCTAAGCTAGCCGTGGTCGACCCAGGCTAGACCCAACCTGGGGATCCGACCCGGGTCATTTTAGTATATTATTTTAATAAAAAATAAAAAATAAATAATAAATAATTTTCAGAAAATAAAAAAAATTATTTTCCCAAAAATCAAGAAAATAAAAAATATCTCATATTTTCCAAAAAAGCCAAAAAAAGTCAGAAAAAGCCAAAAAAATTATTTATATTTTCAGAAAAAGATCAATAATAAAAAAAGTACTTTTTGTCCAAAAATAGAAGAATGCTCCAAAAAAATGTTTTTCCTCCACAAAATGCATGGGAAAATCCCTTAAAAATCCAAAAAACCTTAGGATTTAAACAAGATTAGGTATTGGAAGGGTATTAGTAATTAACTAGTGTAATCAAGTCCCCGAACCTAGTTTCTCTAGTTGCGCAGGAGCGAATATCCCTCCCAATATTTCACTTGGATTTCTAATTCACCCACCCAAAATCGATTAGTGGTGACTCCGTTTTAAAATTAATTCATATGTTAAAATATCAAGTCGTGAATTGGTGGGCTTGGAAGAGGCCGAACTAAGCCTAATAGACCTAGCCGAACCATTATTCTTTGCTGGCACCCCCTAATCGGGCGCCGAAGAAAAAGAGGTCGCGACACTCCACTAACATGACATAGGAATTAGGTATGCGAATCTTCCCAAAAGGAGATGAGAAAAGGTTTTTATCAAAGCGCCACTTTATTGACTCCCCTAACATGATATAGAAATGTCAGTCTTGAATAAGACTTTAAATTGTTTCGTTTGAATTTTGGACGTATGCGAATTTGTACAAAATGAAGATGAGAAAAGGTTCTTTCATTCTAGTCCCATCCTTGTCTGGAATCTATCAAAGCACCACTTTATTAACTCCTTTGACATGGTATAAGAATGTTTCATTGCCTGAATCACTAGAAATCTCTGTTCAATCAGCAGTTGGCTATAGGAGGAAAGTCTCTCGCCTTCTTTTTAAGTCAATGACTAACTTAAGACATATTTAAAAGCAAGTTAGGTGATTGCCAAGTGTACCATTATAAACTATTTGCTGAAAAAAGGGGACCTAAAATAAGGCGCCTGGGATCGGTCATCAATGACCGACGAATTTTTCTTTAATCATTTTCCCTCTAATTAATTAATTTTCCTTTCAAGAAGAAATTATAATTGGCGCCGGAAGAATTTTAGCAACACGTTGACGTCAACTCCGGGTTTCCAAACTGCCATGTCCCGTAATTTTGCCGACATGTCTAAATGCAAGATCGTAAATTGAGATTATTTTTCCGGATATATCTTAGGGTGGGGAAATAAGGACATGAAATTAAATTGGGAGATTAACGAAATAGGGACAGACATAAAATTAAATTGTTTTTATCTTACCTCAAATTGTAAGATAAACGTCGGGAAAAGTGTCAAAAAGGTCCTAAACATACTGCATTGATGCAAATTTAGTCATAAACTTTTCATTGGTGTAAATTTAGTTCCAAATCTTTTGATTTGATACGAATTCAGTCCTAAATCTTTTGACAATTTAGTCTTTCTAGCTAATTTTGGCCCGATTTTGCTGACATGGATGCCGGTCAGCTTACGTGGCATAATCAACGCTGACATGGACAACTTTTAATAATATTTTTTAATATTTTTTCAATTTTTTCGATTTTTATGTGTTTTATATTTCCTTTATTCCTTTTTTCCTCATTCTTTTTTTTATATGGATGCGTGCCACTTAAGCCGACCAGCATCCATGTTAGTAAAATCCAACCAAAATTAGCCGAAATGACTAAATTAACACCAAATCAAAAAGTTTATGACTAAATTGGCACTATTAAAAGATTTATGGCTAAATTGTCACAAATGCAGTAGGTTTAGGACTTTTTTGACACTTTTCCTGATAAAACGTCTATCATGATGGTTAGGACTTTGATCTTGGACTATTAGTGGGCGGTTTACACAAACACAAAGAGAGTGAGTTGAAACCACTGTCAATTGTTCCAAAAGTCTAAGCTGGTAGATAAAACATTATTTGATTCTTAAATACTTTAACAAATGTAGGTTAATTGTTCAAAAAACTTAAACTATTAAATTAATGCGTGATTTAATATTAAAATCTACTAGGTTAAATTTTTAGAAGTTTCACAAAATCTCACTTGCAGGTGGTGAGAGGCCACATGTATTTTATCCCTTAGTCTCTCATTTATTTCATTTGATAGTTTATTGCACACGGTAAGATCTTAGCACTACACAATTTATCTTCAAACATTGTTCATTTGCAATATTGAACTCGATTGTTTTTAAATTCCACTTAATCACCTATTCACCCCACTCTAGGTGATAGTTCTAGCCCCATTTTATTTATATCCCTCTCCTTTCTCCCAAATAAAGCTTTAAGTTTTATAAGCAAAGTATTTGTTAATATTTATCTCGAGGATGTAACCGGATCTACAAGATCTGATCTGAATTTAAGCATGTGAAATTCCAAATAGGAAAGTACAGGATTTCTAGGACGCTTGGACTTTGCGGCATTTCCAAGTCCAAATTGGACTCCACTTCATGTGCAAGATATCCTGGTGAAGCCGATCTCAATGTGGGTTCATGGCATACTTATAATTCAAGAGGTAAGTTTTGCTTTTGATTGTTTGGTAACCACACAAAAGTAGTTCACAAGCTGTTTAATCGTAACTCTATATCGACCAAAAAAAAAAAAATCGTAACTCTACCATTCCTCGATAAATTAGTCAATTCATTATGGCTGGCTCTCCCTGTGAAGAAAGTATCAACATCCGCACCGAATCACGTAAATTTCCCGCATCCTCTATTGTTTCTCGATGATTTTTTCATAATTTCATTCTCTCATATTAGATTCGAATTACAACATCCATGAACTCCAGCCTTATTTCACCGCGACATATGCAAAGATACTTCTGGATATGCTTGTACCAGATGCTCCCACGAATTTTCGCTCTATAACCCAAAACACATAAATGAATGAACAAACTGCACGTTTGACTGGTGGATGTCGGGTGATGCTGGTAGCAAAACATACGAGTCATGCGACAGTCGTATGTTAAAATATAAGGATGGGGACTGGATGTCGGGTGATGCTGGTGGCAAAACATACGCGTCATGCGACAGTCGTATGTTAAAACATAAGAGGATTGGGACAGGTGTCTGACGAGGAGAAAGAAAACAAGAGAAGACGGTGGTCCAAATTTTGGTCCACCAGAAAGCACACCTTCGTTAAATCCGATCGGGTGAATCGTCTAATTAATTAATTTTTGTTTTAAGCAGAAATTATGATTGGCGCCGGAAGAATTTTAGCAGCACGTTGACATCACCTCCGGGTTTCCAAATTGCCATGTCCCGTAATTTTGCCGAAATGTAGAAATGGCACGATTGTAATTGAGATTATTTTTCAGAGACATCTTAGGGTGGGGAAAAAAGACGTGAAATTAAACCGGGGAATTAAATAGGGGCGGACATGAAATTAAATTGTTTTATCTTACTTCAAATTGTAAGATAAACGTCTATCATGATGGTTATGACTTGGATCCCGGGCTGTTCGTGAACAGTTTACACAATTACGGAGAGAGTGAGTCGAAATCACTGTTAATTACTCTAAAATTTTAAGCAGCTAAATAAAAACATTATTTGATGCTTAAATACTTTAACACTTTTCCTCAAGTGTAGGTTAATTGTTAAAAAAACTTAAACTATTAAATTAATACGTGATTTAATATTAAAATCTATTATGTTAATTTTTTAGAAGTTTCACAAAATCTCGTTTGCAGGTGACGGGAAACCATATGTATATAATGAGCATGTGATCCCTTGTGGAGTGATGGCGGAATAGGAACAGCAAGTAAAATTTGAATAATGGGGTGGACGTACACACAAGAGGCGCAAATAAAATCTGGCTCTGCTTCCATGACGAAAATAATGGGAAAAAGAAAAGTAATAGAATATTCATAATAGTAATTACAATCAATTAAGGATGTGCACAATTTAATCCGAAGAGACATGGGAATCTAAAGGGAATATACAGTATTTGTAAATATATACTTAATATGCTCCAAGCGGGGGTAAGTACACTATTAGTGCCAAAACTTGCGTACGATGCTCACTTTGGTGCCAAAAGTTTTCGTCATATCACTTAAGTGCCAAATCGGAGAAAAAACGGTCACTTTGGTGCCACCAGCGAGAGATTCCAATCAGATTAATTACGTGACTTTTATGTTTAAAAAAAAATTACGGTAGCTTTAAAACGGTGTCGTTTTCCATCATCCTCAAGAAACGACGTCATTTTGCCGTTATACGTGGACATCCTCACAGAAACGATGCCATATAGACCGCTAGGCCACCGTCGTTCGCTCGCCATCGCTCGGCCACCGTCGCTCAGCCACCATTGTAGTTGCTCGACCAGGTGAGCAAGGAGAGACTAAGGTTGTTGCTAAAGCAAGAAGTGGTAGGAAAAATAGGAGGCGAGGGCGGAGGATAGAGGTGGCAAATGGGTGGGTCGGGTCGAGTATGGGTCGAGTCGAAAATGGGTCGACCAATATTTGACCCATTTAACCCGTTTTGACCCATATTCTTGTAGTGTAAATCTAGTGACCCATACCCAACCCGACCCAATCCGTACCCGACCCGTATTGCTAAAACCTATTAATATTCTAAGAAAACCCACTTCTACTATATGCTAATTGGATTAAAACTTCGATTAAATTCAAAATGGTAAATAAAATAAAAAAAAAGTTTAAAAAAAAACCTATAAATTGAAATATTTATAAAGAATTAGACTATGCACATGCTTCTCTTATTTGAAGTGAATATACCATTGAATAACTAAAAACTATAACATGAAATTTTTTTAACTAAACCTAAAAAGCTCATTTTAATGATTTTTTTATAATAAAAAAAAAAAGCATTGTTAAAACATTTTTATGCAATACAATTTTTTAACAATTTTTATGCAATACAAATTTAATGAACATTTTTTATAATTCTTTTTAAAATACTTTAAAAAAATCGAATTTAAAAAAAAATATATATATTTTTTATTTTTTAAAATATAATTTTTGAACTTTTAATTTTAAAAATATAATTTTTAATTTTTAATAATTATTTTTTTCATTTTCTCTTTTCTTTTTCTTTTTCTTTTGGCCGACCACCGGCCACGACAACGGCCGGCGACCAGCCACAAGCGAGATCGAGCTCGCCCTCGATCTTGCCGAATCGACGAGGCCGAGGCATCGCCCGACGTTAGTCTCGCCGATGACTAGTGAGGCTCGAGCTCGCCGTCGTCGAGCAAGGCTTAAGCTCGCCGCCGTTGGCGACCCGCCGACGAGGCTCGGTGCCGGCGAGCTCAAGCCTCACCTGGCCGGCCGTCGCGCCCGCTAGCGATCGGCTAAGGGAGAAAGAAAAAGAAAGAAAAAAGAAAAAGAAAAAAAAAGAAAAGAAAAAATAATTATAATTTCGATTTTTTATGAAAAACATTGTATAAAATTAAAGAAGGCCATGGCCCATGGTTTGAAAGTGGGTCTAAATGGGTTATTAGTAATAACCCATTTAGATCCATTTATTTTTGTGCTTTACTTTCTCAAACCCATTTTTGACCCATATTTAACATTCACTTGACCTATATATGACCCATTTAACTAAAAATGAGTCATAATATGGGTTTATAACCCATATTGCCACCTCTAGCGAAGGAGGAGGAGGAAGAAGAGGGGTTGAAGGTGCCGTTGGTGTGCTGCTGCTACTGCTGGTGTGTTGCTGGTGCTGCTGCTGCTGTTGGTGCTGTGCTGGTGCTGCTACTAGTGTTGGTCTTCGAGGAAGAAGAAGACAAAGACGGCATGCTCTCTCTCTCTCTCTCTCTCTCTCTCTCTCTCAATTTGGGGATTTAAGGTTTCTAAGTCGGGGGAAAGACACCAAACGGCGTTGTTTTGGTGTTTAGATGCTGACTCAACTCTCCGACGAGCCACATCAGCTTAATAAATTAATAAAAAAAGTGTCACGTCGGATTTCCGGTCAATTTCTTTGGCGTTGGCACTAAATGATCGTTTTTCAAATTTGTTGGTACTTAAGTGATCCAAAATAAAATTTTTAGCATCAAAGTGAGCGCCGTACATAAATTTTGGCACTGATAATGTACTTATCCTCCAAACTGGGGACATCCGTCATCTCTTCCACGTTGTCAGTGACAGATCCTGAAAACTTCATCTCCGCAGGGTTCCAAGATTGGAAGTGGAAGGGAGTGTTTACATGTTGGGGGAGCGAAACCACACGTGTCGTCGGGTGTATGGTGGTCAGTTGGGCAAAGGTGGGCTCTACGTGGCGACTTCGTGACTTCGTGTGGTTTGGGTTGAACGTGATCACGCGGGTGGGGCCCTCTGCCGTCGGCGATAACGACCCTTTACCAATTCATCCACATCGGGGCCCCTGCCGATTTGTGGTCCCTCCACGTGACTTTTTAACTTTCCCTTCTTTTTTTTCCTTCCTAAATCTTGCGACTCCCATAATTTGTACATTCTTTGATATTTTCCAAAATACATAACCGTTTATATGTAAAATTACGGCATATGTTTATGGGAAGTCTTGAAACTTGTTATGAAGTGTAATTGAATTCTAAACTTATTAAAAACATAATCAAATCTTAAAATTTATTAAATTGAAACCCGTTTCATAAGATTAAAGATTAAAAAGTTGGGCTTTCATCGACCACACATTTGCAAACACTTGGGTATGTGCCTCCATCCTTGCGGTTCGTGCTTGTCATGTGCATGGTTTCTACAAAGACATCATCGGTGAGCAGAACTGTTATTTTGGTGGGTTATTATACTCTTTGTTGATTCATGCGAGAGATAAGAAATGGGTCAGATTTGAAGTACAAGAAGGATTGCCCTCGGATGATAATCAAGTTGGTCATTTTGTTGAGTCGAAATCACCACAGGACGACACAGATGATGCAACAGTTACCCTGCTTTCGGAATTGGCATCGTCCAAGACACGGCAGGAAATTTCTTCGGTTGTGGTGGAAGAAGTCCTCAAGTTAAGAGTAGGAGGTAATTCTCCCTTTTTTTTTTCTTCTGTCCACATAGTCATATCATTAAATTAGGAAAAGAAATCAAAAAGGAAATAGTGGTGACTGATCCGAAAGGCCGATATTATTCTCGAGGCATGCTGCTTGTGTAAAATTTGCGCCGCATGCCAGAACTCGCAAAACAAAACTGGTCATAGATGGCAATAAGAGTTCGGGAGATGTGTCGGTTTCATTAAATAGATCATGAGTTATATCAGCTTCTCTTCATGTCGTGTCCTGAGACTGAACCCTCAAACGGAATTCGTTTTCCGTAGTGTGACGAGGTTTCCCAATTGCAAAACTTATTGAAATCTTCTCAGCATTTGCATTGAAAAGTTTCTCCCTTCTTGTACAGTCACAGATCAATCTGTGAAAAGAGGATGTTGTATGACATTTATAGCTTGGGTTGTTTGATGCAAAGCAAAGGTAATGAATCGGTTTATCAGACGCTGGTCCCTCCTTTTGGTTTTCCTCTACTCATTTTCCCAAACGAAAGCATTGAAATTTCGATTCAAGTAGCTGGCAAGAGCTTAATCTCGAGGGAGATATAAAGAAATGCTTGGAAATTAGGTTATATAACCTTGTTTTGACTAGAAGTTGGCTGAGATTGGCTTTGAAATCACTGCACTGAAATGTCCTAAGTCATTTTTCAACAATCTAGGTTTAATTTCATCGGCCACTAGGTGGTTGATCTGGTGGTAAGTTCATGTCTTGAGTGAACCACCGTATGGATCATACCACGTTACCTAGTTCTAACATATATCGTATGGAGAGATTTCTTGGCTGACTGCTGACGCCTTATTGACCTACAAAGACAGGCTCGCCAACCTCAAAATTTTGGGTCGCAAACTATACAAATTATTTATGACTTCAGCCAAACATTCCGTAGAGGACATGAGGCCCTTCTGGTAACGCTTAGAAGGGGTTGCTAACGCTAACTGCCCTTGCCTGCCCCGTTATCTACGGAAAAGAAGATTATATTCATAATTGGTCAACAACACAATATTCAAAGGCCCAAAAATAGAATAGACACAAAGCTATAGAGGGCCAATAATGATACATACAAGAGCAAAGGCCAGGAAGGCCCACATGAAGAGAAGGCCTTGGTCCAGTGGTAAAGAATTGGGCCCACAAATAGGCCCATCATTTAAGCCGAGGAAGCCCATGTAGGGAGAGCCCCCCCCCAGCGGGGCCCACTTTCCTCTGGGGCTGCTGAAGCTCTGATGGGAAGCGTTGAAACTTAAAAATGTCTTTAAATATCATTGAAAGAATATAGAAGTATATAGTTTTCATAACAAACCAAATTGAAACAGAGCATAAATACTGAAAAACAAAGCCAAAATCCAAAATTCAAGGAGGATTGATGGAGCATTTGTAAAGTTAAACACAAACTCGTTGTACATGAACATATCCATCAAATAAAAAATAAAAGTAGAATATATATCTTAAAAATTTAACTAGACAATAGAAGTAATCGAATTTTTCACCATCATAGGCTTGCCTCTTTCGTTCCCTAAGGCTCCCTTTGCGAAAAATAAATGATCTAAAAATTATTTTCCTAAAGATGCTCGTATCGGTGGAAATAATTAGTTGATAAAAAATGTTTTCATTATCGGTAAAAATTTATGTATGAACACGATGAAAATATTTTTTATTCGTTCTTTTTTGTGAGTCATACAAATGATTATTTTTAGGAAACTATTTTCCAAATTATTTACTTTTTGCGAAATAAATGTAGTCTAAGAAGACCGAATTGTCAAAAAACGAAGGCTCAATATGAAGAAGGGATCTAGAATATACCATCGGTATACCGTAGACCTTTAATTTAAATCAATTGTATTAATCAAAAGATGATTTTTAGTTCATATCATGGACACTAAGGGCCTGTCGATGACGTAATTAAGTGTTGAAAGTTGAAACACCAGAACTTAATAAGATTTTTTTGATAATCATTACTGACAATGATTTAAAAGATTCAATTAAGTAATAAGATCACTTCATGGGGTTAAGTAAGGAAGGGGTTAACAATTAATTTATTTTGTAGAAAAAAGCTATTGATGGCAAGTAGAATCCGATCCTTTTAATCGCTACAATATATGAATTACGATCACAATTCCATGTATGGTAAGAACATCATAATATTCATATATTATCAAACCACTTTTAATTTCTATTTTCAGCATTTAGATTTGTCAACACTTAAGATTTAGTGTCAAATTTTTCAGCATTAATTTTTCAGTTATATCAAACGAGTCCTAAGAGAAGTATGTTCAGCATCACAGATTGTTCAAAATTAAAATTCATTTATTCACTTAACCCGGAGCAAGAAGAGATTTGAAATGAATATGAAAAATATATAGAGGCATGTCTCATAGGCCTTTTTGGTTTCGCGGAAGATAAATGATTCGAAAAACATCTTCCTAAAAATATTTGTATATATTCCTCACAAAAATGTATGAAACGAAAAATATTTACATCATTCACAAAAATATTTAGACATATATAATTATTAGTGATGAAAAAAAAAATCCATTAATTAATTATTTCAAGCAACACAAGTGAGTTTTTTTAGGAAAATATTTTCTATATTATTCATATCCTGCAAAATAAACAAAGCCTTATTCACACACAAACATCAAATGCTCAATTACATATGCTCAATGCAGGCTAATTGCCCCGGTATGAAGTCTGACTTCGGCCGATGAAAAAACAAATCAAAATTCAGTTCTAATTTGACCAAAAAGTAATCAAATTATAGAGATAATTGTTCTCGGAAGTGGATTTTTGAAAAATGTGTAAAGGCCTGTTTGTTTGAATTTAAATAAAAGCAAACCCACCAAAATTTAAATTATTATTCAAATTTAGACTTGGCAAAATTTAAATTATTATTTTTTAAAAAGTGTAAAGGCCAGTGTTGGACCTCTAAAGGCCTTTAGGCCAAAGTTAAGGTATTTGGCCACAAAATTTTAGAGACCTTTGAGTAAAAGCTAGTATTTCCAAAATCCCTTAGCCTAATGTATGTTCTACCCAGCAATGGCTTTGAGTATTTCAAGAATGGTAATGAATTATTTTCTTCCAACTTTAGCCTCACTAAACTTTGAAATTCTAGTTTTACCCTCACCCATGCATGATGACAATGAGGTCAGATCTTACCACCAATGAGCTTGATTTTTCTCTAGCAGCCCTCGTGAGGGCTAGCTAAGGTTGTGCAACATCGACTCGGGGTCACCAAGGTGGCACAGCCAAGCCGCCATTGCTGATATCACGTGACCTTCTGCCTAGGGTCGTGTGACCTTAGGCGGCCCTCACTGAGGTCATGTGACCTCAAGTAAGGTTGCCAATGCTAGATATGGCTCACCAGCATCTGGCCGCCACCTGAAACCTTTGCCTGAACATCATCAATTTCTGAGCTTCACTTTTTTCTTTTCTTTTCAAATAACTAAAGTCCTTCACAAGTGTAGTTTTTTTTTCCGAATAATACTTCAACCAAAGTTGTTTCCTAATACACTTGTCAATTACAATTGCCCAAACGTTACTTGAAAAAACCTTTAACCTAATGTTCTTTACATTTCTCCAAAATCTCTCCCAAGCGCACCCTAAGGACCATAGTAAATTTGCTTGGCTAAATAATGTGATAATTTTTCTAGTTAATTGCTCAAATGGACATACAAGCTAAATTTTTTAGTTATGCCCGTCATATAATCTTAAACAGGTATTGACAGATTTTCACATTTCTTACTAGACAAATCTTGATATCTCTAGCATTGCTCATTTGCCGTGACTTTTGACGGTGGGGTACTAATGGTGTTTGCTTGTTGGATGCAGATGCTCGGATCTGTTTCACCATCCTAAATTCTGGAAAGATACTGAGGAACTGAAGAAAGTACTCCGGTAAGAACTTTCGGTGCCACATCAATCACCGGACGTATGGTTTTCTCTTGGTCGAATTCGGTTGTTGAAATTGTATAATCAACGACTGCTAAGTCTGTATCAAAAAAGCTTTAAACAGATCGGTGCATATATACTCGTACACGCAAATCTGTATATAAGTATCTCCGTCTTGAAAGTGAAACGGCCCCCAGAATTGTCGATAGAGCCACCGTTAATGATGATTGTCATAAGAACTTTTACTGTATAGAACCTGCTTTGGAGACATGAAATCCATCCTGAAGTAATGGATCTGCAATTATTAGCCTGACTCCAATCAGTTTCAGGAAGTGTGGAGATTACGTGGAAGCACTGCTTGCGGATAAAGTTATTTGGTTTGCGATCTTTTCCAATTAATTGGAGGACGTCTTTGTTATGCATAATAGCAAATGATCACCGGAATTTATTTTTTCTTAGCTCCTAATTAACCCATAATAAATTAATGGCGATTCTTAAGTTCAATATTTGGTGAATAAAAAAAAAAAAAAAAAAAAACCGAGTTACAATTGGTTGAGCTTGGTAGGGGTATGCTACGCAAGGAGAATCTTTTGTATATGCTTAGCAATCCGTCAAACCCTCATAATTTCACTTTAGGAAGTTCACAACAATATGTAATTTATGTCATGCCTTGGCTATCTTTGGATTTGGCAGGATTTCATGTCGAACAGGATGAAAGTATAAGGTTGAAAGAGAGGTATCCTTAATAAATTAGAATTCCAACTAGCTAAGATTGCATAGAATTATGGGGGTGGGGGGAGAGTCTACTTTGCGAGAGAGAGAGAGAGAGAAGTATCTTTAATAAAGTAGAATTCCAATTTGCTAAGATTGCATAGAATTATGGGGGTGGGGGCAGAATCTATTTTGCTGGGACGTTAGTCCTACATTGCCCCCTCGCATTCGTTGATCTCGTTCTTCAGGCTCTACGACACCAGAACTCCGAAATTTGCTTCACCAGAGCCTCGCAACGCGCCAACATATTATTGCTGTTCCGTGCGAAACGCCTCCACAACTTTCCTGATAAATGTCCGGCTGGTCCACACTGAGGGGCAAGATCAGCTATCATGAATAGCCTAAGCTTCTTCATCTTTTTGAACGAGTCTGCATTCGAGATCAAGTCTTCTATATCAACATTGTCTAGTTTAATGCCTTCAATGGCAGTTCCCTGCTAGGGCAAGATAATAATTATTATACATATTTGGAGTACTTAAAAATAAGCAGATATGTAAACTCTTCCAGAAAATAACTATCTTAACTTTAAGAATAATGTTGTAATTTGTTTTAAAATCGTGCTAGTCAAAAACCATTATAACTTTGACTAAAAAAAAATAAAAACATTATAACACTAGCAGTTTCTGTATGAAGATACATCAATCTCGTGATGAAATAACAAATGAAGAGGATTTTATGCTAGTTTATTCAACAATCTGTTCAATAATAAACACTGTTAGTTTAAGAAGAAAATTAGCAAAGCACGAAGTAAAGAGCGTGAACCCTAATAGGCAAAAATAAAAATTGCATTTGCGTCTCTCCTAATTATGCAATCTAACACCACATGTAAATGCGAGTCCAAAGAAAGAGGATACACATGGGTGCTCAAATTGATTTTTGCTTTCAGGACATGCATAAACTCTTACCGAGTTTTGACTAATCACTTGTAGAGCATCCTCATGATGCCATATTCGACTTCGCTTGCTGGGGTTTTCAGGGCACTCCTAATCACAATTCGTCTACCCATTTCTTGAAACAAATCATGCATCCATATTTTGTTATTTTCATCAATGTATATAAGCGACTTTTGAGACAGAATATCAATCCCACTAGTGGCATAGACACTACATTGCTCTAGGGACTTGATGATCACTCTTTGTCATATCCATTTAGAAAACAGGCGATATCAAGAAAAATCATTCTCTCATTGGCCTCTAAACCATCGATAACAATCCTCAGTATGTCATGAACCTTTCCCTGAGGGATTTCTTTCAATCGATCAAAAGCTCTTTGCCATTCTTTGACGCTTTTGCTGCTCAAGAAAGAGCCCATCACAGTCAGCACCAAAGGAAGGCCTTTAGAATAACTCATGAAGCAATTTGAGAGAATTCTATAGTCGATTTTCGGATACCTTTCTTGGAATGCATTCCAACTAAAAAGCTCGAGAGCTTGATCATCATTTAGTGCTCTTACCTCATAGATATCCCCACATAGACCGATTAAGTTTTCTTCATGTCGAGGGATCAAAATGACTCTACTCCCCAAGCCAAAGTTCATTGACTTGATCAGGTGGCTGAGTGGCTCCAACAACCCTTCAACATCATCAAACACCAAAAGAACCCTCTTGTTGTGAAGCTTACTCCTCATCAAATTTATTACTTCATGAATATCATTGCCAAATTCGGAATCTCCATTGCCGAGAAGGCCACCAAAAAGTGTCTCTTGCATTTTATGGAGGCCCTCTTGGCTCGATATATCCTTCACATTTGCAAGAAAGCAACTTCGATCAAATTGATCTGCAATTCGATAGTACAGAGCTCTCACAAGTGTAGTCCTTCCTATTCCACTAGTGCCGGAAATCCCCACAATTCGGACCTCCTTAGCTTCTAATTGGAGTAAGGAGTACAATGCTTGCACTTGAGAATCTAACCCAACTGGATGGAAAGCAAGCAGGTCTGTGTGTGAGCAGTTCAATCTTCTTGAGATTTTCTCCACAACGGATTGGATGAATTCAGCTTCAAGTCTGCAAATTGTCAACAACTAAAGGTGATTTGTTTTTAGTGCTCATAAAAGTGAAGAAAATATCAACAAGGTTATATTTTCAATCTAGCGTATCGTCCACCTAATCTAAATTACTAAAAAGTACCCAGAGAGAGAGAGAGACGGAGAGAGAGAGACAGAGAGAGTTGGGTGTGGGGTGAGGGCAATAAAAACATAGAAGAGAAAACAACTGGAAGCTGAACTTTCTTTCAAGCCCTAGCTAGGTACCACAGTCCAAACAATACAAAGACAGACAAGAAGTTCCTTTTCTTTTCGTTTCTGCATTTGACAGACGTATCATTCCGTAGTGGAGAGTTTTGGTGGTGAAGAGAAGGGTTGCATTACTGCTAAGTTTACCCTGCATAGGCCGTTTAAGATGTCTGGACTTGCCCATTTTCATTTTCCTTAATATTAACGAAAAGCAAGCATGGGACTTCTGATAACCTCCTATAGAAAATGAAGCTCATATGCTTTGGAGTTCACCCACTTGTTATTTTTCAACAATGGGACTCAGAGTAAGTAAGGGAAATGATGCATGAAGGAAATTGGCAACGGCGAAAATCATTGTTCACTTGAGATTTCTTTATGCTTGAGGAAAGAAGTGAGGAGAATAAATTTGTTTGTTTAGTTATGAAATATAAAGTACGAAATGAGGGTTAAAACTGGAGAAAATGGACATCCATCATTTCTTTTTCTTCTCCTTTAATGTTCAACAGAAGGTTATTTATCATGTTATTTAGCTGAACACTTCTAATTTGTTATGTATGGAGGAAACCAGCACATGCCAAAAAAAAAAAAAAAAATCAAGAGTAAACTGTGATACACGCTGAAAGAAAAAGTTTCTTTATAAAAGATAAACGGTGTCAAGGAGTGCAACTTTAACAATCACAATAACACAAAATGTCACTTCTTTTTTCCTGCAAGCTGTTAAATAAAAAATGAGCATAAGGATACTAGAAGTGTCAAAAATTTCGTAAGACATTCGCTTTAGTGCCAAAAGTTGCTCACTTAAATGCCTTCGGTGAAACATTTAAGCCAGAAAAATTGTGTGGCCTTTAAGATTAAAAGTTTTATCTGAAATGGCATTTAAATAAATAAAAAGATGGTCTAAATGGACCGATAAAATGATGTTGCACAATCCAACGTGGCTGGGTTGTGCAGAACGATGTCATTCACTTTGAAGTTCTTTTATCATTATCTCAATTCGTACGATGACTCCTTCTCATTGCTATCGCTCACTCACATGTTGTCTCTATCACTCTCACTCAGTCAGGTTTGTTATCCTCTCACTCACTCAATTGGCTGGCAAAATTTGGGCTCAAGCTTGGAGGGGAAATATTCATCTTCTTCTTCACTTTGTTGAAATGAATTAGAGCTGCTCGTCATGCTCCTGCTCCCTCCATTTGCAAAATTGAGTTGTTACTTCATTTTATGTTGTAGAATGAAGCTTAGAAATCGGAATGTAAGACACGATTTGTGGATGATGGAAATCAAATGATGCAGAATGTATGGGATGAGATGACAAAAGAACTTCAGAGTTCGAAATCTGACTGGTCCATCGAGTTGTCCATCTGCATTGGAGGCAAATCGAATAGGGTTTCAATTTGGGGTTGTGGTCAACTTAGGGTTTTCAATATGGGGATTTCCTTGTAAGTTGTGATTTAGGGTTTATATTTTAGGCCAAAAAATGTAGAAGACATTGCTTAAGGCTATGTATGCTGACTGGGCACGCCGGCAAGCAACATCGGATGATGTAATTAATAAAAAATGGCTACGTTATATTTTTGGCTACCCAAATCAGAATTGGTACTTAAATGATTGATTTTTTTTAATTAAAAAAAGTGACACTTAGTGATTCGGAAGAAATTTTCAACACAAAAGTGAGCGTCATATGAAACTTTTGACACCTCTAGGTGCGTTTGGTAATATTTCTCTTCCCATGAATAATTTCTGTTTAGAAATAGTACTTTTCCATTTTCTTCCTAGGAACAAAGAAGCAATTTTATTTTATTTTTTTACTTTTTGCTTTTGTTCCAAATCTATTCCCTTGTCATATTTTCTATTTTTGAGAGTAGAAAAATTAATTGATGTTACCAAATGGATTATGTTCTTTTTCTGTTCTGGAGAACCAAAGAACAGAAGAAAAAAAAAGGAGGATGGTTACCAAATAGCTCCCTAGTACCCTCATCCCATCAAAAAATGTAGATTAAAAGATACTACAATGTCTATGTTAAATCTCTTTGATGAGCCAAAAAATGGAGTCGGAGTCTTGGTCTAGGAAAGTTCAATTCCCAGTAGAAGGGTGATAAACATTTCCAATTATTCCACTGCCCATAGACCAAATGATTGGCCTTTAAGATCAAGATTTGTTGTTTCCTGGATAAAATAAGCAACTTCCTTTAGGAAATTTCCCAAGCAAACACTAAAAAAATGGGAGAGAGTTCGTACCTGTTTCCGAGAGACCAACCAGTGAGATTGCCGGCTTTTCGGAGAGCATCCCTCCACCTCCGGACCTTGTCGGCATTCTCTAGCCCAAAACTCTTCTCACTTTGGCCAATCCGCTTGAATCGTCCGGACTGGTTGCGCAGCTCTCTAGGGTCGACGTCCCCAAAAATGAGGAACACGAGCTGGCCTTTCTTTTCCTTGCACTCAAGGATCTTATCCAGCTCATCCAGGCACCATGGTGAGGAGGCGTAAGTCTGAGAGATGATGATGATGGCGCTCCTCGACTGCTCGATTGCTTCATTGATTGCCGGTCCGATCTCTAGTCCTCTTTCCAAACTGAGGTCGACAAAGGCCCTTATCTTGTTCCGCTCAAGAGCGACGCGAAGATGGCTCACAAAGTTGCATGTGTCGGCCTGTTTATAACTGATGAAGGTATCGTGACTGCACCAAGGGATGGAGGAGGGGGGCAAGAAGAGTTGTGGTCTGGCTTTGAGGCTATGTTTGAGAGAAGAGAATTGGAGCAGAAAGAAAGAGATGGGAGGCTTTTGCAGTAAGAATTGCGATGCTCTCTTGTTAAGGAGGCTTGGATACAATGTAGGGGGAGAAAATGGAGGGAAAAGGCTCTTGAGATGGCCAAGTTGGATCATCATCTTACTAGAATTTGCCATTCAAACACCAGCAAAATCAAAGTAAAGAAAGAGCTGTACCGTGTTCATTCACGATGCAAGCTACCTTGACTTATTTATAATAGATATTTAAATTGTGAGCGCCCGCTCACGCGAGCACGCAGGCATCATTTCGTTCCTTTTTGTCCGGTTTCTCTGACCTTTTGCTTTTTTGAGTGTAAGGAAATAGACTAAGTACAAGCAAGTTGAGATGGCGACATTTTTTTCTTTTTCCTTTTCCAAGAAAATTCTACGAGAAGAAAATTTAAGGATATCCAAACGGTCGGAAGCATCATCAATTTGCTCAACAGCTACTTTTTCGGAGCCCCACCCTTCACTTTTTGCCAGGTCCTGTGTTGCATTTGTCCCAAGGTGACACTCCCACCACTCCCCCTACAAATTGCAAGACAAACGTCTATCGTGATGGTTATGACTCGGATCTTGGTCTATTAGCGGGTGGTTTACATAACCACGGAGAGAGTGACTTGAAATCATTATCAAGATAAATGTGTTATTTAATATTTAAATACTTTAGCATTTCTCCTCACCCATAGGCTGGACTATTTGACTAAACCTATAGTATGGAAATATGTAATTGAGATACAGAAAAAGTTTTGTAAAGATTTGAACTCAATACCTCTTGCACTAATGGGATTCTCTAGGATCATTACTAATGGGATTCTCTAGGTTGAACTTTTAGAAGTTTCACAAAATCTCACTTGCAGGTGGCAGGAGACCACACACACACTAAATGAGCATATGTAACCCTTGTCAAGCGATGGTTGATTATGAATGGCACATGAAATTTGACTAACAGAATGAACATACACACGAAAGGGGCAAACAAAATTTGGGTTTGCTTCCATGATAAAAATAATTGGGAACATAGAATTGTGTGATTTTTGTATATATAATAATGAAGAATACATGAGCTTATTTATACATTTTACAAAATAATGATCTAAAGTTACATAAGATTGCAATAGCAATTATAATTAATTAGAATCAATCAAGAATATGCATAATTAATGTAAGTTAATGTATAATCCTAAGAGATATGGAAATCAAGGGAGATAAACAGAATTTCTAAATATATATTTAACGTGCTTCAAGCTATGACATCCATCATTTCCCCTAAAATTGTAATATAAGCGTTTATTATGATGGTTATACTTGTATCATCATAATTGATGGGATAATTATGCTTATGTTTTCAGAAAGGACACGAAGTTTATGGTCTTGAGTTGCACATGGTACCTGAATTTTAAGTTTCATATGAGAATTAATGGTATTTCGTGTATGGAGGGAGGGGAGATATTGGAGAAACTATTACATGATTATTGTATATATGATAAATTGAATCTGGCATAGTAAAAATGATTGGTCTCATAGGGTCCAAAGTGAATCCTATCATGACAGTGCTCATTTAGCTCAGAATATGCACAATACTTTGTTAGGGATTATGTTGTCATTTAAATATTGTGCGTGCGTTAAACTGTAGATCTGTTCTTTATAGTTTACTAGATTTTCTCTAAAGTACAATTATAGTAGCTCTTAGGTAAAGTCTTGTGATGGTTAAAGATAGTGGCTAATAAATTGTCCAGCACATCTGACTTCTTTGTAATTTCTACCAAATATTACGCAAGGAAAGCTTTTAATCTCCGACCTGAATGGTCATCATCTGCAAATATCGTGCGATGTGCATTTGTTTTTTTCTTTTTTTAACCAGAAATTAATCAGGCCATCGACATGAGCAAGCATGTGGTTAGGGGTTGTCCACGGCGGATTCCCTATTTTCCTTGATTTCCAAATGTCACTAACCGTCCTCTCTCTCCTCTCTCTTCCCTGCGAACCACACCAGATGTAAAAGATCCAATCCTAGCAAATTAGCACACGTGTACCTCACAACTTTACACGTAAGGGATCCAATCATCGCTGCTCTATGTGGCGGGTGGGAACATACCGTCGCACTTTTCGCTTCCTTTTAATAGAAGCTTTTCAAGTACTAAAGCTAAAAGAAAAAAGAGTACTAAAGCAACCTTCAACAAATGCAGCTTTTTTTTTTTAATAAAACGAATCACTAAAAACTTCAAACCACGCTGATGACGTAGTTATTCACAACCTTTTTTGTAATATTAACAACGCCAAACCATACATGACACATATATTTTAAACTTTTTTCTTGTGAAATAAAAAATCACAAACTTATACATATATGACACATTTATCATTCTGTCAAGGTTCCATTAGATGATCTTTTAACAAAAACGTCATTTGATTTCATTCAAGTCACATGGGCTTTATCATGTCAAGACTATTTGCTTTCTAGAGTTCAAGTAGGTAAATTTTTAATGATGTTCATTGATGGAACCTTCGTGGAGAAGGGTAAATATGTCATACAAGTATAAGTTTTGAATTTTTAATATCACAAAAAAAAAAATTAAAGGTAAATGTTTCACAGTAAACCATTGGAGTTTGTCCTAATAGTCACCTTTTTCACTTGGAAAGGGAAATGTGGAAGGTTTGAATCCCCTCATTCTCTAAGAGGGTGGGGATGATTCAGCTTCAAATATGAGTTTTACTTTCACACCTTACAAGGTAGCAAGACAAAAGTTTGAAAATGAGAGTTAGAGTATGAGTATAATAGGACCGACCAAAAAAAAAAAAGTGTCACAGTTATATAGTTTTAGGGTTTTTTATTATTTTTACACTTTCTTTTTTTATGAATGACTTTAGAAAGTTTAAAAAAAGATAATATTCTTTATGAAATTAGTTATTGCCCCCAATCTATCATAGAATAATGAAAGTCCACTTTTCAACAATAAAAGCGCCAAATTAATTTTAAAAACTATATTTTTGCAAATAAAAGTATGTGATTAATTTTTCCAATAAGTAAAATTCAGATGAAATTTTCCTAAAGTCTCATATTAAATACAAAATATTTAATTATATTGTGATATTTTATACATGTAGGAAGATAGGCCATGCACAACAATTGTGAGATATAGGAAAATGCATTTTGGTAAAACATTTTCAAAATAAAACAATTAGTTTTCCTTTGTTTGATATTATATGATTTTTGACACTTAAATTTCACCATTTTACTTAAGACTTAATAGCATTAAAATTTAGGAATTAGTCACTAAAAAAAATTAATTTAAAAAAAAAAAACCTTAAGGGTCGGGTCGGATCCGACCTTGGCCTGGCCTAGCCCCCCCCTTCCTCTTCTTTTCCCCCACGGCCCAGCCCTCTTTCCCCTTCCCCGCCTCCTTCCCCCGTCGGCCCAACCGGCCTCTCCCTTTCCTTTCTCTTCCAGCCCATGCCCAGTCTTCCTCTCCTGCCTAGCTCGCACGAAGACTTGTAGAACAAAACATAAACAAGGGTAGCGATAGAGGAGTAGGGGGATCGATGTGGCAGGCAAGTGGCATGATCCACGGGTCGGGGGCGCTTTGGCCGGCAAGTTGGTAGTTGTAGAGGCCATGCGCGCCGGGTGGTTGCTCTAAAAGACGAAGAGTGAACAGAACCAAAAAAAGGGGATAGAGAGACCAAGAGGAGGAGGACACAAGGAGAGAGCACAAAGAGGGAGTTTGAGCGAGAGAGGTGCTGGAGAGAGGGTATCGAGCCAAAGGAAGGCTCGACTATGCACGGGATCCCGCTCCCCGACGCCCTTCTTCTAGAACGGCGAGAACCGAGAGAGGGAGAAGAACCACGGGGTAGAGAATAGGGAGAAGAGGCGAGAACTGATCGAGGCTATCGCCGTCGGACCGCCTCCGGGTCGCTGCTACCGCCATTGACGCGTCCCCAGGCCGCCACCGCCGCCTCCGACGCATCTCCGAGCAGCCATTCCCCTCGGAACTCAAGTTGGTATTTCATCGAACACCTAGTGTGCGGTCCTTGAAGTCGAGTTGGTCGGAGCTCGTTCCATCCATTTCGGGCGAGCTTCGGCCTCCGTAGGTCCCCATATAGGTCGTTGTTTGTCTACTGGTCACTTGCTGAGAACCTAGGCCCACCTTGAGTCCCAGTTAGGTCGGAAGCCTCTCTATTCGCTCGTGCCCACTACTTGCTTGCCAAAATGGCCGAGTGAGATCTCCCTCCTCAACTCCTTCGTGTAGAGCCCCCTAGGACTCCTAGTGGTTGGAGGGACGCCGCCGCAATCAAGGAAGCCAGGCCATTCGCCCTTGCCTACCTAGTCGAGGAGGCACTGTCTGTGCCATCGTCGAAGCAACCCCCACGGAGTTGGACGCCACCGCAGCTCCCTCTGGTTGCAACTAAGTGGTCGCAGACTAGAGAGCAGGTCGAGTTGGGCCAAATCGATGATCTGGCCCACTTGGCCTCTTTTTTTTTTTTTTTTTTCTTTTTTCGCTTGGGCCTTTCGATTGGGCCCAATTCGAATAGTAAAGGGCCTGACCAAGGCTAATCGGGCCTAACCCTATCGGGCTGGTTCCAATCTACCCTGACTGGGCTGAACACGAGTCAGGTCAAATCGGACCCAACTCGATTCGACCGAAAAAAATAAATTATTATTATTATTATTATTATTATTATTATTATTTTAAAAAAAAAATTTAAAAAAATTTCGAAAATCCAAAAATTGTAGGGTTTGGTTAGGAATTGCTATGTATTGACTTTTTAGTGTAATTAAGCCTTTATTTGCTCATATATTGATTATATCGCATGTTTAGTTTACATATTTTGTTATGTTTAATTGCACGTGTGTAATTTTATGACAATTAGGATCGAGGAGGTATCTATAGTTATTATTTTAATAATTGTGCACCCGCATGATCACCTCACATGTTAGTGGATAGGTATAAAATCAATTCAAACTGCCTAACAAAAATCATTTCTTTTAAAATGAACAAGATTAGGTACTGAAAGGGCACTAATTGGTTAATTAGTGTAATCAAGTCCTCGATCCTAGATTCTCTAGTTGCATAGGAAGCGAGGCATACTCCCATGCCCTGCTTGGTTTCTAACCGACTCCAATAGGCTAGTGGCAACTCCTTATTGCAAAAATCTTTAAAAATACTCTAATGTCACGCGAGATATGGGCTTGGGAGAGCTCGTGCCTAATCATAGGCCTTAGGTCCATCCTTTAGGCAATACCCATAAACCTGTTCCTTCCCCTCGGGGGTAGGTCGCGACAATGATCGAAATTGTTTTATGATGTTTGTATATAATTAGAAAATGATTTCAATTTCACAACTTTATTTCAAGAAAAATGTTCGAATTTTTAATTTTAAATAATCGAATTTTTAATTATTTTATTTTTCTCTTTTTATTTTTATTTTTCAAAAATATAATTTTTAATTATTTTAAATTTTGTTCTCTCTTTCTTTTTTTTTTTTTCTTTTCTTTCCTTTTCTTTTTCTCTCTTCCTTCACCACTAATGGCCGACGATGGCCATAGGCAAGCTTTGCCTCTTTGAGATCAAGCGAGTTGCGAGCTTGTCGGCCTCGGTGGAGCCCAAGCTCATTAGGATTGGTGGAGCCGTGAGCTCGTCAGCCTCGACAGAGTCAGAATTCGCCTAGATCTGGCAACCCCAAGCTCACCAACTTGCTCGGATCTGGTGAGTCGCAACGGCCTCAACGGAGCTCAAGCTAGCACACTTGAGCTCGCCCGGGAGCGCCGAGTTGCAAGTCGTTGACCTTGACCGAGCTTAGGCTCACCTAGATCTCGTGAGCCACGAGCTCATTGGCCTTGATAGAGCTCGGGTTGGTGAGCTTGGGCTCACTTGGATTGACTAATTACCAAGCTTGCTAGCCTACGTCTTGGCCTCTCGTCGGGCTGCCAATAGTTACCGACGGTAGAGGAAGGAAGGGAAGAAGGAGAAATGAAAAGAAAGAAAAGATAAAGAAGAAAAAAAGAAAAGAAAAAGAAAAAGAAAAAAGAAAAGAAAAGAAATAATAATAAATAATTTTTAAATAAATAAAATTCAATTTTTTTAGAATAAATTATTTTATAAGAATAAATTTTTGTTAATCAAGTACCCAACAGCTATGGAAACATTTTGGAAAACCGTTTTTGCGGTTCTTTTAAAAAGGGAAATCGTTTTTTAGAATTTTAGTTTTGGTAGGAAAATATTTTTCGTTAACTAGGAAGACATTTTCCGTTGGCTCATTCTCCAAAGCAAACCAAACGCCGATAAATGAGGAAAATGTTTTCTGAAAATATTTTCAACAAAACAAATGCACTTATTTCTTTTTTCCAAGAAAATTTAAGAGATGAATATCTTAGATTATCAATATAGTCACAAATATCATAAATATATATAATAATATTGAAAGTAATAAAATTTAATCCATACGAATAAGAAGATATTTATGCTAACAAATTTAAGTAACTATGACTATATCAGGCAAGAGAAGTTGTACAGTAGAAATAAAAATATGCAGATATCTCCACACAATAATAAATCGGGGTAAGTACACTATCAGTTCAAAAGTTGTGTATGACGCTCACTTTGGTGCCAAAAATTTATTTTGGATCACTTAAGTGTCAAAATTTGAAAAACGATTGTTTTAGTGCCAATGCCAATCTGATTGACTAGAAATCCGACGTGGCATTTTTTTTATTAATTTTTGAAGCTAATGTGGCTCATCGGATTGTACAGTCATCACTAAACAACAAAACAACGCCGTTTGGCGTCTTTCCCCCAAGTCAGAACCCTAAATCCCCAAATTGAGAGAGAGAGAGAGAGAGGGAGAGAGGGTATGGCATGGGCTTCCCCGTTGTCTTCTTTCCCGAAGAATAACACCAGCACTAGCACTAGTAGCGACACTAGCACCAGCACCAGCACAACTCCACATTCGGTTCGTTCGACATTGTTGACAAGCACAAGCTTTTGTCCTCCTCCTCCCCTCCTCCTCCTCCTTCTCCTTCCCCCTTCAGAAGGATCCACTCTTGCCACTCCTTGAGCAGAGGCCAATCCACCATCTCCATCTTCGCCCTCCTTGTTTCCCTTGTCCTCCTCGTCCTCGCTCTCTCCACCTTCGACCCCCCTTCTTCCTCCTCCTCTTCCGCCCTCGCCTCCTATTCTTCTTGTCGCTTCTTGCCCGAGAAACAACCTCAACCTCTCCTCACTCACCTAGTCGAGCAACTATGACGGAGGCCAAGTGAAGGTGGCCAAGCGAGCTAGGTCGATGTTGGGCAAGGATCAAATTAAAAAAACCCTAATTTCAATCCCCATATGAGCTGTGCGGCATCGTTTTTGTGAGGCCATCCACATATGACAGCAAAACAACGTCATTTTCTTAAGGAGAACAGAAAATGACGTCATTTAAAAGCCATGTCGATTTTTTTTTTTAATATAAAAGCCACGTAATCATTTTGGCCGGAATATCTCGCCGGTGGCATCAAAGTGATCGTTTTTCCTCCAATTTAGCATTTAAGTGATCCGATGAAAACTTTTGGCACCAAAGTGAGCACCATACACAACTTTTGACACTGATAATATACTTACCCCACAATAAATCAGAAAAGTTGACTTTGTCGCTTGTAACTAGACTGACATTTGTGCGAAACAATGTATTTTGTTATAGAAAATATCTAGATAATTACTGACATAAATCAATACCACTGCCACATGAAGAGCGAATTGTCTTCCGCATAACTTTTTAAGAGAAATCTCATGGCAAATAAAAAAAAAAAAAATTACTAAAAATAGTGGGATAAAGGCTATAAGAACACATCTTCTGTTATTTCTCCTATTGCATGAAGTTTGAGTGGGCAAGATTTCGAGAGAGTATAACTCATTGCTCATGTGTCTTTTTTGGGCTTTTTTTATTCAGCATAAATTTTTTAAAATATCTTTTCATTTTAGCATAATTACACTATTGCTTGAATTATAAATATCTTTTTATTTAATTTATTTCCTAAAAATAAAAATATGGATATATTTTTATTAATATTACTTTCTTGGTCTCTATAAATATTATGATAGTTTGATTTAAGCATATTTTTTATTATGATCTTCATAATAATAAAATAGAACCTCATTTAGAGTTTTTTCGAGTTAATATTCCTACTTTTCTAATTTCCTAATTTACAAAATTAACTAAGTCTAATTATGAAAAGGAGAAAACAAAAACTTGAAAATTTTATGTATCTAAAAAATTAGGAACATGATTTAAATTAATAAAAGTACAAGAAATCTATAGATAAATTAATATTGCTATCAAATATTCTTATTTAAAAAATTGCTTTTTAAATAAGGGTCAATACCACACAAAACCTCAAATTGGTACATTTGTAACAATTTATCAAAAACTATTTTTTTACCATTAAAACCTCAAAGCTGGTACACTTATGACAAGTTTACCCTTCGTTAGTTTTCTTTAAATTTTACTATCAAATTATTGAGTTAAATGACACATGATATTTGACGTGTGTACTAGTTTTGAGTTTCGTAATATTAATCTAGTTTAACGAAAACTAATGGAAAGTAAAATTGTAGTAAATGTACTAGTTTGGGGTTTTTGATGAATAAAAAATTAGTTAGAGATAAATTTGTCACGGGTATACCAATTTGGGATTTTTTGTGGTAAAAAAATTAGTTTTAATTTAAATTTGTTATAGGCATACCAATTTGTGATTTTGTGTGGTATTAATCCTTAAGATAAAGAAAAATGATTTTGATATAACTCTAAATGAGTCTATATTTTTATTGTTATATAGATCACAAGTTAAAATATAATAAAAATGGAACCATAGTAATATTAGACCAAAAAGGAAAAAAATAATAAAAAGACAACATATATTTTTGTTGATTTAGGAAATGGAATGAAATGAAAAAAAAAAAAATCTAAAATTTGAGTATTGGTATAGCTATGAAAACTTGTGAATATTTTTGAAGGATGATTTCACTTTGTTATAAAAAAGTTGAGGTCATAGATTGTAGAGGCAAGCATGTTTTTAGGGTAAAACCATGAGCCGGATAATCAGATTGGCAAGAATCAGTTTGGTTTCAAGTTATGTAGGATAGCTTTCACGTTCCAAAAATTAGAGAATTGGTTTTGACAGGAAGGTTCCAAGTGGAACTCGAAAATTGGAACAAGTCTTTATGTTTTTCTTGTTCCATGTCTTCATGGCATTCAACTATGAGTGTGTAATTTGGAACCATTAGTATGAGCTTCCATTTTCAACATGACTAAGACTTTTATCTTGTTGTATATTATTCGTGTATTTAAATATGAGTTGCGGTCAATGGATTGTAAAAATAAATTATGACTATTAAAAGTGATAATTTACTGCAATAATTCAATTAAGAATATAGATGAAACTTAGATAAATCCTGAAATTGGTAACAGAGTAAACTCCATGTTGCAAACTATGCATGGCAAGCTTTAGGTTTTAAAAATTTGGGAACTGATTTTGATGGGACAAGTCCTAGATGGAATTTGAATCAATCTTGAAATTGCTTCTTGCACTAGATTGAATAAATTTAAAAATTTAAAACTACATTGACTATTTAAAATTAATTCAAGAATTACATTAGATGATGTAAATGTTTAATGATAATATTATATGTTGAATTGAAACTTAATGATTATTTGTGTTATTTTTCCCACCGAAGAAGTCCCGTTTGGGCCACAAGGGATGCGCGTGGCTCAGATGATCACTGACTTGTGGACTTTGAACTGGCAATGAAAGTAGCAAAGTCAGTTCGGATCTCAAGTCCTTTCGGTCGCTTCAATCATTTGTCTATCCTACAAATTGGATGGTCGACCCGCTATCTAGACATGCAATCATTAGTCCTATTGTTCGAATCTTTGACCGTTGTGGAAAATACGTTTTATTAATTTAGATGACGTTAAGCCGCATTTTCTATAAGCCGTCTATAACTTTGCTTTGCCTTTATTTCTTTTTGGTCTAACCCTATCTCTACTTTAGGTAATGCTGCATGATGTGTCATCGCAATGCCACAAACAAAATCAATTGGCCGCAAATAAAATCAAATGGCCCCAAAGGGTCGGTGCTTGGACCATCCCTTTTGCAGTTGTTGAGGTATCGTCCACGTCTGTTGTTGCAACAAAGGGTCGGTGGTGGGACCATCCTTTTTGCAGTTGTTGAGGTATTGTCCACGTCCCTTAACAACAAATTCTAAATACCTTTTATACTTACATGATTTTTCTCTATCTATTAATTATTGTGGATTGAATTTTCTAGAAAAAAGATTATTCAAAAAGTCCTAACTTACCAATTTAGTCATTAACTTTTAATTTTGTCAATTGAGTCCTAAACTTATTCACATTTTATTAATTGAGTATACTCGACCAATTTTGGCCGAAATTATTAATGTGGACACCGACTATCCTACACGGCATGGGCGGTATTGACATGGACATATTTTAAATACTTTTACGATTTTTTATTATTTTTTTCTTTTCCTCTTTATTTCCTTCTGCTTTTTTTTTTTTTTTTTTTTTTACTGTGACAAGTGAGGGTTGCAGCCCTTGCCCGACTGACTTGCCCAAATCTGGGCCTCGCTCGCAACTGTGGGATTGTGGCTCTTGATCAAGCTGTTAAGGAGGAAATTATTGGTGGAGATGCAAGGAAGGAGCGGAATAGGGTATCGATAGCATCATCGAAGAGGCTAGCTTGAACATAGGTCTTGACAAGGAAATCGATCGACCAAAGGAGGAGAGAGGGGCCGACCCAGCAAAGCAAGATAATCAAGCAAAGAAGGAATAGCATAGCCTTGTGTGACATGGAAGGAGGCGATGAGGCTGGAGAAGATGAAATTGAGGCGGGAGTGGGAGGGGGATGGGGAGAGGATGGAGATGAGGGAGGCAAAAGTAGGAGGGTCGATAGGAAAGCCACAGGAATCCAGGTCAGCGTCGATTGTGTCACATAGGACGGTTGGCATTTGCGTTAGCAATTTCTGATCTAAATTGGTCGGATGGACTAAATGGTTACAAATGCAATAAATTTAGAATTCTTTTTTATACTTTTCCCTCCACTATTGCTTCAACAATCCACGATGATGACGAGTTGATTCAGCAAACTAGATCTGGGTGAGGCCAGGTGAGGGCCGTGACCATTGCCCGCCAATGGCAAGGACATTGCGGTCCTCGCCTGCCCTCGCCTGCTATCGGCAAGGGCCCGGCAACCCTCGCTTGGTGGCTAGCGATGGCTCAGCCATCCTCACCGACCATAGTAAAAAGAACAAAAGAAAAAAAAAGAAAAGAAAAAAAAAAGAAAAAGAATAAAAATCTAAAAAATATTATTACAAATTGTTTACGTCAGTGCTAGTTATGCCATGTAGGACAACTAACATTCACGTCAGCATTTTCTAGCCAAAAATTAGCCAAATGGTCTTAATTGACAAAATGTGAAAAAAATTTAGAATTTAATTGGCACAATTAAAAAGGTTTTATGATTGAATTGGCAAAAACTCAATAGATTTAGGACTTTTTGCATAATTTTCCTGATCTTCTAACATGATGTCGGAACCAATGATGTCCCTTTCATGTATGTGCATCCACCCGAGATATGTCCCATCTTGCTTGACAACGGATTTCAATACTCCTTATATTTATGTGATCCTCTTCTATCTATCAACTTAAACTTTTGGGTTGGTTTTTCTAATAGCGCCGACGGTATCGGAAAGGAAGCAACCAACTTCTTCCGTGCCTCTCTCATTGAATCTGGTACCATATCGATAAAGTATGACAGACAATCTAAGATATTTAAGATGCAGTTTCATTAAGCCCAAAAAATCTACGTCATAAACCTTATTTTAAACCGTAAGATCGCTACGTTACTAGTAGAGCAATTGCCTCCACTAAGGGAAATGGAGAGATCCGTTCCTGGCCATGCCCCACCTTCGGGGGGATTGGGGTGGGGACGATTTCATTTTAAGAGTGGGTTTTCGACTCCACGCCCGCAAAGAAGGCGAGGGCAAAAGTCTGAGAGTAAACTAAACTTCCCAAAAAAGTTTAGTGAAGGATTGACCAAATAACGAGGAATTCCGTATAGATAGAAACTAACGAGAAAACAAAATCCACCGGAGATTCTGGGCACAACTTTCTTATGGATTTGCTGGGGATTATTATTGTTGAATATGCATTATAGCAATTAAACCTCTTTAATTATTACTGCAATTTCTGTTCAGTAGACAGTAATGTTCATAAAAGAAAAATAAATATTTGCTCATATTCTCGTTTATTTAATACTTAAAATGAAGACATGCCGGGACATTAAATCAACACATTCATGTATGGCATAATCCCACCGTAGTTTCGTCTAATCATAAACTTTTGAATGTAAATGGAACCGTAGAAAGTACGAGGAGGTTGCTTGATATAAGATAAAATGGGCTATAGCAATTGACGAAAGAATATCATGCAATCAATACTCAGTGTAAATCAAATCCACCTACAGCCGATGGTTATGAGACCCACGAAATTAATGATTTCGATGATGTCGATTTATGTTACATATAAATGAGACAATAACTTTTCTTTATTTTAAGATTTTATTTGTTTCACGGAAAATGAATGATTTGGAATTTTTTTTTTCTAAAAATGATCATTTATATCACTTATGAAAATGAATGAATAAAAAAAATTCATTGATCATGGAAATGTTAATACATAAATTGTTGTGATAAAAAAATATATTCTTCATTGACTAATTATTTCTCAATCATTTTTTGGAGTCATTAATTTTTTGTGAAACAAATGGAACTTAAGTAATGATGCATGATGTATTATCACGACGTTATAAAAAAGTTAAATAGTTATCTTGTACAAAGAAAAAGAAAAAAAGGACTGATTGGATACTATCTTTGACCTGT
This sequence comes from Eucalyptus marginata, assembly GCA_014182565.1. NCBI lineage: Eukaryota > Viridiplantae > Streptophyta > Magnoliopsida > Myrtales > Myrtaceae > Eucalyptus > Eucalyptus marginata. The sequence goes on from CM024591.1 coordinate 19,238,863, forward strand.
TTATATTTCCTCAATTTTAGAAGCTCGGTCCCTTAGACTTGAAGTGCTAACCTTCTAAAGTTCGGGATAAATGTGTCATGATAGGTATAATTTGGATTTTTTTTTTTTTTGACTTTTTCCCATAAACCGATCCATCATCTTTTAGCCTCCCACTTTCCTTCTTGCACGTACCTTCTTCATTCAGTCAAAGCAAATAAAGTCTTGAAAGTGCCTTCGATTTTACTTTCCTTGGCCGGTACAATGATTATCTTCTGTATCAGCTCGTTCCCTCAACCTCTTCGCTTCTTAATGCTAGTCCACATCCAAAAAATATATGCTGAACTCTCTTCGTTTCTTGATGCTAGTCCACATCCAAAAAATATATGCTGAACCCTCTTCGTTTCTTGATGCTAGTCCACATCCCAAAAGTATATCCTAAAGTTCAGTGAATTTCTACACAATTTCCGACAAATAGGTTCTAGGTTTCAGGTGAAATTTGGAATAAGTTTTTGTGTTTTTTTATTTCATATTTTTGCGTAATCCTGTTATATTTCATGGCGTCTAATGATGAGTGTATAGTTTGGAACCATTAGTATAAGTTTCCACTTCTAGTGATATTCATGACCAAGATTTTTATTTTGTTAATATTTCATATTTTTCATTCATCTAAATATGAGTTGTGGTAAGTGAATTGTAAAAGAAAATACTTTACTGCAATTATTCAATTAAGAATACAAATGGAATATTGGTAGACTCTGAAACCAATCTTGAAACTTATAACATGGTAAGTTTCAAGTGGAACCTGGACCATAAATTAAATAAATTGAAAGTTTATGATTGAATATTTAGAATTAATTCAGGATTATATTAAATGAAGTATTAATTTAATGATAAAATTATATATTGGACAGAAATTTAGTGATTACTTGTCCTTTTTGCTATCTAATGAGTCAGGTTTGGGCCACAAAAGGAGGCGTGTGGCTCAAATGATGACTGACTAGCATGAACTGGCAATGAAAGTAGCACGGTCAATTCGGATCTCGAGTCTTTTCGGTCGCTGCAAACATTTGTCCCTTCTACAAATTGCAACCTGCTCTCTAGATATGCAATCATTAGTCCTATTGTTCGTATCTTTGATCGTTGTGGGAAATATGTTTTATTAATTCAGATGACATTAAACCACATTTTCTATAAGCATTTTCTTTTATAAGCTAACTTTTCTTTTACCTTTAATTATTTTTGGTCTAACCCTATCTTTACTTTAAGTAATAATGCATGATGTGTCATCAAAACTCCACAAATAAAATCAAATGGCCAAAAATCAAATGGCCACAAAGGGTCGGTGCTGGGACAATCCCTTTTGCAGCTGTTGAGGTATCGTCCACGTCTCTTAACAACAGATTTTAAATGTTCTTCATATGCATGCGATCTCCTTTTACCCATTAATTTAATCTTGTGGGTTGGATTTTATAAATGGATAAAAAAAACCCGATACCCAAAAATCAAACCAGTCCTAACTTATTGCATTTTTTTGTCAACTCTGTCCTTAACACTTTTAATATTTTTGGGCAATTTCGTCTAAAAAATTAATATTTTTAAATTATTTAATAAGCAAAATTAAAATGTTAAGGAAAAAATTAATATTTTTAAATTATTTAATAAGTAAAATTAAAATGTTAAAGACTAAATTGCCCAAAAAAAAAAAAAAAAAGCGAGGCTTGTAGTCCTTGCTTGGCCGCCTTGCCCAAATCTGGGCCTCACTTGCTGCTGCGGGATTGTGGTTCTTGATCAAGCGGTTGAGGAGGAAATTACAGGTGGAGATGCTAGGAAGGTGGGCGCCCCTCATGAAGTAGAACGGGGTATCGATAGCATCATTGACAAGCCCAGCCCGACCGCAGGTCTTGACGAGGAAATCGATAGACCGAAGGAAAAGAGGGGGCCGAACGAAATACACATTCGTAATATAATGAATATAATAAATATTCAAAGGGAAGTGTTATGAAATACATGAATAAATGAAATATATGAATTAATATTCATTATATTCATCTTATTTAATGTACTTATTATGGTACATTTTTATTCTACATTCTAAGTATATTTCCTTATACAATTAATGTTCATCTTCCTAACAAATATATTTATTATTCAATACATTGATATTAATGATAAGTGCATATTTGTTCATCTCTCTAAATTACACATTCATGTATGGTCAAATCCCACTGTCGTTTCATCAAATGTAATACTTTTGAGTGTAAATATACCCATATAAAGTACGAGAAGGCTGTTTGATATATACAAGTAAACTGTAGTGATCGACGAAAGAATGTTACGCAGTCAGCACTCGATGTAAATCAAATCCACCTACCACTAATCATTATGTGAACGACGTAACTAATGATTTCAATGATGCCAATTTACGTTACATGTAAGTGAGACAATAACTTTTCTTTACTTTAAGGCTTCATGTTTTTTTGTGAAAACGAATTGTCTGAAAAATATTTTCCTAAAAACGGTCATTTATGTTATTTACAAAACTGAATAAATGAAAAAGAAAATTGTTCACGAAAATGTTAAGATATAAATTGTTGTCGATAAAATTGACTAATTATTTCAAGTGATACAAGCGATATTTTTTAGAAAATATTTCTCAAATCATTCTTCATTTGTGAAACAAACGGAACCTAAGTAACGATACATGACATATTATCACAATGTCATTAAAAGAAATTAAATAGTCATCCTGTACAAAGAAAAAGATAAAAAAAAAAAAAAAAAAGAGTGATTGGTTACTATCGTCTGACATGTATATATTTCCTCGAATAAATAGCCTCAAAAGCTCGGTGCCTCTAGACTTGGGATGCTGATCGTCTAAAGTTCGGAATACATGCATTATAATGAGTATAATTTGAAGTTGTTTCGTGGCTTTTTCCCATAAACCAATCCAGCACCTTTTAGCATCTCCCTTTCCTTCTTTAACGAAACTTCTTCATTCAGTCAAAGAAAATAAAGTCTTGAAAGTGCCCTCCATTTTACTTTCCTTGGCCTTTACAATGATTATCTTCTGTATCAGCTCGTTCCTTCAACCTTTTCGTTTCTTAATGCTAGTCCTCATCCCAAAAGTATATCCTAAAGTTCAATGAATTTGTATACTATTTCTTCACTTGGCGTAAGGTTGAAGAAAACACCGCGATCGATCGGCCTTTTTTGACCTATCTGTGTTAGTATAGTGGGCGATCCAACTTCTCTAATTTTTACGACTTTGTGATTCTGCCGAGGTGGCGCAGTCCAACGTCGCTGCTTTTTTCATAAGAAAAATTATAATATTGATCAAAACCCAACGTGCGGGTGTCGTTGTAATTCTTATTTTATTCGCATCGATATGGGTGCAAAACCCTAAAGTTTCGCCCACAACAAGAGCTGATTCGAGGTACCCTCATTTCCCTTCGACTATGTTTTTTTGATAGATCCGACGTAAGCTTAGGCACGTATTTGCCACATGAATTGTTAGGCTTATTAATTTCGTTTCAATCGATCTACGAAAGAATCCTTGAAATCCATGGAACTTTGTCCAAATTGAAGATATGAACCTAATCGATTCATAAGACTTGCCACATGTTTTATCAGTTTATGAGTTTCGAGACAACCAACTCTCCATGTCCATGCCCTAGGGTTCTTTTGGTAATTTCCTGTCAAGATTACAACTTAACGTTGCTTATTTATCACACTTGCTGCAAAATATCTAGACATGCGATGTATAATGAACATTTCAAACATCTTTTATTATAAGACAAAATAGACGTAGGGTTTCTTTTAGCAACATCTCCAATATAAAACATTTATTACACTTGCAATCGCCGAAAGGAAAATATTCTTTGTTTAGCAAAATGAATACAATTGTCAAAATTAAAACTTGAATATCTAAATTACACAACTTAAACCATCGATGATTTTGGTCAAGCTATGGCAATCCACGTTAACTCAAAAATCAAAATCATGATCATCCACAAATAAGAATTTATTTGAAAAAGTATTGAATTTGTTTAATTAACATTTTTTACCTCACTGCTTTTTTCTCTTTTTGTACAACTCAATTTTCTACCATGCTAGTTACTTTCATTTTTTTTTTCATTTGTTTGGTAATATTTTGAAATTTGGTTAAAATACATGTGTGCGTTTCTGATTTGACTTCCACAATATCTATAATTGATGAAAATGTTTCTGAAAGTGTCCTTCAAAATAATTGATCAAGGATATTTTCTTCTTAGTTTCATTTTCCTTTTGAAAATATATATATATATATATATATATATATATATATATATTATCCAACTTATGAGAATGTTCTGTCAAGATTCTTTCTCAAATTTGCTCCATGTTTTCTCTCTACAAAAACCTCATCCGTTGACAAGGTTTCCACAATATCTATAATTGGTGAAAATGTTTCTGAAAGTGTCCTTCAAAATAATTGAGTTTTACAAAAGTTGACAAGCATCAAGGATATTTTCTTCTTCTTAGTTTCATTTTCCTTTTGAAAAAAAAAATATTATCCAACTTATGAGAATGTTCTGTCAAGATTCTTTCTCAAATTTGCTCCATGTTAAGGTTCCAGTTGCCGATTCTCATCGAATGGCAATTTGTGGTCTACAAGGCACCACCAATCACGAGGAATAATAGTGCCGTAGGCCTGTCATCATAGCAATGTTCTATTATTTTCACTTTACCTATCCAAGTGGGATTTTTGGCCATAGCTCCGTTTCTACAATATTTTGAATGATTTTACTATTTTATTGTCCCATATAACTTGTCCACGAAATTTGTATACTTTTTTCTATAAAAAAAAGTGTCAAAAAAGTTATAAACTTATTGCCGTAGTATTAATTTAATTTTTACTTTTTGATTTAGTAACAATTTAGTCATTTTGGCTAATTTTTATCGAATATTAGTGACATGGACATCAGGTGACTTACATGGCACAACCGGCGTTGACAGGAAATTTTTTCAATAATCTTTTAATAATTTTAATTTTTTTTCCCTTTGTTCTTTCTTTTATTAGTGATCAGCTACCTGTTGGCGATGGTCGAGCGGGCTAACCTTGCTTGGGCAAAGGTTGCTGTCGCCTGCCACTAGCGAGGCTTGGCCGAGTGGGCGGCCTTGCCTAGGCCAAGTTTATCTTGCGTGTGCAACCCTCTGTTTGTCAAAATACTGAGGTATTCCCAATTTGGCTTGCAGGTAAGAGGTTGGGGGAAGAGAGAGGGAGGGAGAGGGGGAGGTTGGGGGGTTGGGGGAGGGATGTCAAAGTATATATATGCATGTATCATCTACTTATAACTTCCGGGTTGGACATTCTAACAATGCTAATGTTTTTGAAACAAAGCAAGTAATAAAGTCATGCAAGTGTCCTCAATTTTCTTTCCTTGGCCGGCACATTGTTCCTTCAACTTTCTTCTTTCTTGTTAATCCTAATCCCATTTTCTCTTCGCCAAGAGTAGGATTATGATTTTCCCACTAAACTATATCGTAAAGTTTAATGGATGATCATTCATACAACGTTCTTCACTAGGCGTATGATTAAAACTCGCAGTAATAGATAGGTGCTTGACCTATCTGTTTTGCTCAAATGGGCTCTCCTGATGAGCCTATTTTACAACTTCGTGATTCTCTCATGTTAACAGTGGTTATTAAAAGAAAATTAAAGCCCATTGGGTTAATGTTTATCTTCTTTTTTATTTGACTTTGCGGTTCTAGAACTCGTCCTTTTGAAATTGGGATAAGTCCATTCTGGTTTCACAAGCCATACCTTATGTCTTGCTTGTCAGCCACACTTACTCCTGTTAATTGGGGCTCTCTCAAGAGCCCAAATTGCAAGAGCATATGCTTAGCCTTCGGTTTCCATAGTCACTTATAATAAGTATCATATCTAGAGATATAACTGTAGATTCTTTCTGTACATCTATCACATTAATTGTCGTGCATAATATATTCAATTCTACTCGAATATATAATCATAATATTTTCTCATTCTTGCAATGTTGATTTTGCTACTTTGACAATTCAGATATTATTTAATAGACATATGGTTCATCACTATATTAACATCCTAGAAAATATTTACTCAAAATTTTAGTAAAAATATCTTATCATTCTCATAATGTCATTTTTTATTGCTTATTATCAAGAGATTTTCGTGCAAAATCTTGATTTTCTATTGGCAAAAGATTTTCCTCTAAAACTTCACTTTTTCTTATCAAAATCTTAAAATGCTTATTTGAAAAATAAAAGATTTATTTCATTAGAATTGAACTTGAAGGCATTTAATGCCACTTTTATTATAATATATTAGTTTTAGATGTGGGAGTTCACCCACAAAACATTAGAAAAAACTAACCGTGAACTTGTCAAACGTAATATATATTCTGACATACGATAGTTTTCTTGAGTTTTTTTTTTTTTTTCTTGAGTTCGGCACCCCTTTGACTTTATGCATCCTCCAGATTACATCGCTCGGCGAGTCTTCTTCCATAAAGAAAAAATTACCACAACAGTTTTAAACATAATGTATTTGTGTCAATTTAGTTATAAATATTAATTACGTTTTAAACATTTTCATATTTTACCAATTAAGTTAATCTAGTCAATTTTTATTAGAAATTACTATTATAGATGCCAGCTATCCTATGTGATATGGCTAGCATTGACATGGACATTTTTATATTCTTTTTTTTTAAATTTTTTTCATGCTTTTCCTTGGGCTCTCGGTGGCCTATGAGAAAGGGCAATGTGGCCCTTGGCCCGACTCGGTAAGAGCAGCGCCCTCACCAGATTTAGGCGAGGGCCACCGGCCCTTCCCCTGGTTGGTGAGGGTGTCCCGATGCTCATCTATGAGTGGCAAGGGTCGATTAGTGATTCTCATCCGCCCTAAGTCTAGAGGAAAAGAAAAAGTAAAGAAAGGAAAGGAAAATTATAAAGAAATATTAAAATATTATTTAAAATGCCCATATTAATGTCGGTCAAGCCATGTAGGACAATCGAAGTCCACGTTAGCAATTTTTAGCTAAAATTAATCGGATGAACTCATTTGGTAAAATGTAAAAATGGTTATGACTCAATTGGCATAATTAAAATGTTTAGCAGTAAATTGACCCAAATGAAAGATTTGTAATTTACATTTGGGTGAGGCCGGGCAAGGGCCGTGACCCTCACTGGCATTCGATGAGGGCTTTGCAGCTCTCGCCCAGTGGCCGGTGAGTTTTAACAACCCCAGCTAACCATAGAAGGAAAAAAAAGGAAATAAAGTATAGAAAAATTAGTAATTTTTTTAAAATAATAAATATCGTTAAAAATGTCCATGTAAGTGCCGGTGGTGTCACATAAGATGGATGACGTTCATGTCAATGATTTTTGGCTAAATTAGTCGAATGGACTCAATTGACACATATACAAAGGATTTAGAACTAAATTTGTCAAAATGAAAGGTTTGTGACTAAATTAACACAAACATAATAGATTTTATGATTTTTTTGATACTTTTTCTCACAATCTTTAAGTAATATGTCGCTCGCCTCGTAAACAACTTGTTGGCAAACCCGTACTACTTAAGCAAGAGTTGGGTTGTAGAGTCCAAGAGCACTTGGATCAATATAAGAGAGAGAATTCTGATAGCTAATAGTTATTTTTCAATGTTTTATATATTCTATGTTATTAGCCTGTGAGAAGCCCCGTCTATTTGTAGAAAGTGAGAGAAGATCCTTAGCACCTATTCGGTAACTATCATGTTTTCTATTTTTTTGTTCTTTTTATTTTTTGAAATAGAAAAAGAACAGAAATCCATTGGTGATGTCAACTAATTTTTTTATTCCTAGGAATAGAAAAGTGGTTATCGAATAAATTTAGAACAAAAACAAAAAGTAAAAAAAAATCTACTTCTTTGCTTGTGGGAACAAAAATAGAAAATACTATTTTTGAATATAAATTATTCCCGGAAACATAAATGTTACTGTCTTCTTTCATAATTCATCATTACTCCACCCTTATACTATATAATGGTGAAGAATTTTTACTTGTAACTCCCATATAATTCGGAGAGTTATTCTTTAGTAATCTTCACAACACTAATGGGTGTCTTTAATCAATTATTTACTGAGATCTCCCACTCACAAATTAGTGGACACGTCATAATCATACATTTTTCTGATCAATTCTATCATTGATTCCATCCATGCAAGCTAATGGGGCATGCGACCGTTGAGTACGCATGCATTTTGGAGCACTACGCTATATCTAACAAAGACTAGCATATGACATCAGATAAACATTGGTGTTTCATTATGCCCTAGATCCATTTGATCGCATTGGATTACGTATATCCAATCCATCAAAATAAAAAGAGCTATGCTTAACCCCATTTGGACAATTTACTCATGGTTTTGTCGCATTCCACAAGAAGCGACCCACCCTGTCGAAAATGAGTATTGTTGGAAGATATGCAGCTTGACAGAATATTTATTGATTCTGATCTGATTTGTAAATATCAATTAGGATTAGATTTCTATTCTAGATTGATTCATAGGATAATTAATTTCCTTGTCTATTCATTCCTTTGCATTATAATTACGAGAGGATGTACATCAATTCTTTAATGAAGAGAATACAACACGAAAACCCTTCTCTACATTCTCGTATATCTCTCGCTTCTCCTCGTCTTCTTACATGGTATCGGGCGGTAGAGGATTCTGTCTTGCTTCCGCCTTCTTCACCTCATCGCTTCTGTAGAGTTCTCTTCCAGCATTCTCTTCTTTATTTTCATCGAGACTGTGTCAAATCCTGCATAAAATTGACATCTCGGTATCTTTTCAACATGTCAAAAAACATACCTTCAATTTCGGTGAACATCCGCGGCATGAAGATCCCGCGCACATCACGAAAAAGTCGGGATACTATCTCCACCGCCGAAGTCACTGATCTCTCGAACCACCTGTTCGAACTCAAGAAATTTATAATCATCCGCTCGGTCAAATGCTGGGCAACCTTCAAACTGGGCAACCTTACTCGGTTCACCCATTCCGGCCAACCAATAGCAGTCATCCTTACCGGTGGCCATTTTTTCAAATGCAGCCCAACCCGTGGTTGTTTGGGCTTAGCCCGAATACATCATCGCCAGAAATCAAGGGCCGTTGGCCTATGGTCAACCCGACGGCAGCCCACCAGACCATAAGCGGGGTAAGCATGACCGACGGGTCGAATGGAGCAAATACGGGACAAACCGATGGATCCAACGGTGCGGGTAATGGAGGAAATCCATCCCCGACCAATTTCAATGCGGGTTATGGAGCCGGTTCGAATCCAGGTATGGGAGCCAATCCCTATCCGAGTTTCTCGCCTGGATTTTTGCCGTTTCCAGGATCAATTTTCACCGGACGGCCGAATCCGGCGACCCCGTTCGTTTCCACCGCCGACGGTCCCCGAACTCAAGTTAATCGCCTACAACTTACCGGGCACGAAAATTACTCCAGGTGGTCACAGGGATTCCGACGCGCACTGGTGACTAAGGATAAAGATGGATTCCTTGATGGAACCATCACTGTTCCCACAGATGAGCGTCTGGCACGACACTGGAGGAAATGCAATCAACTTATCCGAACCTGGATCGGTAATTGCATTTCTCCGTGTCGCGCCGGACTTCCGCCCACGAAGACGCTCAAAGGATGTGGGAGAATATCAGAGAAATGTACGGCAAACTCGACCGTGCAAAAATTTTCTCACTCATGCAGGAATTAAGCAATCTAAAGCAGGGGAACATGACGGTCACGGCTTGTTTTAACAAGCTATCGTCACTGTGGAACGAACTGGAGGCCGTCGAGGAAAAGCTCGAAGGACCAGAGTCCACATTAAAGCAATACCGTTCCATCAAAGACAGGGAAAAAACGACGCATTTCTTACTGATTTTGAACGAAACTTACGGCACTTTTCGATCACGTGCATTCTCGGCAATGGAGCCCGTTCCTCCGATCGGACGAATCTACCGGTTAGCTTGGCGGGAGGGAAAAGCCAACGTCTCGCGTCACCGGAGCTTGCAAGAAACGGCGACAAAGATCGCCCTCGCAGCCCGCGGGAACGAAGAGACGGAGCGAAAACCCTAACCCTAAATCGAGAGAGAAGAGGCGGATTAGGGTTCGTAGGGTTCGGAGGAGGAGAAATGGCCCGACCCTTTAAAAGGGATGGCATCAACGGTCGAGATTACATGCGCGAATTTGACGGACCAGATCGTTGGCGCGGAATGGACGGTCCAGATCGTGGACGCGGATCGGATGGCTTGGATCGTGGACGCGGATTGGACGGCCTGGATCGTGGACGCAGATCGGACGGTCTTCTTACCTTTGAAAGCGCGGATGGATCCAACGGTGGATATGAACTCGCGACCAAAGGAGTGGATGGCCAGATTTTTGCCACGTCATCAAACAAATTTCGACCTAATTTTAAGGGCAAGGGTAAAATGTTTTGCGATTATTGCAAACGCTCTAACCATTTGATTGACAGCTGTTGGAAATTACATGGAAAACCAGGAGAAAAGGAGAAAAAAAATATCTGCTGCCTATCAAGTGTCCGACCTACCGGTCAAAGTGCTGACCAACCTATATCTTATGGTCAATATCAACAATTGATGCATGCTCTACAGAAAATGGAAACCTCCAACAAAGGAGGAAGTTTCTCGGGTATTTCACATTGCCTCATTAATTCAATTTCAAGGAAGGCATGGATTATTGACTCAGATGCAAGTGATCACATTATTTGTGATAAAGGATTTTTTACAAGTATAAATGAGGAATTAACTCTTCCTGTTATGGTACAATTGCCCAACGGAAACATCACACATGTAAATGTGACAGGGAAAGTGCAGCTTAGTCCTCAAATTACACTTGAGAATGTTCTTTATGTCCCGGAATTCCAATTTAATCTCATTTATGTATCAAGAGTATGCAAGGAAAATTCATGCCGGGTATTCTTCGATATTGACACATGCTTCTTTCAGGCCCTTTCGACTGGCAGACTGATGGGCTTGGGTAGCCTTTCTGAAGGCCTCTATTTCTGGACACATTTTCCAAGTAATTTCAGTTTTTCTAGCACATCTTTCAATAAGACATCATTGTGTAATTTGACTACCAATGAAAAGAATTTCATTATGCATTTAAGGATGGGACATAGCAATTTCTTTCCTTATGCACAATGCTCCATATGCCCTCTTGCCAAACAAATCACGTAATCCATTTCCTTTAGGGCAAACTCGTGCAAATGAAATTTTGTCTTTAATTCATGTGGATATCTGGGGGCCTTACCACATAACAAATCATGATGGCTGTCGTTATTTTCTCACTATAGTGGATGATTGTTCTCGTGCGACATGGATTTTTTTAATGCAGTCTAAAGGTCAAACCTATTCTCATTTAAAGGCGTTTATTGCTCTTTCAAAAATCAATTCGGAAAGTCTATTAAGAGAATCCGAACTGATAACGGAAGGGAATTTTTCAGCCATGATTGCATTTCATTATTCTCATCTCATGGGATTCAACATGAAAGTTCTTGTATATACACCCCACAACAGAATGGGGTAGTTGAGCGCAAACATAGACACCTTCTGGAAGTTGCTAGAGCTCTTAAATTCCAAGCAACCATCCCAGATGAGTATTGGGGAGAATGCGTTCTTACAGCAGCTTATCTTATTAATCGAATGCCCACTCGGGTACTAGATGGGAAGACACCTTTTGAGGTATTATTTGGCAAAGCTCCGGAGCAGACACACCTCAAAGTCTTCGGTTGTCTATGTTATGCAGCTATAATGGGTCCCCCGGACAAATTGGATCCTCGTGCACGTCGCTGCGTATTCATGGGGTATCCTAATCTATGGAAGGGTTATAGAGTTCTGGAGCTGTCAACAAAGGAATTCTTCGTAAGTAGAGATGTTTTATTCCATGAAAATATCTTTCCTTTCAAAACATTCTCACATGAAGAATCGACTACAGTCAACATTCCTCATCGGTCTGGGACAGATGATACAACATATCAGGTTCCCGCTATATACCCTTAGCAATACCTACTCATGATCATCATATGTCAACAAATCCTCCAAAAGCAAGGTCTATTTCTAATGAAGATCAGGTTCCGATGAATGTCTCGGGAGCAGACTCCTCCACTAATGAAATACTTGAAGAAATTCTTCCTACATCAGCAGCAGAGACAACATCTTCATCTCCAAGCATCGATCCTCCATGACAATCTGGTCGAGCTACACGACCTCCTACCTGGACCAAAGATTATGTATGTGCTGCTCTTGATTCACCAGGTATTAAATATCCAGTTTCATCCTATGTTTCTTTTCAAAATTTATCATCAGAACATAGGTGCTGTATCACTAAATTATCGGAGGATAAGGAACCTACCACTTATAGTGAGGCATCTGCTGATCCAAGATGGCAGAAGGCCATGGAAGCAGAATTACAGGCATTGATCGACAATAAGACCTGGGATCTCGTCACATTGCCACCTAATTATAAACCAATTGGCTGTAAATGGGTGTATAAGATCAAATATCGAGCTGATGGCTCCGTGGAACGATTTAAAGCACGATTGGTTGCTAAAGGCTTCACTCAACGGGAAGGATTCGATTATCACGAAACATTCTCACCCGTCGCCAAGGACGTCACAGTACGTTCTTTCTTGACAGTTGCAGCTGTTCGTGGATCGGTCCCTTACACCGGATGGACGTTCATAATGCTTTTCTTCACGGAGATTTAGATGAAGAAATATATATGGACGTTCCTCGGGATTACGGAGACGGGGGAGAAGAAAGTCTGTCGCCTCCGAAAATCCCTTTATGGGTTAAAACAAGCATCCGGACAATGGTATGCTAAATTTACAAGTGCTCTCACAACGGCGGGCTTCCAACGGTCCCCGACATGATTATGCCTTATTCACACGGACTAAAGGTATGTCATCTATTTATTTGATGATATATGTTGATGACATTCTGATTACCGGAAATGATGAAACTGCCATAGAAGATTTTAAGAAGTATCTGCATGCAATTTTCCACATTAAAGACTTAGGAGCACCTAAGTACTTTCTTGGCATTGAAATTGCTCGTTCTGAACAAGGGATTTCGCTTAGTCAGTGAAAATTCGTGTTGGAGATTATTTCAAAAACAGGTTTGTCAGGTTGCAAGCCAGCTGTGATTCCCATTGAACGAACACAAAATTGACCACCACAGTTATGATAAGGGAATTTCCCAAGAAGATGACCTTATTTTGGAAGATCCTTCCAGCTATCAAAGGCTTGTTGGGAAACTCATATACCTGACAATGACAAGACCTGACATCACTTATGCAGTGCAAACTCTTAGTCAGTTCATGCACAGTCCGAAGCAATCACATCTGAATGCTGCATTTAAAGTTGTGAAATATCTGAAGAAATGCCCAGGTCTTGGGATACTCTTGTCCAGAAGATGCAACATGGAAATGACAGCATATTGTGATGCAGATTATGCAACTTGTCCAATGAGTCGAAGATCTGTAACTGGATATTGCATCAAGTTGGGAGATTCTTTACTATCTTGGAAGACTAAAAAACAGCCCACTGCTTCTCTATCTTCAGCTGAAGCAGAGTATCGAGCCATGGCCAAAACCACTTGTCAGATAGTATGGATCCGGGGTCTTCTTAAAGATTTTGGAATACAGATACAAGGGGCAACCAAGCTATTCTGTGACAATGATGCGGCTTTGAAACTTGCAGCAAACCCTATAGTGCATGAAAGAACCAAGCACATAGAGGTAGATTGCCACTTTACTCGAGACAAGATCTTAGAGGGAGTCATCGAAGCAAGAGGGATTGGGACAACAGAACAGCCTGCAGACATCTTCACCAAACCTCTATGCCAAAGACAACACACATATCTTCTTCGCAAGCTAGGTGTCTTAGACATATACAAGCCACCAGCTTGAGGGGGAGTGTTGGAAGATATGCAGCTTGACAGAATATTTATTGATTCTGATCTGATTTGTAAATATCAATTAGGATTAGATTTCTATTCTAGATTGATTCATAGGATAATTAATTTCCTTGTCTATTCATTCCTTTGCATTATAATTACAGAGGATGTACATCAATTCTTTAATGAAGAGAATACAACACAGAAAACCCTTCTCTACATTCTCGTATATCTCTGCTTCTCCTCGTCTTCTTACAAGTATAAAACGTGAATGTGTTATCAAATGATCTTTCCCTCATCCTCATATCACTTAGTTTAAACTTGATAGCTTACCCAGCATTGTCCATATATATCTCACATGGCCATAGGTAACAAGCTAAAGTAGCTAACATTAAGTCCTCACTTTATGATATAGTCAAAAAGTCGCAAAGGGGATAAGTTTTAGTCAAAATAGTTGACTCATAAGATTCACAAGGTGAGGAAGCAGGGATTTATTCAATTACCTCCATATTTGGTCAATAAGCACATGCAGTATAAAATACATGCTACGATGGATTGGCTCAGTTCACTCCCAAGCAAAGTGTACTTTTTGTCCACAGTAGAAGCAAGTCATTTTAATTCTGTCCTTTTAGCCACCATGCTTGCCTCTTTTGCGCTTGGTGAATTTATCCTTCTTTGGCGCAGGACCTCCTTGGTTAAAACAACTTCCTTTGGGTACTCACGACGTGAGCCTGACTCCGCCACATAAGCAAAAGCCTTTTGGTTTAGCTGTCCTACGGCATTCAGCCTCAAGTTCAAGATGACACGAGAGATGAAGGAATGTTTTAATGTTACTGTCACGAGTCATATTCATGAACATGTCATCCCAGGTTGCTGGACGGATCGGAGCACTACTTGAATATGTTGTTAATCAGTTAGGTCTTGTCCAGCAGCCTTAAGCTCACGGATCACAGAAGACATCACCCTATGGTGTTGTTTCATGGCGTAACCCTCTTTCGTTGTGTAGCTATCAAAACTCATGGTTAACTCACGCAGCTTAGTTGCGGAGATACCACTGTACTTTTATTTGAGAGCCTCCCACATGCCTTTAGCCGTCTCATGCTCCTCAAGTTCGCCAATCAAATCATTGCTCATACTGCTTAACACGGTGAAGCGTGCACAGTGATCTTTCTTGCGCCAATTTTGGTAGGCTTTAAGGTAACGGCGATGTTGAGGAGTGTCACATTCTTCAGGCTCATCCATGGGTTGATCAAGGGTTTCCAAAACCTCTTGCTTATTGAGGAGATATTGAATCTTTCAGCACCGGATATGATAGTTCTTGCCATCCAATTATTCACCCTTGTTCAAATCAGCAACAATATCCTTTGCAGCCATTTTTCAACTCCATTCAAGAAATGCCCATGAGAAATTAATAATTAGCACATATTAATATTTTGCGGCATTAATCTAAATTACAAAATAAAGATTTTATATAAGTCACAAGACCGAAAATTTGCTATGCTCTTAATCATCTCCAGCGCCCAAGTACTCAATCATTATATTTAATTTAATATGCAGAGAAATAAATTGTAGGAGGAAACTAGTAAGTCTCAACTCAACTATAAACATAAACCACTTAGCAATCGAATACACCATTTTTTTTTTTTAACATTAAATCAATAACGTGATTCTAACATTCACGATGAAAACAGCCGATAACTTGCTCCAATACCAATGATGAAAAAAGGGCTGCGTAAACATGACACAATCATTTAACTACATACCTCTCGCAGTCTAAATATCAAATCCTCCAGAATAACCAGACTATATTACGTTGCTAGCCATATCCACAATCTTTTTGTACCATATCCTCCAGAATCGTAAACAACTTGTCGGCAAACCCGTGCTACTCGAGCAAGAATTGGGTTGCACAACACGAGATCCTGCACCAATATAGAAGAGAGAATTCTGATAGCTAATAATTATTTTTTAGTGTTTTATATATTCCGTGTTATTAGCTTTTGAGAAGCCTCACCTATTTGTAGAAGTGAGAGAAGACCCTTAAGTCTTCCTCTATAATTGCTTATTACTCCCCCGTTACATCATATACTGGTGAAGGATAATACTTGTAACTCTCATGAGTTATTCTTTAGTAACCTTCACAACACTAATGGGTGTCTTTTAATGGATATCTATTGAAAGGCATGATCCACGAATTAGCTGCTTTCGTAACATTAAGGATTAAGAAGCTGGACCCTCGTCGAATATACCGTTGCAGACATTCGGGGGACAATGCTCTGTGTGCCTCCAACCCCGTTGCTTGTGCTCGTCATGCGCCTGAGCAGAACTGTTATTTAGTGGGTCTGTGCAAGAGATAAGAAATGGGTGATTCGGAGCACAAGATGTATCGCCTCCGGATGATAATCAAGTTGGTCATTTTGTTGAGTCGAAATTACCACAGGAAGGCACGGACGACGCCACAGTTACCCTGCTTTCGGAATCGGCAATGTCCAAGACACAGCAGGGACTTTCTTCGGTTGTGGTGGACGAAGTTTCAAGTTAGATAGGAGGTAATTCTCCACGTATTTTCTTCTCTCCACGTAGTCATACCATTAAATTAGGAAATAAATTAAAAAAGGCATAGTGGTGACTGATCCAAAAGGCCGATATTATTTTCGAGGCGTGCTGCTTTTGTAAATATTGTGCCGCATGCCAAAACTTGCGAAACGAAACTGGGTATATAGATGGCAATAAGAGATCGGGAGATGTATCAGTTTCATGACGCAGATCATGAGTTATAGCAGCTTCTCATTATGTCTGTCCTGAGACTGAACCCTCAAACGGAATTCGTTTTCTGCAGTTTGGTGAGGTTTCTCAAATGCAGAACTTATTGAAATCTTCTCAGCATTTGCCATTGAAAAGTTTCTCCCTTCTTGTACACAGACCAATCTGTGAAAAGAGTTTGTTGTATGATGTTTATAGCTTGGGTTGTCTGATGCAAAGCAAAGGTATTAATCGGTTTATCAAACGCTGGTCCCTCCTTTTGGTTTTCCTGTGCTCATTTTCCTAAACGAGAGCATTGAAATTTCGATTCAAGTAGCTGGCAGGAGCTTAATATCGAGTGAGATATAACAAAATGCTTGGAAATTAGGTTATATAACCTTGTTTTGACTAGACTTGGTTGAGATTGGCTTTGAAATCAATGCACTGTAATTTCCTACGTCAATTTTTTAAAACCCATGTTTAATTTCATCGACCACTAGGTGGTTGACCTAGTGGTAAAGGGGTTATTTGTCTTTCGTGAGTTTAATTCACATCTAGAGCGAACTACCATACGGCTCGTGCCATATTTCCTAATTCCAACGTGTAGTGTGCAAAGAGAGCCTATGATGACGAGCTCGCTAACCATGAATTTTTGGGTCGCAAATTGTACAAATTATATATGGTTTCAACCAAACATTCTATAGAGGATAAAGGCCTTTCTGGTAATGCTTAGAAGGGGTTGTTAATGCTGGTTGCCCTTCCAGCCTTTTTATCTACAGAAAAGAAGATCACATGCATGATTGGCCAACTATACAAAAACAGAATAGAACGCACGAAGCTATAAAGGCCCAATAATGATACATACAAGAGCAAAGGCCAGAAAGGCCCACATGAAGAGAAGGCCTTGTAGCACCCCCCACACCCCTCTCCCCTCTTCCCCTCTCTCGGGCTACCGCAGCTCTGATGAGAGGCATTCAGACTTGAAAATGTCTTTAGATATCATTTGTAAAGTAGTTCCATGTATGGTAAGAACATCATAATATTCATTTTTTATCAAACAACTTTTAATTTCTATTTACAGTATTTAGAATCGTCAACGCTTAATATTTAGTGCCTAATTTATGAGTTGTATCAAACGAGTCTAGAGAGAAGTATGTTTGGCATCACAAATTGTTCAAAATTAAAATTCATTTACTCACTCAAACTAGAGAAAGAAGAAATTTGGATCGAATGATTTGAAAAATATATAGAGAAATGGCTTTTAGGTATTGTTTGTTTTGCGGAAGATAAATGATTTGAAAAATATTTTACTAAAAAAGTTTGCATGCGTCGCTCACAAAAATGAATGAAACAACAAATGTTTTCATTATTTACGAAAATATTTAGACATATATTATTATTGGTGATAAAAACATTTTTCATTGATTAATTGTTTCAAGCAATACAAGTGACCTTTTTCAGTAAATATTTTCTAAACTATTCATTGTTTGCTGAATAAACGGATTCTTATTCGTACACAAACATCAAATGCTCCATTACACAGACTTAATGCAGGCTAATTGCACCAGCATGAAATTTGACTTTAGACAATTAAAAAACAGATCAAAATTCAGTTCTAATTTGACCATAAAGTAATCAAATTATAAAAATGCTCATTTAAGGAAGTGCATTTTTGAAAAAGGAGATAAGTACAACATGAGTGCTATAACTTTCGAATGATATTCACTTGAGTGCTGTAACTTTTTTTTTTTTTTTCACTCAAGTAAGTGCTACATTAGGGTAAAATCAATCATTTGAGTGTCATTTTCAGCAAATCATCATACGTGGATTTTTTTTTGTTAATTTCCCATTCCGACGTGAATTTTTTTACTTTTGATTTTTTTTTTTTATAAATTGTCCACGTTAGTGTCGTCGATGCCACGTAGGATGACTGTCCTCCACATAGTGATCGATTTTTTCAAATTTGTAACACTCAAGTGAGCGCCATATGAAAGTTATGGCATTCTTAGTGTACTTATTCTAGAAATACTTATACATATGTTCATTGAAGGAGTGATTACTTAAATTTTTGAGAAAATTATCAATTTAGTGTTAATCCTATTGTACGATTGTTATTTTAGTTTTTACTTTTCAAGTTTGTCAATATGGTCCTACACATTTGTGCAATAATTTAATGTAGTCTTTCTAGCCAATTGTTGTCGCAAATTGCGACATGGAAATCAACAAATTGGGCATGTTAGCATACCACTTAAGATGGCTAGTGATAACTAGACACTATATCAGCAATTTTTGGTGGCAAATGGCGAGAAAGACTACATTGACATATAGCCCAAAAGTTTAGGACTACATTGACAAATTTGAAAAGTAGGCTGATTAAGTGGAATAATTAGTTGTTGACAAGAAAATCATCACAACTATAACTACTCATGACAACTATAACTGTATTATAGGACAATCCAATCAAGCATTGGCAAATACATGTTATTTTCTCAATCCTGAATGCATTAGAATTTCCTAAGAAAGAGAAGAAACAAAGGTTAAGAAATAATCTTAAATCCGGAACTTGCAAAGAGATATTGTGGTCAATTTAAGGTAATAGGAGGCATCAGAAGTCAAAAAATGGATGGAAAAAGCATTTATCCTTTTCACATAATTGATTAACTAAATGTTAAACCTAACTTCTAGTAGAATAAGAAAAGAGTATGATGGGTTTATAAAGCCAAGGGCCATATGGTGGTTGGGAAAAAGGAGATGTGAAGGAGGTAATTTATAACTAATATTACTTATTTATTATACATTATAATAGTTTCGATGATATTTTAATCTCGACTTTGTTGAAAATTAAATTTTAAATATTTGGGATTTTATATGTAGTGGGCCTCATTCACGAGAAGTAGCTAGTTTTATCCATATGATACCCACTCCTGTTAATGTCTTATAAAGAAGCAATTAATACAAGGCATTTTTTTTTTTTATCGGTCCTACTCTATTCCTACTCTAGCACTCACTCTCAGACTTTTGCCCTGCCTCCTTGTAGGGCGTGGGAGTCAAAATCCACTCTTGAAACTAAATCGTCCCCACCCCAACCTCCCCTAAGAATGTGGGGATTCGAACCCCCACCTCCCCCTTCCATGTTGAAAGGGTGGCTACTGGGGCAAACCCCAGTGGTTTACAAGGCATTTGTTTACATGTGACTCTTATGGTAAAGTTCATAGGGATAGCTACATTGATTGGCCCCCATGCTTTTTATTTTCAAATAAAAATGCTCGAGATAAGGATATCGAGTGTCATAACTTTAGTATAGTGCTAACATTTTTTTTTTTTTTTTCGCTTGCTTACTTCAAAGTAAAATTGACCATTTGAGTGTCATTCTTGACAAATTGTCTCACAGGGATTTTTGTACTAATTTTTCATTTTGACGTGGATTTTCTTTTACTTTTGAATTTTTTATTAATTATCCATGTTAGTACTGACCATGTCACATAGGACAATTGGCGTCTACGTTAGATTTTTTGGAGCTAATAATACTTAAGTTATTGATTTTTTAAATTTGTGGTATTCAAATAAGTGAAAAAAAAAATTTACAATATTCAAGTGAGCGCGTATGAAAATAATGGCATTTGTACTTATCTTTCGAAAAAAGTGTAAAGACCCGTTTGTTTGAATTTAAATAAAAGCAAATTGACCAAAATGGAAATTATTATTCAAATTTATACTGGGCAAAAATGAACCAGATCCGATAACTGGCCCAAACCTACCCTCAATATTAGGGAATAAGTGGACTTTTTCACAGCCTGCCAAAAAAAAAAAAAAAAGAAGGGAGGGGCCTTGTTTTGGTACAACATTTCCAATGGGATTTGGACCTTTAAAGGCCTTTGAGACAAAGTTAAGGTGATTGGCAACAAAATTTCAAAGGCCTTTAAGTAAAGCTAGTATTTCCAAGTCTCTTAGCTTAATGCACGTTCTAACCAACTATGGCTTTGATTTTGATTATTTCAGGAATGGTAAAAAATATATTCTTTCAACTTTAGCCTCACTAAAGAAATTAAAGTTTTACCCTTACCTATGCGTGACGACAATGAGGTTAGAATTGACCACCGACCAGCTTGATCTAGCATTAGTAGCCTTCACAAAGGTTGCCTAAGGTGCGCAACCTTAGATAGGATGGCGCAACCCCAAGCAACTGTTGCTAATATCCTGTGACCTTATGTAGTCTTCACCAAGGTCATGTGACCTCAAGTGAGGATCACCGATGCTAGATATGGCTTGATGGCATCTGGCCACCACTTGAATCCTTCACCTGAGCACTATCAATTTGTAAGCTTCGCCTTTTTATTCTTCAAATAACTAGTCCTTTACAAGTTTAGTTTTTTTTTTCCCCAAATAGCACTTCAACCAAAGTTGCTTCCTAATGCACTTTTCAATTATAATTGGCCAAACGCTTCTTGAAAAAAACCTTTAACCTAATATTCTTTACATTTCCCATAAGCTCTCCCAAGCGCCCCTTAAGATCCACAATAAATTTTGCTTGGCTAAATCATGTGATAATTTTCTAGTTAAGTGCTTAAATGGGCAAACGAGCGTAATTTTTTTTATTTTTTGGTCTGGGCACACAAGCTTAGATAAGTATTGATGGATTTCACATTTCTCACTAGAAAAATTTTCGTTTCTCTAGCATTGCTCAATTGACGTGGTTTTTGATAGGGAGTACTAATGGTGTTTGCTTGTTGGATGCAGACGCTTGGATCTATTTCACCATCCTAGATTCTGGCAAAAATACTGAGGAACTCAAGACAGTACTCTGGTAAGAACTTTCGGTGCCCCATCAATCCCCAAATATAGGGTTTTCTCTTGGTCGAATTTGGATATCGATATCGTATAATCAATGTCATGACCCGATCTTGGCACTCAATCGGTGAGTGACGGCATAAAGGTAGGGTTTAGAGGTGATTAACCATGAGAGTGTCCTTACGGTACGTAACTCCAAGGATACCATCACCTCATCCTTTGGGATTGGCGCCACAAGGTCTATCGGTCATGGTCGTGAGCTCTCCCAAACTTGCACCTCACGTGACAGTAGGATTTGTCATGACTCTACCTTGACTCCATTTTTTGGCAAAATAGCATAAAGGTAAAGTTTAGAGGTATTTGACTGTGAAAGTTCATTCAAGGTACTTCCCCCCAACAAGATGTCATCACTTCATCTTTTTGTTGGGGTCACAATCGCTTGAGCTTAGTCAATCATAACCACTAGCTTTTCTAAAGCTCATACGTCGCACGACGGGTAAGTTTATTTATAAGTTGTATTAGACAACCTAAATAGTATTTAGGAGTCGCCACTAGTCTTGTTTTTGAGGGCTGACTAGAGCGTCCAATCGGGGGTTGGGAGTAGTCCCTTGATACCTACGCAGCCAAAGATCTAGAATTCAGGGACTTGGGTTACACTAATATTGCTATTAGCGCTCTCTCAGTATCTCACAGTCAATGTGTTATCTAATGTGATCATACATCTCTTTTTACTTTTTTGTGCAAATTTATGAGGTAAAGATGATCATGTATGGATGGTTCATTTGTGTTATTCTACTCTATTTTAATTGGAACAAGAATGAAACAAACAATTAATTGAAAGTCAGTGCGTAAAAGTAAACAGCCAAAATAGTTTAGGGAAGGTGAGTAAAGCCTACTTAGATGATTCTTAGTACAAGAAAATAAGCTTTATATCTCCCTCTTGCCTTGTCATATGTCTGACTAGTTTATAAATTCCATAGGTATTCACTGCCTGTAGTTGATTCCTCGCATATTTTGGTCACACTCTTACTTACACGCTTTAGCTTACATGGTTTGACTCTCTAGCTGCGTTTAATTATATAATTACTGCCGGATTACTCTATTTTGCGTCCCACTCCATGTTGAATTACAATTAGAGAATCGAGTCATGGTGAATGCAGGAGACCATGTATGTGTTCATGTTAATATGCTAAATTGTGAATTATGATTAATTTTGCATGTTCATTA
The DNA here is from genome assembly GCA_014182565.1 of Eucalyptus marginata. Lineage (NCBI taxonomy): Eukaryota > Viridiplantae > Streptophyta > Magnoliopsida > Myrtales > Myrtaceae > Eucalyptus > Eucalyptus marginata. The sequence goes on from CM024591.1 coordinate 19,261,580, forward strand.
TGTTGAGAGTGAATAGACTGTACGTGTGGATTGAAGACTTAAACAAGTGAAAAAATGTTGGCTTGATGGTGCAATTGATGCTACCTACATGTGTATGGGTAACTTGTGAAATGTGCTCTCATGTAAATTATTGAATGGATTGAGTGTGATGTTTGCAAAGGTTTCATATGTTTATAATTTTCTATAAGCTGGTTGGTTGAAGATTGATGCTCAAGTTATTTTTAGCTAAGACTAGGTGATTCTAAGTTTAGTATATAAGTAGTCATTCACGCAGATATGGTATTGTGCTGATTGTTCTTGGAGATTTGATGGCCATATCTTTGATTCTCACGATGTGGAAGGGACAAAACTTTGTTTGCCGGGCATACCCTGTTATTTTTGTATGACTTCACATTGGTTAGGAAGGTGATGACTTTAAAGTTGCTGGGCCTTTTCTTGTTACAATTTTTCTACTACTCGTCCTTCAAGCTGCTTGTTTAATTAAACTGAGGTATTATGTCTCCAAGCATGGGTTAGTAAATAACAGATTTGCAAGTCAGATGAGTCGTAATTTTGTAGCCATATGAATATAAAACTCACTTCACATGGTGGATTTCCCATTGTATTAGAAGGATGCAGTGATCCTAACTAAATCTTAGATTCTGATGAGACAAGATTCACTAATGAATATGTGTTCTCCTTGGGGAGGTGCAAACAAAATTGTGGGGGAAATGACAATCCTGCTAAACTAAAAGTTAATTTGATGGAAGCAAATGACCTGATGATGTATTTATTGTGGCCATTTTCCAAGCCAATACTATGGCTAATGTGAAAGAATGAGTGGTAGACTCGGGTGCTACCAGATATATATGTTGGGAAAATAATGCTTTATCCTCCTACACTTTAGTAGGAGAAGGAGAAGAAAATATTTTTCAATAATTTGAGAACTACTCAAGTTTTTGAGGAAAGGGAAAATTCTTCTCAAACTTATATATGAAATTGAGGCTTAGTAGTTGAGAAACTTCTTAGTAGATGTTCCTAAGTAATGAAATGACACCTTCTGTGTCTATATGTAGCCATTGCAAAGAATGAAACTTTTAATGGTAAAAAGAGACATGTCTAGTTGAGATATGATGTGGTAAAACAATTGTTTAAAAATGGAATTATGTCCAACGATTATATGAAATCAAAAGTAGATTTGGCCGATCCTTTGACTATACATCAAAGGGAATGAGACAAGCCAATTAAAGAAAATCAACAATGATAGTAACCCAACCTATATGATTGACTATTCCATGAATTAGGTTCATATAGGTAACAACAAATCACTTTTTGATCTAGTGATGCATGATAAAAATCGTTGTCCCTCCTAAGGTGAGAATAGCATAAAACTGCAAGGAAAAAGAAGTTGAATTAAACTCTTAATGAAATTTCATAGCTAGTATTGGTGGTGTATTAAACTGCAAAATACACTTGATTGAATCGCCTACATAGGTGTGGAGTGGGGCCACTCCTATGAGAATTATTGGTAATAATTTCTAGAACACTTATGAATAAACCAAGCTCACGCATGGTCTATTAGCGCAAAACCGCATTGAACAACAAACCTTGTGGGAGTGTAATGTGATTGGTAAAAATTATAATTTACAAAAAAAAAAATTATTAGTTCATAGAAGTTTCGAACTTTACCAATGATTTCATAAATTATATTTCATTCTTTTTAATGTTGGTTCATAACCTAACAAGCACCAGTTCCATTTTTTCAAAACTTTTTGAAATATATAATTATGACGGCATGAAAGCCATCACTTTTGTAATAGTTTTGCAACAGTCGTATAACAGCTTTCTAACAGCTTAACGGTTTCATAACATTTGAGTTATTTCTTCATAAACTCTTTATTATTTTATAACGGCTATATAATGGTCATATTATTCTTTAACTACAAATTGAATTATAATGGCTTCCAAATGACTCTTTCTTTTATATATATATAGTTTGAAATAATTGAGAAGTGATATCGATATATCAAAACAAGAAAAATCCTTATTTCTCTTTTCCTATCTCCTTACATGTTTTTCCTTTCATTGTTATATACATACGGTGTTTTTTTTCCTTCTATTATTCAATGTAGAATAAAGAAGAATGTCTATTGTATCTTGAAAGAGTAGCTGCTAAAGTTTTAAGCATAGAGTTTTGTATTTCAAGGGGTGAAATTATCATTAAAAACAGTGCTAGCACGTCTCAAACAATTGATTTTATATTCTAATCTTTTTCAACAATTATTGTTATTTTCATGTTATCCAACATTTTTTTCCTAACAATTTCTTCGCCATCTTATCCATTGTCACTATATCCTTAGAGATTGTACACACCAAGATTTTGTCCATTATCTAATCACTGCAGTTGGAGGCTACGCGCTGATTTTGCGGCTGGTGGAGCTGCTCTTCTTCCACTGTCTCTCTCTGCCAAATTATGAAGCAACGCCTGGTGCCCATGCCATCCATGTAATCTTTAGAACTGGCTATGTACCTGTCTGATTCAGGCACTTTGAGCCTCAGTTTGTTGAGGTTATCATCCAATCCCAAAACATCCGTCCAATCAAGAATCCGTTTACGCATGCTCATGCAAATTCTCGAATCCGGAGCCTGAGCATGTCACACCACCTCCGACGCGCGTCGTCCTTGTCATATTTATCTATGTTCTCGTTATCCGATTGGTTATCACCTTTCCTATTCCCTTCGCCTCTTTCATATCCCTCGCGATTACTGTTCTCTTCATTCTCTTCCTCATTATCCTCATCTCACGCAGAGGGTGGCCATTCGAGCAATTGATGCCTAAGCTCATTAAGCCGTTTGGGCAACTTGCGCAGTCGGTTTCCTTGCAGCAAGCGGTGTGAGGGAGAGAAGTTTGCTGAATGTCAGGACGTTATAGGAGACGCTGAGGAGCTTGAGTTTTCTTCTCCTCAATGATTCTGCAAAAAAGAAAAGGAAGAAGCAAGATGAATGTGGGATCTGCAAGGAAAGAAAAGAAACAAATAAATGAAAAAAGGGAGGAAAATATGATCAAAACATGTGACATAAAGGGGCAAAAAGGTAAAGACACTGTTTTTAGGAGTCTCGAAGCCAAAATTGAAGTGGAAATAGCGTGACTCTATCTTTTTGGGTGTAATTTGACATTTATATTATGAAATTGATAAGATTAGAGAGATGATAAAAATAGGACATTGCTTGGCTGATGGCACCGTTATTCTCCATGAATAACGGTGCCTTTTCAACCACAAATGGAAGGGATATTGGCAACCCGAAGTATAAAATGGACATGCAGCAAATTCTAGAAAGAATCTTGACAAAATTTCTCAGATTTTGGACAATATTCCTTTTTCAAATAGAAAATGAAATTAACAAAAAGAAAATATACTTGATGCTTGTGAATTTTTTTAACAGCTTTGAATAATTATTAAAATTTAAAATTCAATTCTTTCATAGTGTAATTGCGAAAATATTTTCACATATTATTAATATAAAAATTCATATTAGTAACCCACACGTGTATTTAACTAATTTAATGAGATACCAAAAATTATCCAACAAGTGAAAAATTTTGTACACTACAATGAGTCTCATTGTGGCATTTGTTGAACTTAGACACAATATGTATTTATCTAGTTAAATGATGAATATATTTTTTCACAACTGCAAATGTGAAAAGATTTTACATAGTGATGTTGTCAATAGAAATCCTAAATTTATTTATCTTATAATAAAAATGTTTTGACTAATCTTTCTACATGAAATTTAAAATATTTCATGTTGATAATGCTTTCAATAAAGCTCTTTTCAATTCCTTAAGATTTCTCTATTTTCTTTTTTATTTAATCTATTTTTTTAATCTAAAGAATTCCACTACGTGGGATTCATAGATTTCTCAAGGAAACCAGTTGATAAGTTCATTGGGTAAAACAGAAAGGAGTGTTTTAGCCAAATATGGGTGGAAATGGCGCTGCTCATTAGAATAGTATTCATCAACTTTTACCCATTAAATTGGGGCATTTAAATTTGCATGCCACATTAGGAATGGGTCATGTGCACGTAATTTAGTATTAAATTTGTATTACATGCATTTCTTGTAGATAGTTTTCATAAATAAAAAGAAAAACCAAACAAAAAGCATTATTTAAATTTGCATGCGACAATAGGAATAGGTCATGTAGACGTAATTTATAATTAAAATTGCATTACATGCATTTCATAAAGTTAGTTTTCATAAATAAAAAGAAAAAAACCAAACAAAGGAGAATTAATTGGAGTTGTTGATTCATTAGTAGAAATCATGCTAGCATTGCATCTTTAATAAATACTTTGCCGGTATTTGGGAAATTAATTAATGTGCTTTAAATTCTTTCCATATTCTTGCCCATTATAAATAGAATTGATGGTTCAAGTTGCACCATTACTCATAGAAAGTAACCGTTTGTTATGCAAGCACAACTCTATTCCTATACATCCTTGAAAATAAGTTAACATTTTTAGGTCATGCTTCATTATTTTGGCTCAAAATTCTCACAAAATATACATGTGAACACCTAAATTTTCTGGACTATCAAAAAAATCGAAATTTGGGATAAACAATCATGGCAAGTCTCGTTTCTTGACCAAAAATTAGTTAGTTGTTCTTAATATTTCAATTGCATATATATGTCAATTTAGTATGGACATGTAGAATTAGACTTTTAAATTTCATATTTTCACAAAATTGGCCAAAAGTTAAGGTAAATCACAGTAATAAAGTTGGATATATTCATATCATATCATGTATATTTTTTTGGTATAAATGACATATCATTGTAAAAGAACTTAAAAGTTCACAAATGGTAATGGTAAAAATCTATTGCGACACTTTTCCTATATTTATTTTTATTTTATTTTATTTTATTTTTCCTCTCTTTTCAAATTATTTTCTTTATTATTTCTTTTTCTCCATCCATTATTCTGTAATAAAATTTTATTAAATAGAAAATTGTACTAATACACCAAAATACAAAAATACCTAAAATATGTAATAAATATAAATTTATATTTCCATGTTGAATTTATATTATAAGATAGAATTAAAGTTGAATATATAAATAAAATTAAGATTAAATTTAAAAAATTAATCTAAAAAAATTATTTTTTATTATTTTGAATTTCTTATATTAGGATTTAAATATTATTTATATTGAAATATAATTTTAATTTTTAATTTAATAAATTTGTTATTCGAGAAAAAAATTCCTATTATAAATATTAAAAATTCTATCTATCTTTATCATACCTCCTCCGTGAAATAATTTTATATGGCCTATATCATTTTTATATCCGAATTTATTTTGTCTAGACCTTCCTACTTACGAGCGATGAACGCTTGAGTCTGCCACCGTTAGCTCCTCATTCCCTTTCATTTGCTATGTAGATGTGTTCATTGTACCGTACGAAAGGAATTTAATGTTGTTTTGGCTGGAAAATGGGGGCCGTTCTAGAGCGAGTTTGTCTTGGTTGTTGCTGGTAATAGACTGCCGGCGGCCGACATGGTGGTCCGGTGGCGAGTCAAGTTCGGAAGAAGACGACGATCTCTTGCGAAAAAAGATGCAGGGAAATAATATATATAGAAAAAAATGAAATAGAAAAATCAGAAAAGAAACAAAAATTCGGATCGGTGGCCGAGCTGAATTAGAGTGACGGGTTGGAGTTTGGGCTGAGATTGAGCAGGAATTTAGGAGTTGGGCTCGAGCTGCTGCAAAGGCTCAAGCCTGTCGGGATTCAGGAATACCAATGAACTGGGCCAAGGACATCATGGGCTCAAAAATTCGTGGGCTAGGTATACAAATTGGGTCGATTCATCGGCCCTAAATTCGATAGGGCCCCGTGGCCGGCCCGGATTTAGATCCAACCCGACCACCTGTCGGTCGGGTCGGACCAGAATCGGACCGGGTTCCCTAACTCGGTCCGATGTCCGTTTTCAGAATAAAAAATTTCAAAAATTAAAAATTAATTAAAAACTTTAAAAATATTTAGAAATTATTTTTTGATTAGTCTCATTATATTTTTGGTGTTAATTCTAGTTTAGAACTAATTTAGCATAAAAGATAATTTTTAACAAAAAATTGAACCCAAAATTGAATAAACCTTTAGAGCTTTACAATTGGATTTTTGAATACTTTCTTTAGAGACGATGCTAGGTTGCTATTTGCGCACTTTCATTTCGATTTCACATCATTGTGCTTTTTCAATATATTGATTGATAATTTTTACTTTTAGCATAATTAGGTTAAATCATTAGGATCGTAATAAATAATCATCATCTATACATTTAGCAGACGAGAATCTTAGCACTCATAATTGGTAAACGATTGTTTGGTAACTTTAGTGAATAAATTATTAAGTTTAAGTATCAAAATGGCATTAATTAGACAATTAGTATAATCAAGTCACTGAACCATAAATTTTTTATTGTGTAAAAAGTAAGTTAGTCTCCCATGTTTAGTTTTTAGCCAACCCTAATAGACTAGTAGACTAGTGATGATTCCTTCTTTCATAGAATTCTTAAGATCAATTAAAACTTAAATTGCAAATCCCATGTCATGCGAGGTATGGTTTTAGGAGAGACCATCTTTTTTTATCAAGAGTTCGTTTGTAGTGTTGTCAAGTGAAGGTCCATTTGAGACCTTAGCTATGTACTATTTGGACCATCTCATAAACAAATACCTCGAAATCTTTTTCTCGAGGGTGGCCCCTCGAGGATAGGTCATGACCACACATACAGTCATCATCAGTAAAGTTTAAAATTCTAAGATCTAGAAGATGTAGATTCACAAGACAAATAAAATAGAAAAATTATTTAAAAGGGTCATAAACCTATTGTATTTATGTTAATTAAGTCATAAACCTTTTTTATTTAGCCAATATAATCCTAAACATTTTGATAATTTGTTGATATAATCCAAGGGCCAATTTTGGTTGAAATCACTAACGTAGATGCCAACCATTCTACCCGGCACCTTTAGCATTGTCAACAATTTTTGTAAATTTTAATATTTTTTTAGTTTTTTTGACTTGTTATATATTTTCTCTTTACTTTTTTATTTATTTATTGTAGTCGGCAAGGGCTGCGGCCCTCGCTCAGGTAGAGTGAGGGTGGCCCTCTTGACTTGGTTAGGAGGGCCCTTGCCTATGACAGTCGAAGGTGGCCTCGCCTGCATAGGATGAGGGCGGCCCTCACCTAGCCCTCATTAAGAAAATTTTTTGAGATTAGCTCCGAGCTGTGCCCACTCATATAATGTAAGCAACCTGAATTCCAGAAAAAGTTAGTGAAATATTGACCAAGCAACTAGAAATTTGTGTGGAGAGGCACTAATAAGAGAAGAAAATCCACTTGCTTGATTGGGATATGGTAGCTGCCAAGAAAGAGAGGTGGTTTAGGTCTTCGAATAGCTTAAGTTTCAAATCTCGCATGCTTAGCAAAACTCCAAAGAATGCCTCCAACAACCTCCGAAGCTATGGTGTCGGCTTCCGAAAGCACCTAATCTTGCTCAAGTGGGCTCTGTCATTTAACCTATGTTACAACTCTAGGATTCTCTAATGTTGTCCGTTGTGGTTCCTGTTATCTTCTTCATGATTTGATCTTGCGGGTCACATCTTCACCATCCCATTGTCTGAAAAAAGATATCGTATATATCGATATCCATATATTTGGATTTGGTGTATGAAGACATGATATGATAGATCTATCTTAACTATATATATGGATCTTGTGTTATGGAATTAAAGATATTGAAAGAAAAAAAACTCGTGTTGTGACTTTGAATAAACCTTTTCATATGAGGAAAATAAACATCAATTTATTCCTCTTCAGTATTCTAGGAACAATAAATGGAATTGGAAACATGACAAATTCTTGTGGAGTCTAGATAAATGGGAAATAAAAAAAGATCCAATCTTACAATTTTTTCTCTATCGAATTTGAATATCAGAATAGTGGATATAGTGATGATTCAATGGGCTAGGTCTACTTACTTTTTTTTTGTTTGTTGATTTCTCATTTTTAAGATATTGGGAGGTCCGGTTCTACGAGTCCATTTTGATGTCATAAGCGACCCCATATCTCTTGCTTATCACAGTCTGTCAATCTCTCTCAAGATCCCAACTTGCAAGAGCTTGCTCAGCTTTTGTATGTGTTGGAATTCTAGTCGGCGGAAGACGACTTACCTGATTCCGATGCGCAAACAGCAAATAGCCCTGGAACGAACGTTGAATTGTGAATCAATCACGAACAACACTACCTTACGTTGGTCTGGATGCGATCACGAGGAAAGCACCCGATTTCCACAGCGTAAATGCAAACCGTTCTTGCAAAATTGAAATGGAATGCCTTCTTATTTGACGATGGAAATGGAGAGAGATTTTGGTTCAAATGATTTGACAACTTTTCCAACGGTTGTGTTCAGGAGGCTTATATACGTCTCCCTTCATACCCCTCAATTAATGTCTTTCCATCGTAACGTTTCAACTTGAAACGGTGCGTCCAATCGCACTCCATCATGGACGTACCAGCTAAAGTACAACATCTCCCACTCGGACATGATGGGCTTGATAGCGCTCTATCAAGAATATAAGGCAAGGCGTTCAACATTCATCAACTTTACAGAACAATTCATACTAGCAAGTAAGCCGTGCGACCAGTGAGTACACCTGCACTTGGGAGCTCAAATTATGCACCTGTTAGGGATGACAAAATGGCTACAACCCCAGAAAAGAAATAAACAATTGATGTCTCACAGTGCCCCAGACATATTTTGTTACATCAATACAAGTATACCTATCCCTTAAAGGCTATACTTGATTATCCTCAAAACACCATGTATTTACAATTATATTCGCAACCACATAAGGCGATATAATTGGTCGACCAGTAAATACATGTGACAGATGTAAAATAACAATAGTCTTCCTTCGCACTCATGTCACTCTCAATTTTAGAACAACTGCTTTCCTAGACACGTCCCATAGGCCATATCTATTCATGACCACCCGTAACATGCTAAAATAGCAACATTGATCTTTCATTTCGAGAACATAGTCAGAAGTAACATAGGGCACAAATTTGAGGTAAATTATAAATTACCTCAAGGGCTCACACGATGAGTAAATAGGGATAATTTTACTCACCTTCCCTTGTCGGTCGAACAATGCACATGTAGTATGAATTACATGCTATAGTGGATTTCTCTTTCTATAAGAGTGTATGTCATTTCTTAAATATATCCACTATACGGATCTTAGCCTAAACATAGTCACGTGCTTCTCACGTACTCATGTTTAGCTCGAGTGCTATATTAGCTCACTTTCTATAGCGCCCAATTAAGTACTCGCATCCGACATCTTACAAGCATACATGATTGTGGGACTATCATGTTCGGTCTTATTATAAACAAATCACAGACCTCATCTTGACTCCAATCAAGGCGACATATTTTATGTACCAGACTTGCTCTTCAGCATTTATTTGTACATAACGTCTCATCTCAACGTGCTAACTATAGCACTTGAGGCGACTGCTCGTGTGAGTGAGCCAATCATTACCTGCTGACATACTTTCCAATAATATATGTGTGCTTGTGCTAGTCTCATAATGGATTTGTACTTCTTGATAAAACATCAAGTCGTTAATAAACAAACAAGTACAATACATATGTCCATAAATACATAAAACGATGATCCTCTACAATAACACATATCACATTCTACGCAAACCTAGTGACATCCTGTGGGTCAAGAATATGCCTCTAGGAATAGCCTTCATAAATGGATCAGCAACCATTCTATTGGTTGAAATGTATTGTAGAATCACTTCTTTCTGCGCTATAATATCTCTGATGAAGTTATTATTATTATTTTTTTTATGTTAATGTGCTTCGTCCTTCCATGATACTTGGGATCTTTCACATAGGCAATGGCTGCTTGACTATCGCAATAAACGTCACCGGTCTTGGAATCTCGGTGACGGTGGCTAAATTTTCAAAGAAACGTTTTAGCCATACTGCTTCTTGCACCGCGGCAGAACACGCAATAAATTCAGCCTCCATAGTAGACAAGGCTGTGCATGTCTGTTTCTTGCTATTCCAAGAAATTGCACCTCCATTGAGCAAGAATGCATATCCAGAAGTCGATTTACGCTCATCTAGGTCTCCACCCCAATCAGCATCTGAATAACCTAATAAGCTTAAATCATTCCCTTGGTAACAAAGTCGATAGTCCATGGTGCCCTTCAAGTATCTCAGGATCCTCTTCACTGCTTTCCAGTGTGCTTGACCGGGATTTGATTGAAATCGGCTCACCAATCCCACGGCATAACATATGTCGGGTCGAGTACACATCATAGCATACATCAAACTTCCGATCACACTAGCGTAAGGAACAGTTTCCATCATTTTAATTTCTTCTGGAGTCTTAGGACACATCTCAGTACTTAGGCCTTCACCTTGCATGACAGGAGTATCAATGTGATTACAGTGCTGCATATTGAAAACGATCAAGAATCTTCATAATATAAGACTCTTGTGATAAAGTAAGGAGTTTCCTTGATCGATCTCTTTCGATCTTAACTCCTAATATATAAGCAGCTTCTCCTATGTCCTTCATTTCAAAATTGGAGGACAACCATTCTTTTATGATGATTACCATAACCTTGTCATTTCCAGCCAACAGAATATCGTCCATATAAAGTGATAAAATCACAAATTTATCTTCGGACCGCTTGACATATACACAGTGATCTTCTTCGATCATCGTGAAACCAAAAGTTGTTATGGCTTGATGAAAACGAAGATACCACTGTCTAGATGATTGCTTAAGACCATATATTGAGCGATGAAGTTTGCAAACTTTATGCTCTTGACCTTTAGCTATGAAACCTATTGGTTGTTTCATATAAATTTCCTCATCTAGTTCTCCATTGAGAAATGTCGTCTTTACATCCATTTGATGTAATTCAAGGTCCAAATGTGCAACGATGGCTAGAATAAGGCGTGTTGAGGCAAACCTTACAACTGGTGAAAAGGTTTCCTCGTAGTCTATACCCTCTTGTTAAGTATAACCTTTCGTCACAAGACGAGCCTTATACTTTTCAATGGATCCATCCGCCCTTTGCTTAATCTTAAAGACCCATTTGTTTCCAATGGCCTTACGATTTGGTGGTAGATCAACCAAGTCCCAGACATGATTTGTCCTCATTGACTCCATCTCGTCTTCCAAAGCTTTTCTCCATTCTTCCTTATCAGATGATGAGAGAGCCTCTTGAACAGTCTTAGGCTCGGCATCATCTTTATGAGCAATCATAAATGCTTCCCCTTCAATCTCAAAACGACGACGAGGAATACTTTTACGATTACTTTTACGCAACTGAATTTCTCTTGAATTCAATTTGCCCGGACGATGCAACACTCCCACTAGGTCTTTCATGTTGAGGTAAATCTTCATTTCCCTCCATAACATTAGTGGGTGTATTATTAGGATCTTCCATCTCATATAATTGGAAATCCTTATCAATCTCACCTCTACTAGGAAAATCGTTCTCCAAGAAGGTGACATCTCGTGACTCCTTTTCGGTCACACTCCCATCAGCTTGTTCACCTATGAACACATACCCTTTGGAGTGTTCAGAATATCTTATAAAGATACATTTCTTCCCTCTAGGGCCTAATTTGCCATATTTATGGGAAGATTCATGAACATAAGCTGCACATCCCCATGGACGTAGACTACTTAAGTCTGGTTTTCTACCAGTCCATAATTCATAAGGGGTGGAAGTGACCGATTTTGAGGGCACTCGGTTAAGTACATAGGCAGTAGTCAATAATGCATCTCCCCAAAAAGAGATAGATAAATTTGCTTGCACCATCATAGACCTAACCATTTCCAATATGGTTCTATTCATTCTCTCAACTACCCCATTTTGTTGTGGAGGACTAGGAATAGTCAATTGTCGTACAATTCTCTTTTCATCACAAAGAGCCTTGAATTGCTCCGATAGATACTCACGTCCATGATCGGTTCTTAATGCCTTTATCGTTTTGTTCAACTGATTCTCTACCATCGTTATATATCATCTAAAACATTCTAATGCTTCGGACTTATGGGAGATCAGAAAGACATAACCGAAACGCGTGAAGTCATTTATGAATATAATGAAATATGAGGCTCCATGCCTCGTCCTCACATTCAAAGGACCACAAATGTCAGAATGTATGAGTTGCAATGAAAATTCAGCTCTAGTCCCTTTACCGAATGGTTTTCTAGTTGCTTTTTCCGCTAGACAATGTTCACATACGGGTAGATCAACATTAGTGAGTGACCCTAAAATGCCTTCTCTAGCTAATCTTTGCATTCTTTGCAACCCAATGTGACCTAATCTAGCATGCCAAGTATTTGCATCAATCTCAACATTACTAGAAGATGCAATTAAAGAAAAACAACCATTAACGTTAACATTGTACTGATCATAGTCAATGTCTAACACCATAAAACCATTCAATACATGACCTGAACCATAATAAACTGTTCCATACAAAATGTCAACACAATCACCATGAAAATTTAAAACATAACCTAGGCTAAGAAGAACAACTACAGAGACCAAGTTTCGTCGAATATCCGGAGCGTAGAGGACATCATGTAGGATTAGGCTTCGACCACCACGTAAAATTAATTTACATATGCCGATACCCTTCACTTCAACTCTTGAGTTATTCCCAACATATATCCATCTTCTTCCAGGTTGTATCCGACGATACTCCACAAATGCTTCTCGATCTCTAGCTACGTGATCTGTTGCTCCTAAGTCTATAGTCCACATTGAATGAGATTCAGCAAGCATTACAGTACTAGAAACAAAAGTATTACTTAAAGTAATGGAGTAATAGGGTACCTCTTTCGGCTTAGTGCATTCACGAGCAAAGTGACCCATTTTGCCACAATTGTAGCACTTCATCATGACCTTGTCCTTCTTCCCACCACGCTTCTTGCGTTGGAAGGTCTTAGCCCTTTTAGGTGCCTGATCAGTCTTTTTCCCTTTGTTGTTGAATTGGGAATTCCTTTTGCGCTTGAAGCCCGAAGCTTTGCGCGAACTCGATTCAGCAACATAAGCATGAGTAGAGGATCTCGCAGCCTCTAGCCGCTCATCCTCTAATTCCAAATGACGCACTATATCATCAAAAGTGACAATATTCTCATTATGCGTCATATTGATCTTCATATGCTCCCAATTGTCAGGAAGAGACCTTATAACAGCCTGAACTTGCTGTTCATCAGTAAGGGAGTGACCTGCCGACTTCAGTTCACGAATCATATTTGACATCTCCCGAAGATGCTGCCTCATCGTTATATTTGGGCGTTTTCGGTATGTGTCAAACTTGATGGTGAGTCTCCTCAGGCTTAGTGGCGGATGTACCCCCAAACCGATCTTTCAAGGCAACCCACATTATATGAGCTTTATCATAACTTTCAAACTCACACATGAGATCATCCCGCATACAGCTCGGCAACGTGATGCGAGCAATGCTATTCTTCTTTTTCCAAGCTTGATAAGCTTCTAGATCTCTCTGTGTTGAGCTGAAGTTCCATGCTCGGGTTCATCCATGATGTGGTTGAGGGTTTCCAAAACCTCTTGCTCCTCAAGGATGTACTGAACTTTTCGGTGCCAAATATCATAATTGTCACCGTTCAGCTTCTCACCCTTATTGAGGTCAGCCACAATGGTCTTGGATGCCGATGCCATAATCAATTGCTATAACACATTGACATAATAGACACAGAATCAATACTAGCACATTTTTCAGAGTAACACACATATTTAATTTGCAGCAAAAACAAACTAAAATAATGATAATTCAACAAAAGACACAGAAACAAAGTTCACTATGTTCCCAATCAACTTTTATGTACGATTGCTCTATTATCATTAATTAGTTTAATTTGCACAAATTTTGAGTTCTAGGTGAGAACTCATTCGAATTCTACAAACCTACGAACTCCCACTATGAAAAATAATTACATGGCCTCATGTAATGTCTACATTTTTCCATTAACACAAAAGTATAGCATGATGTAAACCAATGTACAAATAACAATCATGCAGCAACTCAAATAAAAAACCACAATCCAACATGTAATGGATTTCCTACCATTGTTCGAATTTTCTAGCAACTTGAAAATTGCAAGTATATTAAAATATATACATGATATCATCGAACCAAGCTCTACACAGCATATATGACATCATTTGCACACAAGCTAGCTACTGTATTTTCTAAATCACAATAAAATACAACCTACAAATGAATAAACTATGCATTAAACCCCAAAAATTATGCGTACATAGGGTTCCCTAAACATTTTCATACATTTATAAAATCCAAAAATGAAAAATAATTATACCACAGTGTAGGGGACATCCATATGAACCCAACGCCATCGACCATGCTCCAATCGAACCTCGCACGCGCCCCCACGCGCCGCCTGAGTGCACGGCGCGTGTGGCGCACGCGCCAGCGAGCCAAAAGGCTCCTGGCCGGTCCGACCGTCGACCGGTCAACGGTCAATGGGTCGGGTCAACGGTCAACGGGTCGGGTCGGGTTGGGTCACCGGCCGATGACCGGTCGGCCAACTACCGCCGGCGGTGACGTCATTGGTGACGTCATCACGCGCCGGTTAGCCGACCGGCGCGTGTGGCGCACGCGCTGGCCAAGCCAGCGCTTCAGGCACGTGGCGCCCACGTGCAGCAGCTTCTGGCCGCGCGTGTGGGTGCGTTCGGCATTTTCCGGCGGCGTTTGACCCACCGTTGGACTCGTCTCGACGAGTACTTTCACCCTATATATTCAAAAATTAATTTTGACCAAAAATTATTTCGAAAAATGGCCAAAACCGTATGGGTGTACGCGACCCCTAATCCATTCTTCGCTTCGGTTCGATTTTGAGTTTCTCATATGGCAATTCCGACCATTAGACATCCAAACAGTGTAGAATACAATCTCTTGATCTCAATATCAAATGGTAAATGAGAAAACTCAATGAAAAACAAGGTAGAAATCACGACCAGGCTCTGATACCAATGTTGGAATTCTAGTCGGCGGAAGACGATTTACCTGATTCCGATGCGACGACTTACCTGATTTCGATGTGCAAATAGCAAATAGCCTTGGAACGAACGTTGAATTGCGAATCAATCACGAACAACATTACCTCACGTTGGTCTGGATGCGATCACGAGGAAAGCACTCGATTTCCACGGCGTAAATGCAAACCGTTCTTGCAAAATTGAAATGGAATGCCTTCTTATTTGACGATGGAAATGGAGAGAGATTTTGGTGCAAATGATTTGACAACTTTTCCAACGGTTGTGTTCGGGAGGCTTATATACGTCTCCCTTTGTACCCCTCCATTAATGTATTTCCATCGTAACGTTTCAACTTGAAACAGTGCGTCCAATCGCACCCCATCATGGACGTACCAGCTAAAGTACAACAGTATATATCCACAAAACTGGATTTGCGCAATGGTTCATCTACATTCGATTATAATCTACTATTGAAATTACTTTTTCATAATTTTATATCACTATTATTCCTTCCTTCGATTTAAATAAAGTTGCAAAGAGGGAGGCGCATAAACCTTATCTTTGGAAATGTCTAATTTTACATTTTTTTTTGTGAAAATAAAAACGAAAATGGAAAAGAAAACTTTCTTTTTTCCATTACCTGCACTATTTTATTTTCGAAAATGTGACTGATTCAAGAGAGTTTACATTAAATCTTTTGAAACATGTGAGGCTACATCATTTGTAAACATAAGAAGATGGGAATCATTTGAAGTTTGTTTGATAATGCCATTACTAATCTTTAAACTTTTGCAATATGTTCAATCAACTTCTTAAATGTTTTTATTTTGATGAAATTGAGTCTTTGAACTATATAATACTCTTCTTTCTTCATGTTAGTTCTTCTATGAAAAATATGACCATCATCTTATGATTATTGTTTTACAACTTTGACACATAAAAGAATAGGTACTATGGTTTTCAAATTGGCTACTCTTATCTCAAATTGGCTTTGCAAGGTTATGGTGCATCGATAAAAATCCTATATTTTTTTCCATCTTTGATCGGAGAAAATAACATACTTAGGGTTCGTTCGTTTCGCGGAAAGTATCATGTTTTCGAAAAATATTTTCTAAGAAGTCATTTTCTTGGAAAATGACTATATTTTTTGGTATTTGGTTGAAACTTGAACTTTGAGTGGAAAATATTTCCCACCGTTCGTTAGTTAATTTATTGGGAAAAATTATCAAAAAATTGAATTTTAATATTTTTAATTGACCAAAAATTAGTTTTATTTTTTTATATTTTTATAAAAAATGAATTTTTAATTATTTATATTTTAAAAAAATCGAACTTTTTTTCTTTTCTTCCTTTTTCTTTTCCTTCCTCATTCCTCCTTCTTCCTCCTCCTTCCTCCGCCGCCGCATGCCTGACAATAGCTGGCTACCCGATGGTCGACCAAGACGCGGTCACCAAATCCGCAAACTTGAGGCTCGGCCTATCCAAGCGAGCCGCAAGCTTGCTGGATCTGGTGGCAAAGCTTGGGCTAGCTTGGATTGGGAGCCCGAGCTCCGCCGCCCGATCCGGCGAGCTCGCGGCTCGCCGAGCTTGGCAAACCTCTAACGAGCTCGAGCTAGGTTTGAGCCTCGCCTAGCTCGCCGAATATGGCCAGGCTTGAGCTCGCCCTAGGCCGGCGAGGCTCCGCCTTACCCGATCGGCGAGGCTCGAGCTCACCGAGCGGCTCGAGCTAGCTCACGACCCGATCGGCCAAGGCCAAGGAAGAAGATGAAAAGGAAAGAAAAAAAAAAAAAAAAAAAAAAAAGGAAAAAAAGTTAAAAACTCGATTTTAAAAATAAAAATAAAAAGAAATAAGAAATAAAAAGAAAGCATAAAAATAAAACAAAAATGTGTTTGGTAAAAAAGCAAGGTGGAAAAAGTTATGGAAAATGTTTTCCATTTTTGAAAAGTGGAAGACATTTTCCTCACTTTTAAATGTTGTTTTTTCCACTAATGGAAGACATTTTCCTTGACTAGTTCATTTTCCATGAAACGAACACTAAAAAATCCGGAAAACATTTTCCTGGAAGTCATTTTCCATAAAACGAATGGAGCCTTAGATTAAGGAGAGATGACTTGTTCATTTAACCAATTCGGATGGGTTCTAGTCAGGCTTGCTTGGACCTCACCCTCCTAAGATCTTGCCTAGGCTCGAACTTGCGGGATTGGGCAAGTACTTAGGCCCACTCAAAGAAAAAACCCTTGGACAGGCCACATCCACCCATTGGGCCACCTCTTGTTTTTTTTTTTTTCTTTAAACTTGCCAGCTAAAAAATACATAGAAATGGAAAACAAATGAAAAAAAAATTGTAGATACATTGTGTTATTTTATCTTATTACTTTACCTATGAGTTTCATACTATTTTCACTACTATATTAGAAATTTCGGCTTCTTTTTATCCTATTATTTTTTATGATTTAAATATCAGAGTAATATTATTGATAAAACATATTTTATAATCTCTTTTAATGAATATAAGGGCGAGCCAATCCAGGCCTCAAGAGTCAAGGCCCTTGTCGAGGGCTGGCCCACCAATTGACCAGATCTGGAAACTTTGTCTAGGCCCACCTAATGGGCCCAAAAAAATGCAGCCAAGCCTACCCAGCCCAGCCAAACCGTTTGCCCATTGGTTAGGTCTACTCACGCATGAAAATAGAGACTACATAATTGATAGTTAAAAACATGTTCTTGTTGTGAAATTGAAAATCACAAAAAAAAAAAAAAAAAAAAAAAAAAATAGTTAATGATACATTCATCCAATGAATTATGACTTAATTATTCCATCACTAAGATTCATCCAGACGAAGTAACTAGCAACTCCGAATTCAAGTAATGGAATAATATTATTGAATCATCCGAACTACTTTTATATCTCTTTTTTAGTTCCTATCGACGGGATTTTTGTGAATCCATACGACTTTTGTTCTTCCATTTCTTTGTTTCGAACCATTAGTTGAATTCTTCATTCTTTTTCTTTATTTCATCTTTTTATTCATTCAATTCACAGTCACAATATATATATATATATATATATATATATATATATATATTTTTTTTTTTTTTTTTTTTGATGACCCCGGAACCATCGTTGCAAAACCGGGGAGCACTAGCATGGGGGCCCACCTCCCACGGCACTCCACTTAAGTCGCGTAATGGGGGCGCGGAATTTTGAACCCCTCCCCTCCTGAATGAGGGGGTAGAGCGCGAACCAGCGTGTCTACCGCAGGGTGGGTAAAATCATAAAAAAGAGAAAGAAAACTTTTATTTCTCTGAACTTTTCTTCATCCTTCAATAGAACAACAATAAAGGGAATTAGACATAATTGCAATATAATCTATGCAACCTTCAAAAAGAAAAAAACTTTTATTTCTTCAAATACTTTATAAATGACTAGATTAGATGTGACTAGATTAGATATATCATGTGAGGAGAAAGCACATTGATGTGTGATATTATTTTATTTGAGATATTCTTACTAATGGTTATATCAAGGTCACAAAGATTAATACAAATACTAATTGCCAAATCCAAGCATTGATTTGGTTAATGTTTGATGCAATTGAGTTTTACTCTAATAGGGGGAGAAGATTATATGTCTTATTCAAGCAAAGATGGAGATTTGTTGAGTATGTCTTGAATTCTCTATAGGCTTAGGTCAATATTAGGGCTTGGGAGAAGTATGAATATTGCTTTTCTCAAGTCATTAGATTAAGAAGCGGGACATAAAGAATCTTTAGCTTTTGAGCATTTTTTGTAATCCTTGAATTTCCATAGTGGATTTTGCTTCTCCTCTCCCCGTGGTTTTTCCTGTAAGGATTCTCCACATAAATCTGCATGTTCCTTTATTCTTCTCAATTTTAATTTTGTTGTAGTTTTTGCATTAGTCATAACAAAGACATTTTTTGGATGTCCTAAATCATGTGGCGGGCACAAAAATTTGGAGGCTACCGTTGATCCGAAACGGGAAAAACGAACACTTAGAGGGAAGATCAAATGTCTGGCGACGTTGGTTGGTTGGTTGTCTGACTAGGATGTAAAAGTTGGAAATTCAAAAATTTCAAACACCAGTCCTTCCTTGATCAGATGTTTGACTTAAGCAGTTTTTTGGTTGAGAGACTTCGACCATCCAGACCAAGTGGATGTATAAACGAGCATGGAAAAACAAATGAAATACTAGATTTCACGTATTTCGCTTATTATGTCAAACCTAACTCAGAAGGAGTTTTTAGATATATCAATAATTTGTAACATCAGCTAAGTGGTGAGTTGAGATGAAAGATTAGGTGTAGCAAAAAAGATACTCAGTAAGAAGGTCCAAAGGAAAAGGTTCGTATGGATGCGTTAGCTATTAGAGAGTGATACATGTATAAAGTGTTAAGGCAGCTTAGCATGCATAAAGCCAAACCAGTGAGTACCCGACTAGTTACATATTTTAAGCTTTTTAGTTGGTCTTGCACTGTGGTTAGAGGAAGATAAAGAATATATGTTTCATGTTCCTTATGGTATTGCTATTGGTAATGTTATTAGTAATCTAGAAAGAAACATTAGGAAGCTGTGAAATGGGTTCTAAGATTCCTAAAAGGGACAACATGTGAGTTTAACATTTGGGAAGAGACGGACTTCGAATGGTATAACAGTTAATAGATTGTAATTTTGCTAGTGACATGGATGGGCAAAGGTCCTTGAGAGGTTACATGTTTAGTTTTGTGGGTTGTGTCGTCAGTTTATGAGCGTAATTACGATTCGTAGTTGCTTTGTTGACACTAGAAGCAATACATTTGGTGTCAACCAAGGAGATCAAGGAAGTTATTTGGCTTAGAGGCTTGTGTTATGGTTAAATATGCAACCTAGAGATGGATGGAGGGAGAAGTACTAAAAAAGTCCTAAACCTATTGTATTGGTATCAATTCAGTTCTAAACATTTTCACATTGATACAAATTCAATTTATCCGGTCAATTTTGGCCAGCCAATGCTAAGGTGGATGCCGGCCGGTGGTCGGATGTTGACGTGGGTACTGGCCGGTGGTCGGATGCTGACATGGCAATTTTTTAATCATTTTTTTTTCAAATTTTTTTTATTAATTTTGTTCTTTTCTTTTTCTTTTTCTTTTTTCCTTTTCTTTTCTCTCTTCTTCCTCCTTGGACTATCCTCACGGTGGTCGGCAAGTCTCCGGTAAGGCTTGCTGGCCATTGGGCGAGGGCCGTGAAACCCTCACCTATGGCCAAGGCCTCGCCTAAGGCCGCGAGCGAGGTTGGTCTCTCCTAGATCTAGGCGAAGCCGCCTCGCTCATAGCCTTGGGTGAAGCCACCTCGCCCGTGATCCTACGCGAGGCCTCACCGGCCACCACGAGGACTAGGGGTGAGCAGTGGTCTAGGGTCGACCCTGGATCGACCCTGGACCGGCCCAACCCTGTCGGTCCTAGTCCGGTTCCCAAGGGGACTGGGTCGGTCCTTGGTCCTGAAATTCCAGGATCGTCACTATGCGGGTTAGTCCTCGGTCCTAAGAGTTTTGGGTCGGTCTAACCCTGGACCAACCCTGTATATATATTATATTACATTATATTATTTATAATTCTTTTATATATTCAAACCTAAGTAAAATGTCTGTTATAAAACCTAAAAGTTATGGTGAGATGTTCTATCAATAGCACTAATAGTAATTTCAATTTAAAACTTTTGTTGAGTATTAATTATGTGTCGTTTGTTTTATTTTCAGGTGTTTAGAAGTTCAAGTGAATTAACAAGATGTGAAGTTATATATTCATGGTTTATATTAAGTATTTTGAACTTTTTATGGTTTAATTGTATTTTACTAATGAATTTCAGCTGCAGTTTGCTTTTTAATTTGTGTCAAATGGTAGAAGTTTTTGAAGAGTAGAGTAGTACTGTAGTTGCTACGGTGATTTGCTAGTCAAGTGGTGTGAAGCTCATTTTTTGGTTGAGTGGACTCTACATGATCAAATGCAGGAAAACGCTTTTGCATATGGTGTTATGAATATTAAAGATAGATGATTACAAGAACTTTCCATCTTGTCCCATATCTCGATAAGTGGTTAGCATGTACGAAATTTCTATTATTGTGTCATCTTAAATTTGCTAAATATGTATTGGTATTTATAGTTTAGTTGCACAATGCCGCATTGTCGATGGATGTGTAATTTGAATTTGTAGGTTTGCTTTTTTAGGGAGTATAAAAAACAAGACAAAAAAATTATCGATCGGTCCTGGTTGACCACAGAACCGGACCAAACCCATTGGGTCGGTCCGGTCCTTGGTCCCAGGTTCAATAGGGTCGGTTCTCGGTCCTAAAAATTGAGGACCAACACTGTACGGGTTAGTCCTAGAGTTAGGGGGTGGCTCGGACCAACCCGGACCATGATCACTCCTAGCGAGGACAGTTCAAGAAGGAAGAAGAGAGAAAAGAAAAGGAAAAGAAAAGAAAAGAAAAAAAAAAATTAATAGAAAATTTGAAAATAGTTAAAAAAATTAAAAAAATTGCCACGTCAAGCATCCAGCCACCAGCTAGCGTCCCTGTTAGCACCAGTAGGCAAAAATTGGCTAAATGAACTAAATTGGTACCAATATGAAAAAGTTTGGAACTAAATTGGTTCAATTGAAAAATTTAGAACTTAATTGATACCGATGTAATAGGTTTATAACTTTTTTGGTACTTTTCCCGATGGATAAATAGGTTGATAATTGAAATTTGATAGAATTTGCAGATTTATAAAGTCAAGTTTGATATTTGTGGGAACTTTTTTTTTTATATGAAAGAATAAGCTGATGATATCAAGTGTGATATGCTTTTGTCAAACTAAAAATTTAAAATTAATAGAAGAGGTGAATGCAAATTTTATAGTGGCTCAATTTAGATTCCCTGACTAACAGCTACCAATAGGCTTGATTTCACTAATAATTCTTTTAGAGTTTACAACGTATTTGTGCTGATTTTACCCAAAGTTGCTAGATTACATTACAAAATTCCAAGCACTATTACGATGCTTGTATATTTCTCAAAAGATAATAAATCAGTGAAGCACCTCAATAAATGAAGCTTTCTCAATTTGTAGGCATTCTTGCAATTCATGTCTTCTTCAACGTGTGTTGATCTTTTCAATGTCTTTAAGATCCTAGCTAACGATTGGATAATCATTAGTAGGATCAATTTAGTCAACGACACAATTAGTGGGAGATTTGGTTGCCTATAAATCAAATCTTCCCAACAATAGCGTGGTTTCCACAAATAGGATCTCCTATATTTGGAAATGGTCCTTTTCACCAATTTGATTGAAAACAAATTGGATTCCCCCTTGTTTATTTTTTCCCAGAGTATTGAGCTCGTGGCTTGTTGTCAATATTTCTTAAGACTTAGATTGATAATTAACGAAAATTTTAGGTCTTCAAATCATGAAGTGTAATCCTTTAACATGTACATTCTTCTCAAGTGATATAAGGGATTGGTTCTATCAGCAAAGTGAATCTATTAAAGCTTTTCCATCGATAGTTGATAAACATACTATATTCCACTTTCTCTTCCAGAGTATAACCGATACTATATGACTTGTTCACCTTGTTACGGTACCTCCAAGTCCCTATGAATTTTCTGTTCTTTGATGTATTCACCTCCTTCAAGGTCTATCTAAATATCAATAGTCTTTCACTTTAAACTTGAGGATCCATTAGTGGTGATAAAGCTCTACTTGTATAGTTCATCTTGAGATAAGACAACATTTACATATATCAAATATTGATATAGACATAAAGTTCTGTCAATTTCAAAATATCATATGATGTTTTCTCAACAGTTTCCTCGGTGATATGAGATTGTAGCAGAAGAAGATTGTTCATTATCATGACGATCAAGTGCAATACATTTGACCAAAGATCAAATGTATCACGAGCGGACAAAGACATTAATAATAGGTAGTATTTTTTATCCATGATTCTATTCAAAATCTACACACGGAAAATGATTTGGTGGACATGTTAACAAGGCATATCCCATTAATTGACCTGTTAAAATGGGTCTTAAACCCATATATGACTCATTTAAAACATAAATGAGTCATATATAGGTCACTTTAATTTTGAAGAGTCTAGCTTAAATGAGTTTCAAACTTAAAGGCTTTAATAAATGGGTCCAA
Source organism: Eucalyptus marginata (assembly GCA_014182565.1). NCBI lineage: Eukaryota > Viridiplantae > Streptophyta > Magnoliopsida > Myrtales > Myrtaceae > Eucalyptus > Eucalyptus marginata. The sequence continues at coordinate 19,284,888 of CM024591.1, forward strand.
ATGGATTGAGTTTAGAGCCCATTTTCAACTCACTCGGCTCAGACACTCTCTCTCCCTTTTCAGCCTTGTAAAAATGTTTTCAAAACATAGAAACTATAATTATTTTTTTCTTTTTTCTTTTTCCTTTGTTTTTTCATCCTTCTTCCATCTTCCTTGGTTGGTGGCTAGCCACGGGGATGACCAGTGACCAACCAAGCAAGGGACGAGCTCACCAAGGTCTAGCGCTTGTGAGGCTTGAGCTTGTCGATCTAGCAAGGCCAAGACCTCTCCAACGTCTAACGAGGCTTGAGCCTCATCAGTCTAGCAAGACTTGAGCTCGCCAGATCTAGTGAGGTGGAGCCCTTGCCTAAGGCGAGCTTAGCTCGGCTCGTCAGATTTAGCGAGGTGGAGCCTCGCCCGAGGCTGGCTTAGCTTAACTCATTAAAATCGGGCGAGCTCTAGCCTTATTGATCTGTGATGAGGCTCAAGCTCGCTTGTGGCCAATCGCTTGCCATTATTGTCACTAGCAACCAATCAAAAAGAATGAAAAATAAAAAAAATAAAATTGATTTTAAAAAAATTAATAAAAAATATTTTTTAAAAATATATAATAAAAAAACATATAAGAAAAAGAGTGTACGGAGAATAATCAAATCATATCTTTTATACAAAGTGGCGGAAAATATTTTCTTATTTATTTTTAGAATTCAGGCAAATTTTAGAAAATATTGTTATTTTTCGAAAAAAAATGACTTTTTGGAAAACATTTAAAAAATGGATCCTTAATTTATAAAAATTATAAAAATTGTCCACTAAATTTGTATTGCATTAAAGTATTTTAGCAATACCATATTTTCATAATAAACAAGCTTTCCTAGATTTAGTTAAATGGCTAGGGCTGAGTGTGGGATCGAGTATGTGTCAATAAATTTGTATTTCGATAAATGGGTCATAAATGAGTTAAATGACCCAATTTGGGTCAGACTGTTTATGACCTATCTAAACTTGACCTTACCAAACCATTTGACAGGTCTACCCATCAATCAAGTTCCAATACTGTTTGAACTTGATCAACATTTGTCATAGGTGAAAAGATCACGTGGTGGACAACCAGAACGAATCCAAAGTTCTGAGATTACTTTGCATTGAAAACAAGAAGGAGGGTTGTTTGAGGTAAAATTAGACATCCGGCCCGAGGCTAGTTAGATGACCAACTAAGGGCGTGTTTGGTAACGCTTTTGCTCCGGGGAACAATTTTTGATCATAAATGATTTTTTTCTAATTATGTTCTTGGGAACAATTTATGAATAAAAGAACGTATTTGGTAACTCCTTTAATCTTTTATTCTCAGGATAGAAATGTGTTTGGTAGATTTTTTTTTTTATTTCTTAATTTTTAATACTTTTATTATATTTTATTATTTTTCTCTTTTTTTTTTTTCTTTTTCTTTTTCTCTTTGGCCCATTGTCGGCCACCACCATGGCCGACGACCAGCTGGGCGAGATCTGGCGAGCTCCTGGAGCCTTACCATGCTAGGGCGAGGTCTAGCGAGCTCACCGGAGGCTTGCCTCGCCAGACCACCAATGAGCCTCGACCTCGCCTAGGTGATGCGAGGTTGACCTCGCCCTGACCTGGCAAGGCAAAGCCTCACCCTGGCTAAGGAGGCGAAGCCTCACCGTGGCTCAGCGTTGTCGGGGGCTGGCGACACTCCAGCGACGCCGTCGACCCTCATCTGGCCGGTTGCCAACATTGGCCATGGCCAAGGCTAGCAACCGGCCCAAAGAAAGAAGTAGAAAAGGAAAGAGAAGACAAAAATAGAATAAGAGAGAAGAGAAGAAAAATAAATTCTTTATTTTTGTTCTTTTGATTCTTAGGAATTGTTCTCGAAAACAAGAAGTTACTTTTTTTAACTTCTTGTTTCTATTCTAAATCTATTCTTAGAAACAAAAAAAAAAAATAGATTTTTTGTTCTTGAGAATAAAAATTTTATCAAACATGTTTATATTCTTTTTTTTTGTTCCTTGAACAAAAGAACAAAAATAGTTATTCCGGAGAATAGAAAAAATTTTTTTTTTTTTTTACCAAATAGGGCCTAAGATGTAAAAGCTAGAAATTCCAGCATTTTGGATGTCCAATGATTGGACGTCCAACTTGAACAATCTTTAGGCCGAGAGATTATGTACGTCCGCTCGCTTCAAGCGAACAAATGAATGTGCACGGGACCGAATAGAAACAAAGGTTTTGACCTATTTCACTTGTTACGTCAAGTCCAACTCAAGGAGAGCTTTTAGGGAATCGCGAAGAAAAACTTATTGTAAGAGATTTTCTTGATTAACTCATGTGGGGCTTATTTGGGTATAATCGGGGTCGTGAAACACTTGTGAGTAAATATGACTAAGTGATTATAATCTCCTCTTTACCGATTATAATGGAACTATCTCGTTGATCTATTTGTAGAATAGGCACACCACTACAGCATGTAAATCCATTGTGTTAGGTTTACTTATTCTTTTTTTGAGTTTATTTCTTGCTCAAATTGTTTTGGTTTTGTATGCTCTAACACTAAGCAAGTCCCTATACTTCAAATTTATCTAATCAAATCCTTTTACTTACGCAAAATGTTTAATCAAGTCTTTTTGGTACAAAATTCGGCCAAATCCAATTGACATAACCAATTATAGTGAAACTATCTTGTCGATCTCTTTGTAGAGTAGGCACACTGCTAAAGCAAGTAAATTCATTGCGTTAGGTTTACTTCTTTTTTTTTTTTTATTGTGTTTATTTCCCGCTCAAATTGTTTTGGTTTTGTATACTTTAACACTAGTCAAGTCCCTATACTTCAGATTTATCTAATCAAATGCTTTTACTTACGCAAAATGTTTAATCAAGTCTTTCTAGAATTCAGCCAAATCCAATTGGCATAACCATCATAGAAAGCTGAAGACTAATGTGAATTAAATATGACCAAATCCAAGTGACATAACCAATTATAGTGGAACTATCTTGTCGATCTCTTTGTAGAGTAGGCACACTGCTAAAGCAGGTAAATTCATTGCATTAGGTTTACTTCTTCTTTTTTTATTGTGTTTATTTCTCGCTCAAATTGTTTTGGTTTTGTATACTTTAACACTAGTCAAGTCCCTATACTTCAGATTTATCTAATCAAATGCTTTTACTTACGCAAAATGTTTAATCAAGTCTTTTTGGTGCAGAATTCAGCCAAATCCAATTGACATAACCATCATAGAAAGCTGAAGACTAATGTGAATTAAATATGACTTACATGGATACCACTGTAGGGTTGGAGTAAATGAACGGATTAAGTTTTTTAAGTTTGCTTTTATGCTCTCACCAATTCACTATTCACGGTGGGTGTTCACATAGACAATACTTGATCTAAGTTATGCTTCGCCGTCTTTTAATAGTTGCTCAGTTGGATTTAGTCAGATTTTATGTTGGAGGACTTGATTAGAAAGGCTGAAAACATAGAGACTTGATCATAAAAGTAGCAAAAAAACAAGGACCAAAAAAAATAAAAATTGAGAGAGAAACGGTGGCCTTAATAAAGTAAATGGCAGAGTTTTTTGACGAGAAATTAAATTGGGCTAATGGGCCAAGGTCCAATGAACTAAGTCCATTGGATCCACGTGCGTGGTTTTCCCTATTCTTAGGAGTTTATTCCTACATGCGCCCCTCGCATCCGTTGAACGTGTTCTTCAGGCTCCGCCGCCGCGAGACCAGAACTTGAAAATCTCCTTCAACAGAGCGTCCAAAAGTGCGAACATATTATTGCTGTTCCCTGCAAAACACCTCCACAACTTCTCTGATAGATGTCCAGCCGGTCCACAATGAGGAACATGATCAATCATTATAAATAACCTGAGTTTTTTCATCTTCTTGAACGAGTCTGCATTCATGATCAAGTCTTCTACAGCAACCTTGTCTAGTTTAATACCTTCAATGGCATTTGTTCCCTGGTAGAGTGAAATAAAAATAATTATGCATATTGGAAGCACTTGGAAATCATTATGACTATTCGAATAGGCCATTAAATGCTTACTGAATTTTGTTTAAACACTTGTAGAGCATCCTCATGATGCCATATTCTGCTTCGCTTACTGGGATTTTTAGGGCACTCTTGAATAATGATTTGCCTACCCATTTCTTCAAACAAATCATGCATCCGTATTTTGTTATTTTCGTCGATGTATATGAGCAACTTTTGAGCCAGAATCTCAATTCCACTATTAGCATGGACACCGCATTGGTCTAGGGACTTGATGATCTCTTCTTTGTCATATCCATTAAGAAAACACGCGATGTCGAGAAAAATCGTCCTCTCGTTTTCCTCTAAGCCATCGATAACAATCCTTAGTATGTCATGAACCTTTACCTGACGGATTTTTTTTAGTCGACAAAAAGCTCCTTGCCATTCTTTGACGCTTTTGCCATTCAAGAAAGAACCCATTACGGTGAGTGCCAAAGGAAGCCCTTTGAAAAAACTGGTGAAGCAATTTGAGAGCATCTTATAATCATGTTGGGGATATTGTTCTTGGAACGCATTCCAACTGAAAAGCTCGAGAGCTTGGTCATCATTCAGTGGTCGTACGTTATAGATTTCATTGCATAGGCTGATTAAGGTTTCTTTGTGGCGAGGTATCAAAATGACTCTACTTCCCGAGCCTAAGTTTATTGCTTTGATCAGGTGGCTTAGTGGCTCCACCAACCCTTCAACATCATCGAACACCAACAAAACCCTCTTGTTGTGAAGCTTACTCCTCATCAAGTTTATGGTTACATGAATATCATCGCTAAACTCCAAATCGCTAGGAATGTCACCAAAAAGGGTCTCCAACATTTTGATGAGGCCAGCTTGGCTCGATATATCCGTCATGTTTGAGAGAAAGTAACTCCGATCAAATTGATCTGCAATTCGGTGGTACAAAGCTCTCACTAGTGTAGTCCTACCTATTCCACTAGTCCCGGAAATTCCCACGACTAGGACCTCCTCAACCTCTAATTGGAGTAAGCGGTACAAGGCTTGTACCTGAGAATCTAACCCAACTAGATGGAAAGCACGCGGTTTCTTGCGCAAGCCACTTAGTCTTCTTGAGATTTTCTCCACAACGGATTGGATGAATTCAGCTTCGAGTCTGCAAATTGTCGACAACAAAGGTGTAACTGGTGATTCATGCCACTAAAAATGAAGACAAGATAATTAAGATTATAATCTAGGTTTTTGCAGTATCGTCCATATAATTGAATGCAATATTCAATATCTAATCCAATATAATAGAAGGCGTGTGAGAGATTGGCTAATCTTTTAAGCCACAAATTAAAAGAAGCGGGATAGATATCAGTCGATGAAAAACTTTCTGTATACTCACCGAAAAAAAAGGTTCTGCTATAGAAAGTTTCTTGACAGACAATGATGTCGTATAAAAACTTGAGAGAGAGAGAGAGAGAGAGAGAGAGAGAGATTAGAGAGCAGCAATAACAAGATAGAAGGGCAACGAACTGGAGGCAGAATATTCTGTTAAACCCTAGCAAGGTATCACGGTCCAAACAAAACAAAGACTGACTACTGTTTATTCTTTTCTTTTTGGTCTTTGACAGAAAGATCATTTTATAATGGAAAGTTTTCATGGCGAAAGGAAGGGTTGCATCATAGCTAGGGTTTACCCTGTGTTGGCCGTGGAAGATGTCTGGACTTGCCGGTTTTCCTTCTCTTTAATATTAACGAAAAGAATGGGAGTTCTGATAACCTCATATAGAAAAAGAAGCTCATATGCTTTCAAATTCACCCACTCCTATGTTTTAAACAATGGGACTCAGAGTAAGTGAGGGAAATGATGCATGAAGGAGTGATTTCTTTATGCTTGGGGGAAGAAGTGAGGAGAATAAATTGGTTTGTTGTTTGGTTATCAAATCCAAAAATATGAAATGAGGGTTACAACTTGAAAAAGTCTGAACACTTCTTTTCTTTCCAGATAATGACCTATCGTATTACTTAGCTGAACACTTCTATTTTGCTATACATGGAAATCAGTATGTGCTGAAACATATGCTTCGGGTGTAAATCTGATAAACGCTAAGAAAAAATGGTTGTTTATAGAAGATAACAGACAGTGTCAAGGACTGTAAGCATAACAATCATAATAGCACAAAATGTCATGTTTTTTTCCTGCCAGCTATGAACTAGTGAATATATATGAAAAGATGCTGTCAGTGTTGATGTTGAATCTCTTTGGTGAGCCATAAAATTGAGTTGGAGTCTTATTCTATGAAAGTTCGTTTCCTAATAAAAGGATTCCAAGCATTTCCAAATATTCCTACTGCCCACAGACCAAAAGACTGGCCTTAAAGAGCAAGTCTTGTTGTTTCACGGACAAAATAAGTAGTTTCCTTTAAGAATCCTCTCTAGAAAACACTGAAGGAAGAGAAAAAGTTAGTACTTGTTTTCGAGAGGCCAACCAGTGAGATTGCCGGCCTTGCGGAGAGCATCTCTCCACCTCTGGATGTTGTCCACATTCTCCTGCCCGTAACCTTTCTCGCTTTGGCCAATCTGCGTGAATGGTCCAGACTGCTCTCGCATCTCTCTAGGGTCGACGTCCATGAAAATAAGGAACACCAGCTGGCCTTTCTTTCCCTTGCACTCGAGGATCTTATCCAGCTCATCCAGGCACCACGGTGAGGAGGCGTAGTTCTGAGAGATGACAACGATAGCGCTCCTCGACTGCTCGATCGCTTCATTGATTACTGGTGTGATCTCTAGCCCTCTTTCTAGAGTATGGTCGACAAATGCCCTTATCTTCTTCCGCTCAAGAGCATCATAGAGATGGCTCACAAAGTTGCGCGTGTCAGCTTGTTTATAACTGATGAACGTATCATGAACCCACCGAGGAATGGAGGAGGGGTGAGAGAAGAGTTGTGGCCTGGCGGTTAGGCTATGTGGGAGAGAAGAGAAGTGGTGTGGAAAGAAAGAGGTCAAGGAGAAGGGAGAGACTTGCAATTGGAATTGTGATGCTCTCTTGTATAGGAGGCCTGGATACAATGGAGGAGGAGCAAATGGAGGGAAAAGAATGCTCTTGAGTTGGCCAAATTGGATCATCATTTTACTAGAATTTGCCATTGAAACCCAAAATCAAAGCAAAGAAATTGCTGTACCGTGTTCATTCACAATGCAAGCTCCCTCGGCCTATTTATAATGAAAATCAGATTGTGAAACCTCTCTCTCTCTTTCACACGTGCTCGTAGAGACAGAGCGTTTTTGTCAATCATGGTACATTGTAATATCCGTCCATAGTTGTTTTGTTCATCAGATGTTTTTCTCCATTGCTCTCTCGGCACATGACAACTTGTTACGGTGAGACATGACTGTTTCACCTTTTTTGGAAAGGTTGTACCGCTCGGGAACTGCTACTCATTAAAATCTGACACAAATCAGAGCAGAACCAAAGTGCCGGTGGTGATCAGCCGATGCATTCTGACCACAACGAAAGGTTTTCAAATGAGCCATGAAACATGCGGCCCCGCTATTATGGGATGCTGATAGAGAATAGTATTAAATGAGCGAACAGACGTGAGTTTTACTGCACATTGAACACCACGAAGATTTTAAAATAAGACATGCGGTCATGAGCATATTACACTGAAAAAAAGAAGACTATTACATTGAATGTGAAGTCAATATACCTCATGAGAAATTAGATACGGGGTGATCCGAGGACATCTTTTTATCACAATTAGATAAAAGGATGGAAAATGCTAGGTAAACTTCTGGCCATAGTTATTGTTGGAAGAAATTCTTGAAAACCACCGACAACTATACAAATATTTGAGACGCGCAAGCACTAGTGTGAACATAACTATTTGGGTGTGGCGGGAACAAGATAATGCATGAAACCAGCACACACCCGGCAGGCTAATCCTTATAGAAAACTTGGTCGTACGGTCTAGCTAAGTAACAGCAAAAAGATTAAATAGTAAACGGCTAGAATTCCGGTGTGGGGGGATCCAACTTTACACAAGGTTGGGCCCAATCTCATGTGCGCTAGCCCAAGGTATTTTTCTTGTTGATACGAAGCTTATAAGATGAACCAATTATTAAAGTGAACTAGAGAAGCATCTCAACCAACGTGGGACGAGGTAAAAAAAAAAAAAAAAAGAAAACCAAGCTTTCTGAGATACTTTTCTGTAACTATGATACCGCATCATCATTTTCTTCTACCCTCCTTTTCTTGGGGATAGTTTTGCCTTATAGTAATTTGCTAACTTAAATTAGTTGATGAAGGATATGTTGAGAAAACCTCCTCTAGTTTTTTGAAGTTGACATAATTATTTGTCTACATCAAATGTTGGACAAATGCATGTATTTTCTTATCTCAGGTTGAACAAATACAAATGAAGCTCTATTAACACTAATAGAACCCGGAGTATGAAGTAAAAAGATTGATAATGGCTGGAAGCACCTTAGTGGAGGTGAATAAGTTCACGAGATTGGGAAATTCATGAGGATTTGGAGGTATCTTGAAAGGTGGAATGGCTGATACAGTGATTATAATACCTAGGAAGAAAGTGGAAAGCAATATGAAAGTCAACCACTAGCGGGAAACCTTAATAGACTCGTGCGTTACTGACGGAGGCGAATCCCTATATAATCTAAAAAGAACATGCATATTGTCCAGATACCTCTTACGATTTAAAGAGCCAGATATTCCGTTGATTATTAATTTAAATCTCAAGGAATATTAATAGAAAGCCACATGCCTAAAGCTCTATAGAATGATACGCAGAGGAAAATCCAATCAATTGTCAATCAAATTGATGGAAATGATTATTTCCCAAAATAGAGTATAAGATTGTATGTGTGACCAAATTTCCTAGTAAGTGTGTTGTTTATCTTCAATGACTAAATTGATTTTCTTGAAGATTATTCAACCATTAGCATGGATCTTGAATACAATATCAAAGGATCAACATATAGTGAAGAACACATGAATTGGGAGGACAACTAAAAACTAAGAAAACTTTATTTTTTTTATATACTTAGGCTACGTTTGGTAATCAGGATAAAATTTGGGATATGATATGATTTATCATATCCTACGTTTGGTGCTTGGTTAGGATATGATAAAGTCGGATATAAGGAGGATATAGGCCGGATAAAATTATCCCATAAGGAAGGTGGGATAAAGGTGGATAGGATTTCTAATGTCCATAATAGGAAAATTATTTTTCTCGAATAACAAATTTTTTTAATTAACAAAATTAAAATTATATTTCAATATAAATAATATTTGAATTCTAATTTAAGAAATTAAATATTAAAAATTAAAAATTATTTTTAATTTAATCTTATTTTAATTTATATATTCAACTTTAATTCTATCTTATAATAAACATTCAATCTATAAATTATGTATTTATATTTATTATATATTTTTAGGTATTTTTGTATTTTAGGTATGTTAGTACAATTTACTATTTGATAAAATTTTATTAAAAAATGATGAAAGGGGAAAAAAGAAGTAATAAAGAAAATAATTTAAAAAAGAGGAAAAATAAAATAAAAAAATAAAAATAAATTAAGAAATAGTGTCACGGAGATTTTCATCATCTCCGTTTATAAACTTTTAGGTTCATTTACAATGATATGATGTTTATATTAAAATATATATATATATATATATATATATATATATATATATATATGTGAATATATCCAACTTTAATACTGTGATTTACCAAACAGTTGATATGATATAGAAAAATCCTAAGATTTCATATCCTATCCTATCAAGTCCTATTCTGGTTAGAAATATGGACGACCAAATATAGCCTTAGGTTACGTTTGGCTGTCTTGATTTCTAGTTAGGATAGGACTGGATAAGATAGAATATGAAATTTTGAAATTTTGCCTTTTTTAATGCACTGTTTTGGTGAATTGCAGAAATAAAGTCAGATATATTCATATCTATCATATGCATTGCTTGATATAAACAATATATTAGTGTAAATGAACCTAACAATTACATAAACAGAGATGATAAGAATATCCCATAACACTCTTGCCTACTTCATTTTTATTTGCTTATTTTTTAAATAATTTCCTCTCTTTTTAATTATTTTGTTTTTTTTTTATTTCTTTGTTCCCCTTCCATCATTCTCTTATACAATGTTATACCCAAAATATATAATAATATATGAACTAAAGATATATTTATATATTGAATTTATATTGTAAGATAGAAAGAAATTCAAATATACTAATAAAAACATAAATAAATAAAAACGAAATTGTTGTTATTTTTTGCTATTTTAAATTTTTTTATGCTAGAATTCAAATATTATTTTAATTTTTATTAATTTAATAAGTTTGTTATTCTAAAAAAAAAAAAAAATTATATTATGAATATTATAAATCTTACCTACCTTTATCACTTCTCTTCCATCTTATTAATTTATTCGGGTTATATCTCTCTTATATCTAACTCTATTCTATCTTGAAAAGACACTAAATACAGGATATGATTAATTTATTATGATCGACGCCAATAACCTTATACTTTTGTTGAGCAAAAAATTCATTTACTAAGAGTGATTTACTATTTGTAATCTCTTTTGAGAAGTGTGTGGCCGCCATAGTAGCGCTTGGAATTTGGTAGTGTGATCTAACAGCTTTTAGAAGAAGTAGCATCACCTACGTAACCTCTTAAGTAATTTATAGTGAAATCGAGCTTATTGGTTATTCTAGGGTAGTGGATGCTGTTGGAGCTAGCAATACAATCTAGATGAGAAGTAAATAAGTTTTCTCAAACTTCAAACAAATATTTTTGCTGAAAACTATAACAATAGTTTGATAGTAATTACTAGTAGGTCAATGGTGACATGTATGAGTGTTGCTAACAAGTAGATATAGGAAATAATAAGCTAATAGAGATAATCGTTAGAAAATAGAGAAGATTGTATGGGGATTTATGGAGCTTTGACTTTATCCTTAAGCTTACATCCACTCTCCAAGGTAACAAACTCAACACTGGCTAGAGTTTGTAGGAATCTTTAAGCAAAGTTACAGTCAACACGTATTGTTCTTATAAAATGATATATGACATTATCTAGACATGAATATTGCTGTCACACTTACACGCTTGCTTTTAACACGATTAAAAAGCAGCATGAATATTGCACAAAGAACTTTTAGGTGAATAGATGTACAATATTATCAAAAAGAAAGAATAATGAACAATGCCGTTATTTCTTTGTTTTCTGTTCAACCCCTTTTAGCTTCTTTGGTCCTTTTTATATAGAAATCTCCAATCCATTTGTTGGAGACTCTTTGGGGATGCAAGGAGATGTTAGGGATTTATTGGAGTAGTTATTAGGGTCATAATTGCCTAAACAATCCGTTGCAAGAGCAATTCCAAGGTTTTCCCAAAATGGAGTTTGTTGATGCTATACATCCATTGCTCCTTTGGAAATATGCCGATTGTTATCCTACCTGTTCTTGATTCTCTTGTAGTTTTCTTGACATGTTAACGGTTTTAATCCTTTTGACAAATGGTTATCTTCAAACAACTCATTCACCAACATTCTCAAGACTTGATATCAAAATGATACAAAGCTTTTCATCACTCAATAGCAATACATCCATGTAATTATTAGTCTGTTGATGCTGTCCACGGTTGAACTATATAAAATGATTTGCGATCAATCACCTAATGATTTTTCTTAGTATGTTAGCTTCAAAAGGCTTCATGTTGATTAAATATTGACTATGGTACCACCAAGTCTTCATGAGATCCTCATCATATTTGACTTATTCACCTCTTGTTGATCACCATTAGTCTTCACTGAACTCTCAAAGATCATTGATGTCATCATAGTCTTTCTTAAGCTTACCACAACCATCTCCACTTATTACGGAGATATTAGTATAGAGGATAGTTTTAGATCTCTCTCTCTCTCTCTCTCATATTGGTGTAGGAGTATGTGAAGGACAATCAATGAGGAGACCTCTATATTTTTATGGAACATACTACAGCTATTGAAAGTGCAAGTGGCAATAATAATGACAAAGTGAAGTACTATGTGATGGATATAGAACGGAACATTCTTTCAACTCCAATTTTAACTCTATGTAATATAATACATTGATAATTCCTATCACTATATGAAAGTCTTAAAAATTTGAAGAACAACGATGTTCATTTTAAACGTGTTTACTTTTTATATTTGCATGGAATTCATTTCTATCAAACTGTCCCCCACAAAATCTTAAAATCAAATTTCATCAACCTTATTTTAAGTTATCCAAAACGTGTTTTCATTATGTTGACTACTTAATAGCATGTTAATGCGAAATATGTTTGATGGGTACATAAAATTTGCTTACAGTGCATTTAACAGTATATGATTTTTAAGCAATTCATGCAGCGTGCGGGTGGATGACTAATTGCAAATAAAATGAATTTCGGACTAAAACTCAGCATTCGCAAACCTTATATTTCTTATCACCCTTTTTTTCTTGTTAACCTTTCCGAGGATTGACTAATGTGAGTCCATGACGCTGATCGGGTGTTGGCCGCATAGTCTCTATTGCCACTGAGAACTTCCTTCTTCTTCTTGTTTAAGCGAGACTTCATCCGTTCCTCGAAAAATGTTGCATTTCCCTAAAATATTTTCTACAAAATTATTTTTCAAGAAAATAATCAAGAAAATAATTATATATATAATTTTTTTTTTGTGTTCCACTGAAATTTGAAATTGAACTAGAAAATATTTTCCATTGTTCACTAAGGAAAATCTCATCGTCCATGCACCCCTTTCAATAATTTTTTTTCATTATCATTTTTTAAAATTGATTTTTAAAATATTTTATAGTATTTTTCTTTTTTCTCATTTTCTTTGATTTTCTTTTTCTTTTCATTGGCCAGTCGTTTGCAATGGTGGCGATCGGCGAACAGCCATAGGCAAGCTCAAGCCTCACCACAAGTTGACAAGGCTCGAGCTTGCAAGATTCAGGTGAGGTCAAGCCTCATCGGCTTGTGGTGAGGTTGAGCTTGCTCAACGTTGGGGAGCTCAGGCCTCACAAGTTCTAGTGACCTAGGTGGGGCTTGAGCCTCACCTTGCCCAACTCACTAGATCTAATGAGGCTCAAGCTCGCTCGAGGTCGTGCTCGACGGTTAAGGCTCTGGTGACCTCGAGCAAGGCTGGAGCTCACTTTTAGCCTGTCGCCAGCCAGCCAATGAAGAAGAAAAAGAAAAAGAAAGAAAATGAAGAAAAGGAAGAAGATTAAAAAATATTTAAAAATTGATTTTTAAAAAATAAAAGGAAAAAGTATTTGGTGAAAGAAAGTGAGGTGAAAGAAGATATGAAAAATGTATTCCTATTTTTGAAAAGCGGAAAACATTTTTTCCCTAATTTAGAAGACTTTTTTCTATTAATGGAAAATGTTTTTTCCAACAATTTAATTTTTGTGAAACAAACCATGGAAAATCTGAAAATTTTTCCAGAAATGAATGGAATCTAAGAGGTTGTTTGTCTTGTAACACTCTTTTTATGCTCTTATTGAATACTATGAGTATACTGACAAGTAATAGATGGATCACTTTAATTAGGAGAAGTATTACCTTTCAAATCTGTTGGCCTCGTGGACATTCTTTTGGAAAACACATGATCTAAATAAGCCCTTTACGCTAAATTTGATCGTCAAGATCATGTCACTGAACTGTCACGACCCTCTTGATATGAATTTTGAAGGTTTAACAAAATTGCTAGGTGGATGTTAAAATATGTTTCGAGTTTAAGTCCGAAGTGAAAAGCTGTTTTTTTTTTTTTTAAAATAAATTGAAATAAACAGAGATGGGTACACAAATTAGTCTTCTGGACGTCATATTCTTAAAGCTGGTCAACAAATCTTGGAAGCAGTTGACCGAGGCACGCCTACTTCTTCTGGAGTTGGACGAAGGAAATAAAAAGGGAAAGTCAATCTTTTACTTCTTTGTTGACCAAATCTTGGATGATTCGGTTTCTTCATTGTGGCGGTGGATTAAAGATTTCCTCAAAAGGCTTGCTCGTGGGATTCTTTTACGAAGCATCGTCGTTGATCGAAGGGGCTGTTTTTCACTTTTCGTGCCGTTGTTTTCTCTGTTTGTGAGAGACGTCCCGTAGGTCTTGGGTGCTTGATAGCGGGTCTTTGTGTTTCTCGTGCAACAAAGCTTATTCGTGATTTACATCCAAGAAAGGTTGGTGTATTGAGTGTAATTGGGGCTTGCAAAGCACCGAGCGAGTGTTTGAGTGATTCGAGTGTGTAATCTCTTTGTATCGCTTGATTTATAGTGAAATTCGCTATTGCTCTCCCCGTGGACGTAGGTCTTTACGACTGAACCACGTAAATCCGGTGTCCGATTTATTTTCTTCTTTTGTCTATATTATTGTTCGATCACTCCCTATCGCAACAGTGGAAACGTACAATCCACTTGTGAGGTGACACCTACTCTTCGCATCTACTCTCCAAAATCCGGTTGACTACAACATGATTTCTAATTCTTTATTAATTCAAGGAGACTAGAGTCGTCACTAACCTATCTTAGGCTAGGTAGGAGTTAACTAAAGTGTGGGAGGCCACGTTACTTTTGCGAACCAATGATTTCGGGTTAGTGCACTTGATTATGCTAGTTTTAGCTAATGCTAGTCACCAATACCTTTTCCTTTTTAATAAAACGTTATCTCACATGATCTTTTTTCCAATTTTATTGCAAAACGTGCAAATTTATGTGACCATGCATAAGCGCGGAAGCAGTAGAAGTCACTTGATAATCATAAACATTTAGTTAAAGCAATATGTAAAAACAACTTGAGTCCTATTGGGCAAAATTAATGTAAAACTCTGTTACTGACTCCAACGAGCAAAGCGTGAAAGGCTAAAATGCATCCCTACATGCCTACTTTGCATGAAAGCTCTAAGTTTTCTAAAGGGTTAATACTATGTACTTATATAAATAATCCCAAACTGATATACTTGTGACAAATTTACCTTTCATTAGTTTTCATTAAATTTTACCGTCAAATTATTGTGGTGGACAATACATGGCAGTTTAACGAATATACCAATTTAGGGTTTTATTTTCCGTTTGTCATAATGTACCGCTTTATAATTTTTCATAATATTAATTAAAATAACAAAAATTAACAAGAATAAATTTATCACAAATATACCTATTTGAGGTTTTTGTGGTAAAAAAAGTTTATATTAATTTATTACATATATACTAATTTAAAGTTTTTGATTTAAAAATTAATTTTTAATAAATTTATCACATATATATTAATTTAGGATTTTTCATGATATTGACCTTTTTTTTATATTTTATTTACTATATAATTATGAAAGATTTCCTAATCACCTATACGTTATGTCTGATAACCTGGATACCTATACATGCGTTCTAACAGAAAAAGAAGAAGCAAAATAGAAGACAACTAGGAAGTACAAGCACGAGATGTGCACCGGACGCGGGCTGTCAGCCTCTGACACGGCCGGGAAAATCGGTCCGAGTCTCTGACCATGGCGTCGAACGTGATCCGCCTGACCAGAGGCACCTGCAAGCCGCCAACGACGAGGGAAACTTACGAAGCAAGGCTCCGACCATTGATTGATCGCAAGGCGAAATTAGCGGGGGGTGTGCGACACATCTCTCCTCAGTTCCACTCATCAAAGCCCCACCGACAACGTGTCCTACCGTCTTTGTCTTCTTCCTGTTTTGTGAAGAAAACGGGAGCAAGAAGATTAGAAAGTTATAATGAGCAACGAAGACCTATAGTCAAAAACTAGATTAGGAACCGGACATGAAATTTAATTAATGAAGTCCGAAAATTATTCAAAAAATTATAAATTTATTTTATATTTATTAATTCAATCATAAATCTTTTTTATCTTTGTTAATTTAGTCATAATTTTTTTTTTTTTTTATATTTTGCGAATAAAATCAATCTGGTCAATTTTAGCCGAGATCGTTGATATGGACACCGGCCATTCTATATAACATGATCGACTTTGATGTAAACGATTTTAATAATATTTTAATATTTTTACATTTATTTTCTTCTCTTTATTTCTTTATTTTTTTCATTTTCTCGTCTTTTCTTTTTTTTTTTTTTTTTTTTTTCCTCCACCGGCCTTATGCAAGGGCTGCCCTCACCTAAGTGAGCATGTGACGCCCTCACTAGCACCTAGCAAGGCCACCTCGTCGGCACCTAGTGAGGTCAACCTAGGCAATGGCATCCCTCACCCAAGGCTAGCCCTAGCCAAGTTAGGCATAGGCGTCCCTCACTTGAGGGCGGCCCTCACCTAGGGCCCTGCGATGGTCGGTGGAGGGAAAAAAGAAATGAAAGAAAAAAGGAAAAAACAAAAACAGAGTAAAGAATGAAGAAGGGAAGAGAAGAAAAGATTGTCTATATCGGTGTTGACCGTGCCATGTAAAATGGTCAATTCTCCAACTCGGTCCCCATCGGTTTGATTTTTGGTTTTATCCTAAAACCATAGTTATCCCTAGCTGAAGTTGACCAAAAAAATGTGTCAATGGGAAAGAGAGAATGTGGATGGGCGTGACGGTACGTGGAACATGAAAAGGTTTACCTTCAACAAATGCAGCTATTTTTTTGAATAAATAACTTTAGAAACTTTAAAAAATTATATTCTATATGAAATTAGTTATTTCCTAATTCATTATAGAGCCATCTAATCTAACATCTAGTGTATTATAATGAAAGCCGACTTTTAAACCTTAAATGCTTCACATTTAATAGAAAATTATATTCTTTTCTAAATAAAATTCTGAGGGGGTTTTTTTTTTCGAGAGAAATGAAATATTAAATTTTCTCAAAATCTCATTCTAAATAGAAATATTGCATTATATTGTGATACTTTATATTCGTAGTAAAATAGACAATATGCAATATTTATGAGATAGAGAGAAGTTTTTTTTTTTTTTTGCAAGAAAATTTTAAGAGTATATTTCAAAATATCAACATAGTCATCAATATCATAAATATATAATAATACTCAAAGTAATAAGTGGTAAACTTAATTTCATAAGAATGATGAAATATTATCCTTATACATTTAATCAAAACAAGACATATAAAACTTTTATTAAGTGTAGAGTGAATTTATATGTGAGACAAATAACTTAAATATTTGATGATCTAATAAACTATACATTTTTTTGTGTGTGTAAAATGTAAGTTTTACAAAGCAGATGAAGTACAGTAGCTTATGGGTTTCCTCCAGCATTACAAATAGAGCTAATAATTTGAAAATATGGATGTGGGAAGTCTCCACATAATAACCAAAACAACATTGGTCCGAGAAGGTTTAATTCTTCACTCTACCTCTTACATTTTTATGCTTTTTAGCGAAAATAATATGGATGTTGGTTAACTTGTTTGAAATTGCTTATGATTGCGCTTCATCCAAATGCCACACATGATTGCTAGAAAGGATACCTTGAAGAGACTTGTCACCACTTTGCCCTTTGTTGCTCTAATCATCCATTAAAGTTCCTCATTCCATCCTCCTAAAGAATGCTTAATCCCATGTTGTGTAAAGATATTGCGCCATTTGCTGACTATCCACTCACATTGGAAGAATAAATGTGTTTTGCCTTCTACATCGCCCCTACAAAAGTTACACTAGATATCAATAGAAGTTAGACATTAGCTAACAATCTTTACTCGCAGTAGTCTATTTTTGCCAATGAGCCAGCCCATGAAATTGCGTTTGCTAATGGGGCTAGCCCAAATTAGGTTATACTAGTCCATAGCTGATCCTAATGTCTAAGTTCATCATAAATTTCTCAACAACGATTACCTGAGCTATGGATAACTTAGGTTAGAATAGGTCATAATTTAAGGAGACATCACCAACTCCAAGCCACACCGCCTCTAATGTTGATATGCATAATTGAAGTACATCTACATTCGGTGTTGCGAACCCATATACTCCAAAGGGAAGAGGGTGGAAGATTGATGAGGTTCCATAGCATGTGGCCCAACAAAACTTTGTTCATAAGTTCAAATCGAGCAATCCTAATCCTCCTTCCCTTTTAGATGAACAAACTACTTGCCATGCCACCTTGTACAATCCATGATTTACGATATTTCTTGACCATAGAAATTGATAGGTCCTTTTCTCAATCTTGTATATGGTTTCTTTGGAATTAAGAACATTTACCTACAATAGGCACAAATGGGGAGGAGGACTAATTTGGCTAATTGTAGATGCCTTGCATAACTAGTATGCTTCATGCCCTAGTTTTCAATTTTCTTAAAGATCTTTTTAGTAAGATTCTCACAATCATTGTGAATGAGTCTCCTAGTAACAAGGGGAACACCTAGGTATCTAATAGGGAGGAGATCTATGGAGAAAGGTTTGTGGTCCAAAGGAGCTTTTCATCCTCATTTACTTGAGAGAAAAAGATTTGGTATTTGTTAGGGTTAAACCGTAGTCATATGAAAACTGCAAATTCGTCAAGGGCATCTATAAGGCAAATGACAGAATTTACATCTCCATGAGCAAATAAGAACAAATCTGCTAGAAAGCATAAGTGAATAATCTGTTGTGTTTTGCAACGAAGTGATACTTGAAAGCAAAAGCAACAACTTTTGCACTAACAATTCTATTAAGAAACTCCATAACTAGGATAAAGAGGTGTGGAAAGAGAATAACCTTATCTTAGCTCATTAGTACTATGGTTAACCTATTGGCCATTGAAGTTCACTAAAAATCTCGATGTTGTTGACACCCGATTTTAAGTCAACGCATCATCAAAGGTAAGATCTCAAGATTAGAATTTATGATTGTGATGGAACCCGTTTCTCAAACAAAAAGTGTAATTTTTCATTTCTTTTTCATTAGCCCTTCATTTGTGATAAATTTTTTAGTTATTTTCATCAACAAGCCAAAAAGTCAAAGAGTTGACTTTTGAGTTGATTTTTTGGTCATTTGACCTAAAAGTCAACTCCCGATCAAAATTTAATTTTTTGCATAAAAAGTTACCAATTGGTCCCTATTTCATTTTGGCCATAAAATATTTAAAAAAAAAAATCAAAGTTTTGATCATTGAATCAAGTTTTTAGTCATTAGTCACTAAAAAGTTGACCTTGACTCAAAAAATTCAAAAAATGCAATAATCCAAAAATCATCTTATGTAAGCTTCAATTTGACTGAGGCATAAAATATTTCTCAAAAATCGATTAAGAATCTTGTTTGCTGATTTTTTTTTTTTTTTTTTTTATTTTAGGTTCAAAATTGATAAAAAAAAAAAAAAAAATTATTTTCATTCTAGTCATATTTTAGCTTAGTTTTCTTCATGACATTTGATCTAGAGGTCATTTCACATGCACTTGTTCAACCAATTTTGTCATTTGACATTTTAGGGTGAAAATTTTCATTTTTAGCCCTAATTAGGGGTTCCGATCGATTTTACATGATTTGCGCAATTATGCCCCTAGTCAACTCTTTTTTAAAAAATATTTTCGACCAAAAAAAAACTCATTTTTTAATATCAATCCAAATCTAGGATCAATTTTGGTAAATTCACGTGGGAACTTTCCAATTTAAAAAATTTGGCACATTCAAAGGTTGTGAAATCAAGTTACTGAGTTCCAATTGAGCCTATTCAATTTGGCCTATTTTATTCTAGCATTCAATTGAAGTAATTGAGCTTCAACTTGACCAAATAAATTCAATTTCAAATGTTAGTTTAGCTTGCATTCTCATTTTAATGGAAATTAACCCAATTCGGCCGTTTTGTGTACAATTAATCGCCTTGGAGTAACCTAGTTGCATTCAATTTGACACAATTTGTATAAAATAATTTATTTTCATTATAATTGGACAGATTTAGAAAATTAGGACAAATTTGGAGCCAAGGTGAAGTTAATTCAACCCAATCAAACCCTAGTCAAACCAATCCAATTGGGTCAACTCAATTTTGACCAACATTGACCTGCTGTTGTTCGATGGCCACTTCCGATAGTCAATAGTCGTTCTCGACCATCCAAGCCCTAGCTGGCGGCCAACTCTCCCTTGTGCATTAAAAATACCAAAATGCCCTTGGTTCATTTTTAGTTCAAGAAAGATGCAATCTTAACCATTCATCAAAGACTTCATCTAGTCCATTGGATGAGACACTTCACTTCATCAATCCATGTAGCATTAATTCTAGAAAATCACAAGATTACTTAACATCTAAGCATGTTTGAAGGCCTTAGATCTATGACATAGTCTCCTTTAGCTTGATCTCCTGCTCGGCGACGGTAGAGTAATTCGCTGGTTTCCAATCCTCATCCAGTGGTCAGCAGTGGTCTTTTGGCATGATGCCATTCCTCGATGAGTCCTCAAAGTTATTTCAACCGGAACTTCTCTGATCATCCACCGATCATCATCATCTTTCTTAGTTTCTTTGATCATTTTTAATTGATTGATTGAGCTTAGTATGATTATATTCTCATACACGATCATCGTGATTTTGACTCAAATTCATTGAAGATTGAATTCAATAAATGTATAATGCTCTGATGCTCGAATACGATGAGGCGAAGGGCTAAGATTCACTCTATAGATTATTATACATGCTTAAAAATGATCATTGGATGAGTTGAGTTGATTAAGAAATGATTGATAGCTTAATAATGATTGATTTCGTGTTCTGGAAATTCAAATGTATTTCTGGACCGTTCTGTTTCTAGTGATGATATGAGCTTGTAAACGATGATATCTCATAAAGATGCATTCTAGACTTTTGACGTATGCATGTTGAGAATTCGATTTCATATATTATAAGCTTTAATCGAACATCGTTTGCTCTGTTAAACTTGCTTCACAGTATCATGTTCTGATATGGAAAATTGATATTTGTTCTATTTGTTAATGTGTTCTGATTGATGTCTGTGGCTTCCTAATGTTTTAGAAATTTTTGTGATGTGATTCTGGAGTCGGTGCCTTCAATAAAACTTGATCATGACATTTAGATATAGGTCATATAAAATTTTCATGAAATTTGAGAGTCATTTGATCGGTCCAATTGTCCTTCAATCGTCCATGTTGGCTTCTAAAAATGTGATTTCCAAACTGACCTTCATGTATTCTTCTTTTTTTGTAAGGTAAGAACTATATTGACTTTCAACCAAGCATGGCTATACAACAAAAGAAGCTCGGCTCCAACAGAACTTGCACTTTAGATGACACACAAGTCATCACGAGTGGAAGGGTGCACCTTCATGTATTCTTTGATTTTTATAAAATCACATGTTTGAAATCTAGAAATGCATCCTCCATGAAGAATGTTCATCACATATGAATCTATCCGTTGTAAAATTTTCATAAGAAATGCAGTTCATGTAATGACCCCAACTCCATTTCCAGGGTCCTAAGCGACAAGGGTTATTTTTGCGACATCCTAAGCTTGTTGCTGTCCCAATTCTTTTTATCTTGTTATCATGCACTTGCAGAAATGTGAACAATTAACTGTCCAAACAAACAACAACTAGAAGACTAGGACCTACATCAAGTAGAACACACTAATTTATATTATAACAGTACTTTTACAAGCCCTTTCTCTATGGGCCCTCTTTTCTTTTTACATCACAGTACAAGTTTTTCACATAGGCCAAAGGAAATCCTATCTCCTTTAGCGTGACTGCATGTAACATCCTTGATTCCGAGCCCATAAGGATCAGCCATAAGGTCCAAAAGGGGATCAATCATGGGCCATTGGCCATGGATCAATCAGTTTGATCGACAAGGAATCACATATCGGTCATGGTTTGACCGACCAATCGGTCACGAACTGGTCGAGGTGTCGGTCGTGAATTTCTACCGACCATACCAATGGGATATGATCACCAGCTCATAAGATGACTTTTTGATCACAAGGATTGGTCATGGGATGATTTTGGATCGGCGGATAGTCATGATCGGTCATAGTGCCTGACCGCGGGTGATTTCGTCCAGCTATGCACCGATACACGAACGATCTGACTCGATTAAATGAAATCGTCTTCCGACCAAAATTGTATCATTCCCTATTTAATTCTTAGTGATTGGAAAGGAATCTTAAATTGGTGATGTCCGATCATGGATTGATAATGCATTGACCATGAGCGACATAGATGGATCGGGTGCTAATTGAAATGAGCTCAGGGATAATCCTAGCTATTCCATCACTAATTCTAAGGTCCATGAGTCCCTTGGCTTAGTGCTAAGCCATGGGTAGCTTTAGGATTGGCCTTGAACCGACCGAAGGACAACCGACCCTTTAGGCTAATCGACCGTCCAAAGGAACGGTTCGAATGAGCATGGGGCACAATGGCCGAACCTTGGGTGTACATGATTCGATTTTTTGAGGTGTACCTAATGATCCCTTCTCTGGCCCCGGAACTAAATTAGATGATCGAATTCTCTAGATTGCCTTCTTGATGAAGAAAAGGACAAAATAAGGAAAATTCTAGAACCTCCTCATTAAACGAAGGGGTGAGGTGTCCTTTGAAAATTCAAACATCATGATGGCAGCCCAAAATATCTTTCAAGTTATAGAAAAATGTAGCACATAAGTGGACCAATTGGAGAGCGATAAACGGGCCCTCATTAATGATCAAAGATTCTAGATTTGCCGAGTTGGCAACTATGGTACCACTATTGTCAAACTCCATTAAATGTTCATTAAATGTGGGGTATAGATGGTCCAATGGAAGAGCGAAAAGCGGGCCGTCATTGATCAAAACCTATGGACTAGATTGCCAAGCAAAGCCTTTTAGCCATGACAACTCACTTTTTAGGTGCAATCATGAGGCAAGTAGAATTGCCACACAAGAATTTTAGGTGGGCCACCTTGAAACTTAAGATTGGATCATGTGGCTCAGTAATGATGTCATCAAGGGTTATAAATAGAAGAAGCCCCCTTCATTTCCCCTAAATAGGAGAAGCCCCCTTCATTTCCCCACCTTGCCTCCCATTTCCTCCTTCCTCCTCCTCACGCCCTCCCTCTCTCTTTCGGCCTCCAAGCAAAGCCGCCCCTCTCTTGTAGCTCACACTTTAGTTTAAGGTTCACCCAGAGGGAGAGAGGGTGATGATGAGAAGGCATGAGAGAGAGAGAGAGAGAGAGAGAGAGAGAGAGAGAGAGAGAGAGAATGAGGGAGAAGGGAAAAGAGATGGGGTGGTGTGTGTCGTATTGGGGGAGGGGGGGAGGAGATGCCTCTATTTATAGGTAAATCTTTCATCATTACCCATCCAAATGGACCAATAAGCTTTCTTTGGGTGGCATGCCTAGGTTGATAAGGTGGCAAGGCTAAGGAGAAAGATGTGGCTAGCCTAATCCCTAGGGCCACACTTGTTCCTTCTCTTATTGGGCCATTTGGGGTTTGAGTCATCTTTGTAATGATGACTATATTAATTATGGGACACCTAAGCCTTATGACTCAACCTAGTATTAATGCACTATGGTCCAAGAGCATTTAATGCATATTTATCCCAATCCAAGAAGACTCTAGATGGCTTGCCCTCAAGTTGGGCGTGCAGCCCCTTCCTCTCCAAGTTTGGCATGTAACCTCCCATTCTAAGTTGAAAAATAATTTCGAGCAACTTTTGAAATCAGTGTTATTACCTTATTAAACCGGCTAAAAAAATTATAAAATTTTTATATGTTGTCAAGAAGATCTTAAGAAACATTTTTCATGAAGGAAACTTAGCCAAATTTGTGCTGTGGGAAGAACAGAAATTCATTGAATACAATCCAAAAATTTGTCCGTCGAGCAGATTTAACGATCAGAGAGAGAGACTCATTTCGAAATCCAAATCTTCACAAAACTCTTTGAAATTTTAATAGATTTTATTGATGTCATTTAAAACTTTTGTGAATAAAACATGTCCAAATTCGAAAGGGAATTTTTTATAAGAATTCGAGAAAGTAACTTGGTTACCGTTTTCACTATATTGGGTAGGTTATGTATGGTAATTGATTGGGCCTCTATCATAACCATTTCATCTAAAAAAAATGAAATTTTGGTATGTTGTAGAGCAAGATATTTTGAACAAATTTCAAGAATGAAGTTTTCTAAAATTCGAATCATAAAAAGCTCTATAAAATTGGCAAATAGTGAAGGTTCAACAATTTCGAAAATCAAAGGTGGCATATCTAATTGGAGAGAGGTAATTGTTGGACATTCTTATCCTCCAAGTTTCCAACTAATTAAATGGCTAAATTCCAAGAGACATTAATGTGAGCTTATCTTAAGTTCAAAGTTTGGACTTGACTTGTCTTCTCTCCCTTTTCCTCTTGGGCGTGTGGCCCTTTCCTTGTGGGCTCCAAAGTCCACATTTCACACTTTGGTATTTAGGGTATGATTAGGCCTAGGCTATAGGAACACCATTTTCCACACTTCATTTAATACGTTCACATTTGTTTATATTTGTTCACACTTGTTTTTCTAAGAAACTTTGACTAGTCCAAGTTTCATACTTGTCTTCCAAAGCTAACGCCTAATGTGCCATGTAGCCATCTTACTCAATGCTCCTTAATTAGCTACAAGACGAGGGCATTAAATGCAACTTGGAAAATCTCAGTTTTGAAGGCCTTGTCATCAGGTAGGGACTAATCAAGTTTGATCAGGATCAACTATCTTATTTGGCTCGAGGTTCGTGCCTAAGCCATGATCGAATGAAGTCGAACGCAACCAGGCATAACCAATGAAATTGAGTTCGGACTCCTCATTTACCGTGTAAAGGGCTCAAAGTTGAGGATGTTACAATTTCTTTTTTTATTAGGCTAACCCACAAAACTACTTCATTTTTATCATCTCTCTCATCAGTTTCATAGTATAAATGCTCCATTACACCCAACAAAATTTCATTTTATCATGCATCTTATTGTAACTTTGCCTTGAAAATGTTGTCGATTTTAATTTAGCAAATTATATTTTCAATTTTCTATTTATGACAGCTTAAGAATACACAAGTAATTTCCTAGTTTTGTCAAAGAGTATAAGCAAAACTATATTTCAAAGTGAAACATTAAAATTCAATTTAATTATCTAAGTGATCTTGATCATAAATGGAAAAGAAAAATTGATCAAAATATGAAAAAGGTTAAATTATTAAAAGCATGATAAAATGTCAAACATATTTATATCTAGATCATATCTAAATATTAACAAAATATAATTACATAAAGGGAGGAAAATAATCTTCTCGCTATTCTACTCTAATTATGAAGAAAGTAATTTCTATCGATTGTAGATTCAATCTCACACTAAGAGTATCAAAACTTTGAATTTTGCTTAAAATGTTCCTTTGAAAAAAATCTGATATGAGTTTGAAAGTGAAGAGGGCCTACATAAATTTTTGACCCCATCTTGCAATTCATATTAAAATTTAAAAGCTTAAAAGAAAGCACAAATTAGCAATGTTTAACTTTAAAAACCTACGAACTTATTCCGAAAAAAAAATTCACAATGTCAAAATCGGCAAGATAATTAGATTAAAATTTAATTTTCAGTTGAAATAAATTTTCTCTCAAACTATTTAATAAAAAATAAGCAATTGATTGTGCATTCATAAACCGTTATAACTAGAAATTTCGAATATTTTATGCAACTTTTGTGACTAAAAGATAAGATCATAAATAAAAATTAACAACCTTATATACAAAAATGATAATATGATAGATGGTAAGATAATATCTTTTGGGCCGTGCTATTTCCACTATGATTTTAGCTTTGACACTCCCAAAAGCAGTGTCTTGACCTTTTTGCTCGTTCGTCTCACATGCTTTGATTAATTATTCTCACTTTTTGTTTATATTTTCCTTTGCTTTTCTTGCGGGACCCACGTGTTTTGGGATAAGTACACTAGAAGTGCCAAAAGTTGTGTATAGTGCACACTTTAGTGCCAAAAAAAAAAATTCGGATAACTTAAGTGCCACTTTTAAAAAAAAAAAAACGATCATTTAAGTGCCAACTCTGATCTGAATCGCCAGAAATCTAATATAACTATTTTTTTTATTAATTTCTCAGTCTTATGTGGCTCGCTAGTGTGCCTAGTCAGCAAATAACCCCTAAACGACATCATCCAAAAGTTGTGAATAGTGATTATTTGAGTGCCAAATTTTATTTAAAGTGATCACCTCAATGCCAGTCGTTGTTAGAAAGCGATCACTTCAGTGCTAAGCATGCCACGTGGATTAGAATTTTTAAAAATTTGCGAAGTCATATTATAATTTTAATCATAAAAAGCTTGTAATCAATTTGATCGAAAGTTCTCGCCATTGGCACTTTAGTAATCGCTTTTTCTCCAATTTAACACTTAAGTGAACCAGCAAAAAATTTTGGCACTAAAGTGAGCGCCATACACAACTTGTGGCACTTTTAATATACTTATCCCCACATTTCTCCATCCTTCTTTCCTTTTCTTCTATGCAAAATCTTAGACAACAAAACTTTAACTCCACCTTATTCACATTCATTTTCTTCTTCTCCTCTTCATACTCAAGATCAACTCTCAGCAACTCAAACTAGCAAATCAAACATGTATTCCTCCCACCCTACTACAACACAATGCAATCTCCATGATAACCATACCCACGAGGCAATTTCTGTTGGATATTTCAACAATTTTGAAATATTTGTTAGAAATTATGACCAACATGAAAGGCATCATTTTTGTAACGGTTTTACAACAGTCATATAACGGCTTTCTAATGGCTATATTATTTATTCATAAACTCTTCATTATTTTATAACGGCTATATAAAGATCATATTCTTCTTTAAGTACAAATTGATTTATAATGGTTTCCAAACGGTTATCTTTTTACATATAAATAGTTACTTTGACCATAATAGGAAAGTGATATTGATTTATCAAAACCAAAATATCTTCATTTCTTTTTTCCTATCTCGTTACGTCTTTTTCCTTTCATTACTAGATTATACATATAACATTATTCTATTTCCTTCTATTCTTCAGTACGGAATAAATAAGAAGGTCTGTCTTAAGGATAATTGCCTTATGGCTTACCAAACTGGAATTGCTGCTACGAGATGTTGGAATTGAACGAGCATTCGGAGATGGTGAAGAAGAGATATCGCACATTCATGGGCTATTCTTGTGGGACATTACTGAGCATTCAACAGAGGCAAGAATGCCTTTTAAGGGAAATGTAAAGATCGTAAGGGTTGCTTTCATCAACTAAGGTAAGCTTGTCGTTTTCGTCAATTTCGATGACCAGAATTGGGTATGCACTCGACTCTTTCTCATGGTGAGCTTGAAATAAATGCTTTTTCTATGGCTGTGAAGTATTTTGGTTTACGAGAAATTATGTTGTCTTCTTTGAGGAAATAGGTTGTAAGAATTGATATGTTGTGGGATTGGTTGTAATCTGATTAGTTGATGATTGAGTTACTTCAGTACTTGTCCTGCATTGCTTCTAATTTTTTTTTTTTTTTTTTTTTTTTTTGGGTTATCTATAGTATGTGATCTTGTTTGATTATTGTTAGGCTGCGTTTAATGTAACAAAACGCCTTTACAATTTCGAATATGTGGTGGCCCAATGAAGGTTCCGTAAGTTTTTAGGGGATTGGTTCTTGTTTTGTGTCGTTGCACTTTGCGTACAAGAGGACGTGCAAATGAGCGCGTAACATTCTTCTGAAAGAAATTAAGTTGGGTAATTGCTATTGGAATGACGTAATTGTGTTCAGTTGCGTCTGATTTTTGGAATTGCTTTTGCAATCTGCCTAGTTTCGACACTGAATTGCTGCTTAGTACTTACAAAGGCTGTCATCGAGTAAATCTGCTTGAGCATATTTATTTATCAAGGGTGAAGAGTTTTTTGTAGCATATGCGAGCTGACTCCAGGTGACAAGAAAATGGATGCCGTTGTTGAGTATAGCAATATTTTATATGCTTTCAGCTTCTGCCTATTTCTTTCAGTATAGATAGGAAAGAAGGATCGAATGCAACTTTTCGTGATGAATCGGGAAAGATTGAAGGATTTTAGGATTAAGTTTTCAACTTCAATCTTTATGCCAAAGTTATGGGAGAAAATTGATACGTGCTTCTATGGTGTGGGGAGGTCCATGTGGTTTCGATGGTGGTAAAAAAATGATCGATGAGGAAATAAATGGCATGTGATTGATCTCTGCATAAGGCATGTGTATCTTGTTCATAGGTAATGCTTTTGTGCATTCCGTTGTTCAATTTGTAGAACACGTGTTAGCGGATGCTCTCATGTGGCTGTGCAATAAGTCTGGTTTGTTCTATAAATGTGATTGTTCTACATGGAATACGTCTTCTTTGAGCATAAGAACAAGGTATATATAATACCGGTCTTTTTAGTTGACCAAGTCAAAGGTGGTGGGACCCACTTTAAAAAAAAAGGAAAAAAAAAACAAAGAAAGGTTTGGTCAACAAAAGAAACAGAAGGGGACGTCTCGGTTATAAAGGACGCCGAGAGCTCGCATGCGAGAAATGAAATAAAAAGAAAAGAGAGAAATAGCGCACTCACGCCAAGGGAAGCTTGCCAAGTCGAATCAACTACACATCACAACGCTCGGTAAGTACTTGCGCACCTTGTTTGTCCAATCATTGTAAGTTTCGGGTTTAGGGCTTAAATTCAAAATTATGTGAAAATCAAGCAACGAAGTTCGATTTTTGAGTTGTGAAGCTTTGAGATTTCATGGACATAGTGCTTTATAGCGTTATGGAGCCATGGGTTTTGTCAAAGCGAAACTCTAGGATTTTGCATTTGAGTTTCGCGATGCGTTTAGATTTGAGTAATCAGTTCAAGTGAGTGATTTGTTAGTGAGGGGGACTATTTTGTTAGACTTTAGGCATATTTTAGTTGCTTCATAGTTAAAGTAGAGTTTTACTTAGTTTAACGTCGGTTCTTGTTTAATTGATAGGATTGCGTATCATTGGCTCGTTTAGTTATGCATTGTTTTGTTTGGGCATTTCCAGGTGAGTGGTGCAATCTCATCTTTGAACTTGTAAACTCATATTTTGAAAATGAAAAGTATAAGGTATATTATGGATACATTGTGAAAATTGGCTAAAAGGCAAAATTAAGGTTCATAGCATATTTGATGTGTAACTTTAGATCCGGCATTTATTACTTTTTATTCATTTGAGAATGTTTTAAGAATTTAAGAAACATTTTATGAAAAGTGCCGTGAAAGTTTATATGTGTATATTACAATGAGAATTGATTTATAGAATGGTTCTTTGATGATTTCGGAAATGTTCAATTAGAAAGACATTTCAGAATGTTACTAGGTTATGAAATGAATTCTGAAATGGTGTAGAAATATATTGTGAAATATATATATTCTATCTAATGAAGGGAGTTGGGAAAGACGATATATTTTGGGTTTGTGAAACCTTTTTATGAAAGAATTCCGGTGACTTTAGTATGGTTTATGAAAAGTGATTTAATTCGGCATGTGAAACTAATTTATGATACGGATTCTAAATTGGTTTGTGATGCAGCCCATATTCAAGATCAACTCATTCAACCCTCATTGAAAAGTCCCTCATCGATAAGGCCTCATCTGTTACTGTGACATAAAGACTTGCCATTCCCCATGCATCAAAGTTTGTATCAAGACTCTTTGGGAGAACCACAAGCATTGGAAATATTGTACATTTAATAGCTTATAGTTTTTATGCAATTTATAGTTTCCAGGCTTGACTTTAGTTTTTTACTCTTCTTTTGTATTTCTATAAAAGGTTGTCAAATCTCTATAAATTGGAGACCGAGTTTGATTAGTGAAACTTGCTTAATGCAATTCCCTTGAACCTTGAAGAGTTCAAATCCCCTTGAAAACCTAGAATAGTTTTCATTCCATCCTTAAAGAGTCGAGGCTTTTAAAGCCTGCATCATTGAAGAGTTGCAGCCATCAATCTCAAAGAATTAATGTCATTTCAACTTTCTTGGAGGCTTAGAAGAGCAACCATTGAAGTTTCTATCCTTTTCTTTATTTTGCCCATTCCCGTTTGGCCCACTTCCATCAAAATTCAAAGTGCTTATCTGAGAAAACTCAAAACATGAAAGTTGTAGATTTTTGAGTTTCCGTTCATTTGGCTTTAGAATCAAGTCATTCCTTTTTCCAAAGCTTGCACATAATAGAAATTTCTGCTTGATTTCGTGACTAAGTTTTCATACGTGTGAGTCACTCTCCCGATCCTATTGTTTGAGCAGCCAACCTTGGGCTACATTAGTTTGTGGAGAGAATTGACTTGTGAAAGGCTATGTTTTGGTTTGTGAAACCAATTGTGATATGGATTGGTAAAGAACTAAGTGCTACATGATAACTTAATTTCATGGGAGCCATCTCTAGGGCCTTGTACTATTGATATACGTGATTCAAGAACTAAGTGCTACTCGATAATATAACTTTGTGGGAGCCACCTTTAGAGCTTTGTAGTCAAGGGCTAAGTACTACATAATAACATAATTTTGTGGGACCCAGCTCTAGAGCCTTGTACCATTAATACACGTGGGTTAAGGATTAAGTGCTACACAATAACGTAACTTTGTGGGAGCCACCTCTAGAGCCTTGTAGTCAAGTACTAAGTGCTACATGATAACGTAATTTTGTGAGAGCCACCTCTAGGCCTTTGTACTATTGATATACGTTAGTTAAGGACTAAGTGCTATACGATAATGTAACTTTATGGGAGCCACTTTTATGGCCTTGTACTACTCAAGGGCTAAGTGCTACACGATAACATGGTCTCATGGGAGTCATCTTTAGGGCCTTGAAATGTGATGTGCTAAGATTAATCAGTGGAATAGACCATTGATGTGTAATAAGAGTTTGATTAAGGGAATGGACCATTGACATGAGAAATGACGAGTTCAACTATTGAACCAAACCAGTGATACTTGTTTTGATGTTATGGATGAATGACAAATTCTACTACTGA
This sequence comes from Eucalyptus marginata, assembly GCA_014182565.1. NCBI lineage: Eukaryota > Viridiplantae > Streptophyta > Magnoliopsida > Myrtales > Myrtaceae > Eucalyptus > Eucalyptus marginata. Next base: position 19,315,848 of record CM024591.1, read on the forward strand.
TATAGCTGGGTTGAAGTATTATATAACTCATTTTAGTCTTGCAATTTGTTATATGTTGGATTGATATAAATGAGTTATGTCTTTGAGTTCTAAATGTGCAATGTGGAGGCTTGATATGCTTATAAGATATATACTATTCATTAAGCTATGGTTGTTCGTCCATGTCTTTCCCAATCTTTTCAGGACCCTCACTTAGTGGCCGTTAGAGCGAGAGCATTTTCGCGGAAAATTTTGGGAGTTGGATTTTGGTCGCTTGAGGTTACATCCTATAGGTGAAAGGATGGTCGTGTCATCCCGTTTCTGATAGGATTCAGGGTGTGATAGTATATAAGTTGTTTAGTACATAGTAGATTGAATCAATGGGCTTGATGTACATGTGCTGATGTCGTCTTCATCTTAATTGTTCAAGTGGCTTTACAAATGGCATCTTCTCAGTTCCCCGTCGCAAGGGTGTCAACCTAATTACATATTATGATTTTCTTGATTGCTCTGTTTGCGTCCCACTTCCATGTTGAATTAAGATCAGAGAATCGAGTCATAGTAAATGTAGTAGTATTTTCTTTTCTTTTTCCATTTGGTCCATGTGCATAATACTGATTGTAGTCATCTACTTAGAATAATAGTACATAAAATATATCTTGAAATTCCTATTTCCATGGAAAGATAGATAGGGTATAGATGGGTATTACAAAGAACTAACTAGTATTATTGATCTAGATATAATTCTGCTAGCGCCGTTTAGCGTATTCACCATGTATGTGTTCACATTGATCGCTAAATTGTGAATTATTATTCATTTTACATGTTCATTATGTTGAGAGTGAATAGATCATACGTGTGGATTGAAACCGTGAAACAAGGGGAGATGTTGGGCGTGGTGGTGCAATTAATTCCAACTACATGTGCATGTGTAACTTGTGTAATGTGCTTTCATGTAGAATTGTTAAATGGTTGAGTGTGATGTTTGCAAGGTTTTATGTGCTTATTATTTTCTATAATGCTGGTTGGTTGAAGATCGATGCTCAAGATATTTTAGGTTAAGACTAGGTGATTTTAAATTTGCCTTTGGAAGTATATAAGTAGTCATTCATGCGGATATGGTATTGTGCCGATTGTTCTTGTAGAATTGATGGCTATATCTTAGTTTCTCACAATGTGGAAAGGACATAATTTTGTTTGTTGGATATACCCTGTTATTTTCATGTGACTTCACATTGTTTGGGAAGTGATGGCTCTTAAGTTTTTGGGCCTTTTCTCTTTACAATTTTTCTACTTTTGCTTGTCCTTCAAGCTGCTTATTTAATTATATTTTGAGGGTATTACGTCTCCCCAATGGAGTTAGTAAATAATAGCTTATTTACGAGGTCATATGAGTTGTAATTTTGTAGCCATGTGAATAAAACTGGCACTTCACATAATTAGTTCCCACTATATCAGAAGATACAATAATGCTAACTAAATCTCAAATTCTAATGAGACAAAATCCACTAATAAATAGGTGTTCACCTTGTGGAGGTGCAAATGAAATTGTCAGGGAAATCACAATCTCTAAACCAAAAGTCAACTTGGTTTAAAACAAATGATCGATGAGCGTATTTATTGTGGTCATTTTGGCCAATATTATGGCTCATGTGAAAAGAAATGGGTGGTAGACTTGTATGCTACTAGGCATATATGTTTGAGAACATAATGTTTGTCCTCTTACGCTCTAGTAGGGAAGGAGAAGAAACAATAATTTGAGAACTACTCAAGTTTTTAGGAAAGGGACATTTTTCTCAAACTCATACAACTGAAAATGAGGCTGAGTAGTTGAGGAGATGAAGCGACGCATTCTATGTCTACATATTGTGATTACTAAGGGCAATAGCCATTGTAAGAATGAAACTTTCAAAGGTAAATAGAGACACATCCGGTTGAGATATGATGTGTTAAAACAATTTGTTTAAAGATGGAATTATGACCATCGATTATGAAGTCAAAAAAATGGATTTAGCCAATCCTTTAACTATACATTGAGAATGGGACAAGCTAATTGAAGAAAATCAGCAGTGGTAGTAACCCAACCTACGTGATTGGCGATACCATGAATTATGTTCATATGGATAATAACAAGACTTATTGATCTAGTAATGCACTATAAAAATTGTTGTCCCTCCTAAGGTGAGAATAGTACAAAACTACAAGGAAAATGAGGTTGAGCTAATCTCTTAATGAAATTCCATAGCCATTATTAAGCGGTGTATTAAACTGCAAAATACACTTGATGGGATCACTTATTATGTGCAAAGTGGGGCCGCTCCTATGAAAATTATTGGCGATAATGACTACAACACTTATGAATAAACTAAGCAGGCGCATAGTTCATTAGCGCAAAACCCCTTTGAACAACAAACCTTGTGAGTGTAATGTAATTGGTGAAAATTATCATTCTAAAAAAAATTATTGGTTCGTAGAAGTTTCAAACTTTACCAATGATTTCGTGAGTTATATTTTATTCTTTCTAGGGTTGGTTCATAGCCTAACAAGCATCAATTCCGATGCATTACTCTTCAATAACCCAACATTATTCTATTTTCTTTTCATTTTTTTTAAATATGTGAGGGATTATAGGATATTTTTGCAGTTTTGAAATATTTATTAAAAATTATGACTATCATGAAAGTCATCATTTTTATAACGGTTTTGCAACGATCATATAATGGTTTTTTAATTGCCATATAATAGTTTTCAACGGTTTTATAACATTGGAGTTATTTCTTCGTAAACTCTTCATTATTTTATAATGGCTATATAATGGTCATATTATTCTTTAAGTACAAATTGATTTATAATAATTTCCAAACAGTTCTCTCTTTCTTTATATATAAATAGTTACTTTGAACATAATTGGGAAATGATATCAATATATCAAAATGAGAATATCGTCATTTCTCTTTTCGTATCTCATTACGTATTTTTCTTTCGTTGTTAAGTTAAATACAAAATGTTGTTCTATTTCCTTCTATTATTAAGTGTGGAATAAAGAAGAAGATCTATTATATCTTGGGAGAATAACTGAAGCCTTACCCATTGAGTTTCGTACTATGAGGGATGGAATTATCTCTAAAGATAGTGTTTATATGCCTCAAATAATTGATTTTATTTTATTATCTTTTTCAATATATCTCGAACAATTATTGTCGTTTTCATGTTATCTAACCTTTTTCCAACAATTTCTTCGCCATCACTTCGATTGTCACCATATCCTTACAGATTATAGATTGCACACACCAAGATTTTGTCCTTTGATATAATCACTACAGTTGGAGGCTAGGCGCTGATTTCGCAGTTGGTGGAGCTCCACTTCTTCCACCGTCTCTCTCTGCCAAATTCTGAAGCAATGCGTGGTGCCCAATGTCATCCATGTAATCTTCCAAACTAGCCCTCTACCTGTTTGATTCAAGCACTTAGGCCTCAGTTTGACAGGTTATCATCCAATCCCACTAAAATGTCTGCCCAATCGAGAATCCATTCACGCACTCTTCGAGCTCACATTGCAAATTCTCAGATTCGGAGCCTGAGAATGTCGCGCCCCACCCCCCCCACCTCCGACGTCATCCTTGTCATATATATCTATGTTCTCTCCTCCGTTCTCATTATCCAATTGGTTATCACCTTTCCTCTCCCCTTCGCTTCGTTCATATCCCTCGCGGTTACTGTTCTCTTCATTCTCTTCCTCATTGTCCTCATCTCACGCGGAGGGTGGCTATTCAGGCAGTTGAAGCCTAAGGTCATTAAGCGGGTTGGGCAACTTGCGCAGTCAGTTTCCTTGCAGCTAGTAGTGTGTGGGAGAGAAGTTTGCCGGACGTCAAGACGTTATAGGAGACGCTGAGGAGCTTGAGTTTTCTTCACCTCAATGATTCTGCAAAAAAGAAAAGAAAGAAGGAAGATGAATGTGAGATCCCCAAGAAAAGAAAAGAAATCAATAAACAAAAAAGGGAGGAAAATATGAGCAAAACATGTGAGACAAAGGGGCAAAAAGGTAAATAAGTTGTTTTTGGGAGTGTCAAAGCCAAAACTGGAGTGGAAATAGCGTGACCCCATGTCTTTGGGTGTGATTTGACATTTATATTGTGAAACTGGTAAGATTAAAGAGATGATAAAAACAGGACATTGCTTGGCTAATCATGCCGTTATTCTCCATGAATAATAGTACCTTGTAAACCACAAATGACCATTGAAGGGATATTGGCAACCGGAAGTATAAATTGGCATGTAGCAAACTTTAGAAAGAATCTTGACAAAATTTCTCGGAATTTGGACAATATTCCTCTTTCAAATAAACAATGAAATTAACAAAAAGAAAATACACTTGATGCTTGTGAATTTTTTAACAGCTTTGAATAACTATTAAAATGTAAAACTCAGCTCTTTCATGGTGTACTTGCGACAATATTTTCACATATTATTGATATAAAGAAAGCCATATTAGTAACACACACGTGTATTTCACTAATTTAATGAGATACCAAAACATTATTCAACAAGTGAAAAATTTTGTACACTGCAGTGAGTCTCATTGTGGCATTTGTTGAACTTAGACACAATATGTACTTATCTAGTTAAATAAATAATTTTCACAACTACAAATGTGAAAAAGTTTTACATAGTGATGTTGTCAATAGAAATCCTAAATTTATTTGTCTTGTAATAAAAATGTTATAACTGGTCTTTCTACATGAAATTAAAATATTTCATGTTGATAATGCTTCAATAAAGCTCTTTTCAATTTCCTAAGATTTTCCATTTTTTATTTTATTTATTCTATCTTTTAATCTGAAGAATCCCACTGAGTGGGATTCATAGATTTCTCAAGGAAACCGGAGTCCGGTTTCCTTGAAAAATCTTGTGGTTGGGGAGCACCGTTACTCTCCAAGGACTAACGATGCCGTCACCCCATCATTACTCATAAAAATAATGATAGTTTGCG
>CM024591.1:19320916-19363260 GCA_014182565.1 Eucalyptus marginata
CTTGAGCCTACAATTTCATTTCTTTAAACCCAGTTGATGATCATCCCCCACACCGGGCAAGGCAAAAACCGTTGATGATCAACCTCCACACAGGGCAAGGCAAAAGGCAGATGAAGACTCTTGAAAAGTTATAGTGTCATTTAAAGTGTAATTGCTTGACGCATGCATTATGCGCAAGAATTGAATTCAAAATAGAACTAAGGGGCATGAAAAAGCAAGTGTGCCTGGTAAAAGCAAGGCCGATGCCCATGAAAAAGAAGTGAAGAAAAATGCATGAGAACTAGGGGCATAAAAAAAGTGTGCTCGGTAAAAGCAATGCCAATGCCCATAGATGAAAAAAGAAAGTCAAGATAGGTGACGGTCAATTGCAAGAATTGAATCCTAATGGAGCAATACTCAAAGAACTCAAATGCCGAGTTTCTATAATCAATGGGGCACTTCATGAAGACAATCCTCGATGGTGAAAAAGAAAACCGGGTGGCAATGCCAAGATGATCATCAACTCTCACCCTTTACACACTTTTTGAGCCTAATGATCCTTTCATTTCTCAATTTATGAACCCAACCTACGTTACGTCCCTTACAAAGTCTCTTCAGATTAGGGCACTTGAATTAACGTAGGAGTTCATATGTTTATAAGCATCGCTCAAGAAGTGCGAGCAAGACTATTTCTTTCTCATTTTGCGGGGTTCTTGACTTGTAAACCCGGAGATGATTGCGAAGCTGTTTTTTCAAAAGCCTTGACTCAAAGAGTCCCATTTGTTAAGCCATTGACCGAGCCCACATTATGATCCCTGTTAAAGACCTCTCGATTGGTAAGATCGTACCGCTTGGAGAATACTCGGACCCTTGTCGATATGATAAAATTGAGTGATTCTCATAAAATAGCCATTCTAAATGAGAGTGAGTGAAAGCCCTTTCTAACCGAAAGTCTCTCATTTAGTATTCTTAAGAAATCCATGTCATGAGTGAAAATTGTCTTGAACGATAATTCTCTTTAGTGGAAATTCGGATGATGCAAAGGTCATTATGCATGAATCTTGATTGAATTGATAAAAGTTTCAGTAGATTTTGAAGTATGCATTCCAGAATAGCCTTAATTGCTTATTTATTTGGTGAATGCATTTTGCTCTAATCATGTCGACAGATAATGTTTTCTCAAAGACTCAAGAGCTCCTAACATTCAGGTTCTTTTCAAGATGCCTCATGATATGAGGAGATGAGAAACCATCATGAGCATTCAAGGTGCATCCTTAATGTTCCAAAATTTATTTCTACCAGGAGGTGAGAGGCCTCCACAGGATATCCAAGTTCCAAAAGACATATCCCAAAGAATCGAGATATCATCGGGTAAGTATATCTCTACCCATTCTCGACACTTGACTCGGTCAAGTCTGTTCTTTTTAAATTGACTGTCGTGCTTTCGTAGCCCAGAGTCCTTTTATATTATCCTGGCGTGCTTTCATAGCCCAAGGCCCATCTTTACAGGAGACATATCCCTAATGAGCAGAGATGTCACCAGGTAAGTATATCTCTATCTATACCTTAAATACTTGTCGTTGTACGGTATTTTCACTTTTGAGTAATTTGACACTCGATGAAGTTGTCCCTAAAGATTTTTCCCAGATTGCGACGCGGGCGACCGAAGAATGGTTCGGGTCCTAGCCAAGCAAAACCTCGTTTAGGCGACCGTAGAATGGTACGGGTCCTAGACAAAACTTTATTTCCCTATTCAGGCGACCAGTAGAGTAATGGTACGGGTCCTGGAAGGTAAATCCCGTTTAGGCGACCGTAGAATGGTACGGGTCCTAGACAAAACTTTATTTCCCTATTCAGGCGACCGTAGAGTAATGGTACGGGTCCTGGAAGGTAAATCCCCGTTTAGGCGACCGTAGAATGGTACGAGTCCTAGACAAAACTTTATTTCCCTATTCAGGCGACCGTAGAATAATGGTACGGGTCCTGGAAGGTAAACCCCCGTTTAGGCGACCGTAGAATGGTACGGGTCCTAGACAAAACTTTATTTCCCTATTCGGGCAACCGTAGAGTAATGGTACGGGTCCCTGGAAGGTAAATCCCGTTTAGGCGACCGTAGAATGGTACGGGTCCTAGACACAACCAAAGTCTGTCATACTAGGCGACCGTAGAATGGTACGGGTCCTAGGAAAGCAGTTTTCTTTATAAAGTCATGTTACTATTCGGGGCGGCCGTAGAATGGTACGGGTCCCGAACGTGTAACACCAATCTATCTTGAATCATTTTACCCTCCTTGAAGGTAAGATATTTTGGGTAGGTTCTTTTGACATCTCGGTTTGGATCCTGGATGTCTTAATTCTTGTCGTTGAACATTTCACTTTGGATGTGAATGTTCTTCTCGATCTCAATGTTTCGATTTATTACATGTTTGACTCTTCAAAGAGCCTGAGTGAGAGTTGGGTACTTGTGGAGTGAATAGGGATTTATCAGGTATCTCAAAATGTTTTACCACACTGACTGGTAAGTAATTGCAGGTACGTTCTTTCCTTTCGCATCATGCATTTGCATTAGCATTTCCATGCATCATATAAATTGCATTTTAAAATGGGATTCATTTTCCGACAAAAAATCAAAAAAATCAAAAAAAAATCAAAAAATCAAAAATCAAATCATTCGGTGCATGTGCATGGTCAAAATTCAGGTTTCAATTTGTCTTTGAAAGCAACCCATGAGCTCACCTTCAAAGAGGGGGCAAAATTGTTGACACATAAATTTTGGCGATTTAGTTTATTTATTTTATTGCATAGATAATTAGGGGTTAATTTTATTAATTTCATAGCATATAGATTTAGGTTGCATTTATTTTTGTTATTTGCATTATTTGCATTTTATTGGACCGATGGCGGATGAGTTCAAGTTAGATGGGCTAGGCCCACGAAGCGAGCAAGTTGACCCAAGCCCATGTTTTTTAATGGTTGAAAGATTATCTCGTGAAAAATTAGAAATTCGAATTTTTGTTCGAGATATGATGAATTGTTTTCGGATAGAGCAAGTGATATTGCGTTCAACAAAACGAATATTGCGGATATCGATTCGAAAAAATTGAAAACCTAATCGGTGGCCTATAAATATGTTTGTTCGTTTAGGGTTTCGGGGGGCCACACAATAGAAATACACGGCCACAAATTCGGAGAGAGCAAGTTCATTCACGAAAAAAAGAGAAGAAATTTTCCAATCCCTCATGATCATGGATGGTCACATGGATTTCCCATGATCTGACCATCACTATTTGAGGGTCGGCACTTCTATTCCAAAGGTAATTGGAGAGATGTACACGTGAGAAAGAAAAGAGAGGGACCTCTTTCTGCCGAACCAAGGAGCCCCCACATCGTGCGAGGCCCTTTGCCGCGACGCCACACCCGAGCCGCCTGAGTTGCCGTTGCTACACCATCTTTGCTGCGTCGATGACGGACTCGTTGCTGTGACCTTGTTGCCACTGCAACAAGCTGCTGATCTGCAATCACTCGAGCAGCCCTCGGATCCCCGACGATCCATGATCTGCTACTTTTGCTGTACCATGAACCAGCACACCCCAGGGATGCTAGAACCACTACAGCCTAGTTCGGAGTCAGCGAGGACTCTCTCAAGTTCCATCTAGCCTGGCGATACGCTGAAGTTTTTCTTCTGACTCACCGACAATCACCAAACGGGCTTTTGCGCTTCGTTCTTATTCATTCTTTGCAGGTTTCGTCGAAGTCCAAAGAGGTCAATTCTCCTGACTAGCGTGAATACCACGTGGCCACCACTTGCAAGCCTGGAGTCCACGGTCAAACGAGTTGCTAGAATTTTGATGAAATAAATCTAGGTGGTGAATTGGTCTTCTGTAGGTATTGTCCAGAAGTGAAGATACAAAAGAAAAATCATCAAAGCTTCCTCGTTGCGGAGTCACCTTGACATCTTCAACCTTAGTTGAACGGTCCACCGTGATCCACTTTGGGCATCCTCATTGCCGATGATCACTCGGTGACATCGGCAAGCCTCTCAACGAATTACCTAAGCTTTCGATAGTTTTGCAGGTTTCTTGGTGTCCCGTACGACCATCCATCGAACTTGCCGTGGCCTTGTCGAGCCATGCCGAGTCATTACCACAGCCGCTGCCTTTGCATCGTCCGTAGCCGCGCCAAGTCCATCCTCGCGAGCCGCACCGAGCCTCCATTATGGTTCACTTGAACCTATCGGATTTTTAGAAAATCAATCTAGGTAGTTTTTTTTTATTGTTTACTTTATTTTATTTCTTTTATTTACTAATCTTATTTTATTTGATTTTTTTTAGAATTAGTCTTTAAGGTATGATTGAGATTCCAACATGAAAGTGCCCCTCAAATTAGGGGTTGTCAATTCGATTTTCGCGCCCGAAATCCGACTCACAATCCCTTATAAAAATCGACAATCCGATCTCACGCTCGAGATTCGATTCGCGATTTAATTTTAAAATTGGACAACCCGATCTCATGCGCGAGATATGGTTCGCCAATTTTCGGATATCAATCTTATCTTGTTTGATTTGATGTCGCGGCGTTTGAGTCGGTTTTATTTTTGTAAAGAAAAAAATTCAAAAAAAAGTTTGAATTAGGATTAGGTTTGTTTTTTTTATCTTGCATGTTTAAGATAGGGATTTTATTTTGAATCATGAAAAAGAAAAAGAAAAAGTGCACTCATTTAGGATGTTAGTTTTTTTCTATTATCTGAATTGCATGTTTAATTTTAATTTCGAATTTCATAAAAATTTGTCTTAGGATAAATTAGTTTCAATTTCTAGAATATATTGCATTTTTAGAATGCACCTTTTGAAACTACGTACGTTCCCCTCTCTCTCTTCCTTCCAAAAGAAGAACAATAAGATATTCTCTTACATTCAAGGCGAATTGACATCATCGGATCGAAAGGGAATCAATTTTTCTTCCTCAAATCAGGGTTGATGTTTAGTCTGTGGATACAAGGTACGCTCGAACTCGTGGTGTGCCTTTGATCGGTGATACATGTGTTTTTCCCGGGCTCGTCTTCCGCACTCTTTTTAGGGGTTCGATTTAGTGTCGAATCCGTTTTTAGGGAATCAATAATTCCCAACAAAAAGCTTTCAAAGCCTCTAACTCTGCATGCAACCCGTTGTCCGTCGAACCTTCAGGATCGCGACTAGCTCCAAATCTGGACTCATCACCGGCACCGGCATTAACCGATGGGTTGTTCTCCAGATCCTTCCACTTCTTGCACAGACAGTTGATGACAACCTTGTACATCATGATTGAGAAGGCGTAGTCCTCCTTTGTCGTGCAAGAATCACACTCTGTCTCCGCCCAGTCCAGCCATTCTTTTGAACACTCTGGCAGCTTCACGTTGTCCTCGAGACGGAGGTACCTGGAGAATCCCTCTTCGACTGAGGATGCGCCGAACCAGTGGAGATTGCCACTGGTGGAGATAACAATGTGGGCGACGCTAGCGCCGGTAAGTATGCGGAGGTCGTTGCCTTTTGTAACGAGGCCCTTGCGCCTCTTACAGAGCGACTGGGAGCGATACTTTGGGTTTTCGATCCTTGCGATTAGTGTCCGCCGGTGCTGGACGGTGGGCGAATGTTTTTACTTGGTGAGAGAGAGAGACTGCTGGGGCGGGGGCGGGGGCGGGGGCGGGGGCTTTTCTTGGTTTTCCCGGAGCGAGGGAGGGTGATTGATGTCCGCGCACGGTTCCCGAGTTTCTGAGAGAGAGAGTGTGTAATCTTTCGAAACTTCACGATAACTACCAGCACCAGCATTAACCGATGGGTCGTTCTCCAAACGCATCCACTTCTTGCTCAGAAATTCGATAACGACCTGGTACTTGATGATCCAGGAGGCACAGTCCTCCTTTGTGTTGCAAGAATCAGACTCTTTCACCGCCCTGTCCAGCCACTCTTTTGGACACGTTGGCAGCTTCACGTTGCCCTTCCGACGGAGGTACTCGGAGAACACCTCCCCTACCGATGGTGCGCCGAACCAGAGGAGAACGCCACGGGTGGAGATAACGACGATGGTGACGTGAGCCCCGGTGAGTATGTGGAGGTCCATGGCTTTTTTAAAGATGCCGTTGCGCCTCTTACAGAGCGATTGGGAGAGATACTTCTGGTTTTCGATCTTACGATTTCTGTCCGCCGGGGCCGGCCCATTTCCAATGGAGCAGTTGACATTTTCCTGCAAATCGGATGTCTATGTATTTTTTTTTGGTCGGTCTTCGGATGTCTATGTATGGTCGTCGAGTTTCTGACACAGAGAGAGAGAGAGAGAGAGAGAGACAGAGAGAGACAGAGAGAATGTGTGAAGGGGTTGTAAACAATGGAGAGAAATATGGTACCTCTATGCGATGCTCTAGCTCATAAAGGCCGCTATTTATAAGGAAAGAGAGTTTCCTAGAATGGAAGTCATCTGGGAGTGGAGCTAGAAGAAAGAGACAGAGACCAATAGAGCGACTACCTGTTGGGAGAGGAGCTAAAAGAGAGAGACGAAGACAGCGACCATATCGTTAAGAAGTAAAATCAGTCATCTGGGAATGGAATCCAATAGTCGCTGTCTTCGTCGAGCTTAGTGGATTCACAAAATTTTTCGTTTGTGATATTTTAAAAGAATGTCGATCCATTTTGTGTATATTTAACTTATGGTTTTTTCTTTTTCATTTTACTCTCTTCAAAAATTTGAAAATAGAAAAACCTTTGAATAAACTATATGAGTATGATTGCTGCAGTCATCCCTAGGTGAAATCTTGAGGAAGTTTGATAGATTATCAAGTGAGCGCGAATGGTTCCAACTTGCCGGTCCTCCACCTAGCATGAGCCCTGCTAAGCCCTATCAATTGAACCTTTGTTTCTCAATTAATTATTCGATTTTGTTTTTTTTTCTAAGAGTCGTCATTAATCAATTATGGATCGATTAGCTCGTCTTACTTCGTCATACTAGAGATTCATGGGTACAATGACTTAGTTACATTAGGTGGGTCTAATGCCTACTTTTGGTACCTTTCTGTTTTGTGAAAACAATCCATGTAACCTTTTTCTATTTCCTTTTTATTCTTAAAAGATGCATCTAGCATCCATACATAGATATTCACTTAAATAAGAGATCAAGTCAAATAACCTGAGCCATATCACGCAAAATTAAACAAGGCTTTGATTTATGCCCTAAGATAGGAACCTCGTAAGTAGTAAATGGAAAGTACAATCAATAAGGAATCCAACCCACCGATGTCTTAAACATAATTTTGCTAAGATGAAGTACAGTTGTATTAAAAAAGAGATGCAATTACTAATTGAAGCTAAGCATTCAGTCCAATTAAATTATGAACCTTGACAAACTACTTTTTCGGAGGCAAGACGTTCCAACTGCGCCTACCGTGTGAACTCACAGGGGTCGACGATAGGGCGACTCACTTCCCTATGTGCTCCCCAAGTGACGCTATTGGACAGTCTCTTCTTTTTCCTTCGTGCCTTGGCGGAGCCCCCACCACACCTTTCATTTTTATCGTCTTCTCCGAGACACTGTCGTTTCGTTTCCTGGGAAGGAAATCCCTCCTTTTATTTTCTCCTCCCGATCTCTCTTTTTTTTCTCGCCTTTGATGATGACCCGCCACCCACCTCTAGCCCCGTTGCCTATCGATATTGGCACAAAGGAGGGATGACCGAACGAATTCCTTACCCTGCGCAAAATGCTGGATAATCAACCTAGGGATAATTTTTCCCCCACCGGCCACAATGAAAAAATAAATAAATATTAAAATATTATTAACATCAACGCCAATCGTCCCATATAAAATGACTAGCAACTATATCAGCAATTTTCGACTAACTACATTGGCAAATTGGCAAAAAAGTATATGACTATATTGGTTAAATTGAAAATTTAAGGACTGAATTAACATATGTACAATAAATTTAAGATTTTTTTGGGTAATTTTTCTCGAAATACTCAGTTTCATTCCATTTTCTTTATTTTCTTAATTTAACTTAGAGCATCATAGGAGCCCTTGATGTCACACAAGATTGACATAAACATAGTGAGAGCATCAAGTCCACAACAGCAAGTCTCCACAATCCCTAGATTTCTCACGAAATGCACGTGAAGCCCTTTAAATGAAAATTTAGATGTTGACAACGTTAAGCTATATTGCAATTTCATAAGGGGTCACCATTTCTCATTAAATTGCTGTGATAGTTGCAACGTTTGGTTAAAATAATAAAAGTTTTCAAAATAAAATATGCTCCAAATATAAATAGTTTTAAGTGCACCATAAGTTCTAAAACTTGGCGATCTTGGTGATTTTTGACATGTGACTTGAGCTGACCATGCTTGAATCAATTGATTCCCTTGGCCTGTGTTCCCAACCGAAATCATCGGAAGGAAACATGGGATAAGGGAATAGGGAACAAACTAAGATTGTCAGAAGGGAACACAGGGAAAGGGAATTGATTGATCATCCCTCGGTTGTGTTCATTTTGGAAATTTCGAATGCCACATTTCAACTTGGAAGTTGCTTCTACACATTTTGCGACCTTTTCATTTTCGTATGTTCTTACTATTCAGGTCTTAATATCCTTTTCTGTTCTTTTCATTTTGTCTAGACCACAGTAGTCATAAATTTCTGTTGTTTTAAATTCACGGCGATTAAAGACAAAGTTAAAGTAGACATTTAGACAAACTTAATATATCACAAATATGTCGTGTTTCAAGGGTAAGAAAACATCCGATTGAAGGAAAGCTATTCAAATTATGGAAGTTTCCTTTTCGGGCTCAACTCGAGACACAATTTTCACCCTCCCTTCATGTTTGAGCCAAGTCATAATCATTTGGCTAGAATGTGAACTTTGCTACCAATCTCCCATAGCCCTCATGGGCCCAGCCGTCATATACCACTTTCAATTTTTTTCCCCTTTTAACTCTCTTCAAAAACCTACAATTGGCAAAAAGTTTGAATAAAAACTATATGATTGTTGCAATCATCTTGACATGAAATCCCAAGGAAGTTTGGCAGATTGCCAAGTGGATGCGAATGGTCCATCATGCGAGGTGGCTCTTGCGCTTGGCACAAGCCCTCTTGAACTCTATCAATTGCAACTTCGTTTCTCAATTAATCATTCGATTTTTGCTTTCCTCTATGAGTCACCACTAATCAAATTATGGATTGTTTAGGGATAAGGAACGAACAAAAGATTCATGATGCCTAGGGCTTAATTATGCTAAGTGCGTCGTTTCAATGTGGGTGTTTTGTTTAAAAGCATTTGAAATGTATTTGTAATAATAGAGGTATGTACGTAGTAATTAGATAATGAGCAAGACATGTATGTTTTGAAAATATCAAAAAAAAAAAAAAGTTTTCTGAGGGGAGATTTGACACGGCAAACACATTCCAACTAGAAAAGTCAGGAAAGTTTCATGTTTGCTGAAAGCCCTTGGACATTTTTGGGGAAAAAAAACGAATGAGAAATGTGCTAAAAAATACGAAACTCTGAGCTCATTTTCCACGATTTTTGTCGTTCATTGGGAGCTTCAAAAAAGATTTGTCAAGGGAGGAGTATGCATCAGGGTCTGTTTGGCAACTTACCAAATAATGTTAATTTTTGTTATTTTGTTCCCGAGAGTAAATTTGGAACAAAAATCCGTTTGGTAAAATTTTTGTTCCCGAAAACAAATTTCTATTTTTTTGTTTACAGAAGTAGATTTGAAACAGAATCGAGAAGTAAAAAAAAATTGATTCTTTATTCCCAGGAACAATTCTAGAATCAAGCACCTATTTTCTCTCATTTCTTTTCTTTTTCTTGTTCTTCTTCCCTCTTTTTTCTTCTTCAACTGCCGCCGCCGCCATCGTTGCTGTCCACCCCCATCCGCCATCCACCATCACCTGTCTCCGGTAAGCTCGTCGGAGGCTCGCCAAGCCAGGGTGAGCTCCGGCAAGGCTTGGCCTCGCCAGGCTAGTGGCCAGGCGAGCCTCGCCGAGGCCCCCCCGGCTACCGGCGAGGCTCAGCCGAGCCGCCGGTGGGGCTCGACCTCACCGGGGCACCACAAGGTCGGTGTCACCTAGCCAAGGTGAGGCCAACTTTGTAGTGCCTCGGCGAGGACGAGCCCCGCAGGCGGCTCGGCGAGCTCGGCCTCACTAGATCTAGGTGAGCTCAGCATCGCTAGATCTAGGCGAGGCCGCTCGCCTAGCTGCTAGTGAGGCTCAGCCAACGAGGCACGGCCTCACTGGGGGCTAGCAACACTCCGATGAGGTCGCCGGCCCTCGTCTGGCCGGTCGCCGGTCATCCTAAGGCTGGCGACCAGCCACCTTGAAGAAGAAGAAGGAGAGAAAGAAAGGAAAAAAAATAAATAAAAAAAAGAGGAAAAAAAATGATTTGAAATAGAAACTTTAAGGACGGTGCCAAACGCAATTTTATTTCAAGAATTGAAATTTTAGACAGTTACCAAACAACTTAAAATGCTTAAAAATTAATCTCAAGAATGGAATAAAAAGAATAATTTATAATCAGAAATTGTTTTCGAGAACAGAAGCGTTATCAAACGCGTCCTAGTAGTCTGGGAGGGTAGAGAGGAGGGAGTCGGTGACCCCACCTTTGACCTGCTCCAAAAGGACTGCAACGTTACTATATTTTTCACGCCTTCTTATCTCATATTCGATGGAATTTTGTAATTTAAAGCAATTTCTTTACCTTTAGCCATTTGGTATTGGGTGTTAATGGAAAAACGAATCGATTGGACGAAATACCGATTCCACACATCGTGAAAGGTGAGAGTATATAATTAATTCGAGCACCTAATTCGATGATTTATATAGGTCAATTTGAAAGGACGAAAAGCCAGAATCGTCTTGAAATTTTCGACGTCTAATTCCAGAATTACCATCAACGCTAAACTTGACCGATGTAGATTAATCCTCTGGCTCGACAGATTATCCTCCAAAACGGATGATATTTTACATTTGGAATGCATCATATTTGATTTAATAGTTTGTCTCAATATCATCGAATATGAGATAGCTTTCTTGGGAGGCGAGAATGGCGAAGAGACGAAGACGTCGAGGCGGCGGCGGTGGCCGATAGCTTTCTTGTGAGGCTGGAGGCGAGCTTGAGAGAGACGAGCCTCTGCATCGTTCCTCTGGATCAAAAGTGCGTTTCTTTTGAATCAAGAATTTCAATTCAGAGGATACAGAGTCATTTCACTGTGCAAGTTTTGGTTTTTTTCAGGTTGTTGATTTTGGGCACGTCCGAAATTAAGGTTTGAGGAACTTTTGTTCTAGAATGTAAGCGTTGTGCAATGCCGGCTTGATAAAATTATCAAGAATGCAAAAGAATAAAGATATTATTAATACCATGAAAATTTTTAAATTGATATATCTCTAATAAATTTACTCCAAATTAATTTTTTATCACAAAAACTTTGAACAAATTTATTCTTCATTAATTTTCATTAATTAATATTACGAAAAACTATAAACTAGTACACTTATGATAAACGGATAGTGAAATCCCAAATTGGTACACATATTAATTGTCATGTATTATCTAAATAACAAAGGGTAAATATAACAAATTGAAATTGAACATTTTCTAAAAATTGAAAACACAAGGTCTTGGAATTCAAGCACAGACATTTGGCTTGATGAACGTGTCTAGACCTTAGATGAACGTGTTGGATTTATAGTTGAAATAATCATTAAAAAAATCTATTTTTTGTCACCTTATATTTGTTATTTCCTTGACCGGGTTCTTGTCCTTTCTACTTTTCTACTCATAGTTAAACACAATGTATAATCGAATTTCTCTGACTCAAAATTAATTTGGTCAAATTCAACTGGCTCACCCTCGAAGTAAGACATAAATTAAATAGTGCTTACACGAACACCAACATAAGTTTTAGACGATGATTGGATTAACCTTGTTTTATTTGTCTTTGATGCTTCCACTGTCCTTTATTTATGGTTGGCATTAAAGTTGCGCAATCGAACTAGATCACTTTGAAAATTGATCCGATTTTAGTTTCTTATTGGAAATTGGTTCAATTTTTAGTTCCAAATTTTTGGAATTAGTGAGAATTAATCCGATTCTTGGTTTCAAGTGAAGAATCACCTAGAACCGATTATCAATTTAATAAAGCTTAAAAACCATAACTTTTCTTTTGACATCCTTTTCTCTTTCCCTCTATTTCTTTGCTCCGTTTTAACTTCACTTAGAATTCATAACACACACTCTATCTCTCTCCCCTCTTTGCTCACTTGCGGCTTGCCCTCGCTTGTTCCTAACTCGCCTTCACTTCCTTGCCCGCTTTCATATTTTACTATGAACCATTTTATTGCTTATTTATTTTACCATAAAAAACGAAACAAAAGAAAGGAACAAAAGAAATAATGGGTTCTTAGATAAATCATGAACTAGACCAATAATGATAAGTTCCAAGGCAAATATGATAAGTCCTAAATTAAAAAAACTGATAACCGATTTTAATATAATAGATTCTAAGTTTCAAATCTAAAATCTACTCACCCCCGGAAACAATTGCCCAAGTTGATGTCCTGGGTCTCTTCTATTGGAGTTGGATTTGGACGAATTCCACGTAAAATGGATTTGATTGGACATTTTGTGTAAATAATAGGCTTTAATTAAAAAAAAAAGTTTAAAATATTGGGACCCCATTACAATAGTAATAAAAAATAGAATTTTTGGTTAAAAGAATTTTAAAAACGCTGTAGCTTCTCAATTTAGCTCGCTGCGCATCTTGAACGGCGACAACGAAATCGACGCGGCGGTTCGCGGCGGAGGGCGCCGCCGGGAGCTCGGTACCCACGTACAGCTGAACCTGCAGCAGGCCATCATCGCGCAAAGCGAGCTCACGCGATAAGAAAACGGAGCCCCATCATCCTATTCTGACCAGATGAGGCCGCGGCTGCAATTGCCGGTGTTTCGCCAAACGGGGTGCCGCTGTTTCTCCGGAAGAGTCGGCGGCGACTCCTCCGGCCTGAACCCACGATTCCTTTCGCCGTCGCAGCGCAGGAAGCAGGCCTCCCTGGTGAGTCTCTTCCAAAGGTACGGCCTTTCTCCATCCAAGTCACCTGATTTCCTCGCGAAGAACCGGTTCTTGCTCGATGCCAGCTTGCACGACACCGAAAGATCACTGAGCATTTTGTCCTCGCTCAAGATACCCAATGAACTGGTGGTCTCCGTGTTGGAAGATATGCGGAATTGTGTCCCATATCTTGATTGATTGTGTTTTATGTATTTATGTTTGAATATTAGATTTAGATCTAGATTGATTATTAGATCTTTTACTTCCTTGCACAGAATACAACTTGTATTATTTATTAGATTGAATTGTACATTCAATACATATTGGAATACAGAAAATTCCTACACAACATTCTCTCTATTTTTCCTTCTCCTCTTGCCTTTCTTTCATGGTATCAGAGCCCTTGGTCTCTGACTCGCTTCCGCCTCAAGCTGCTGCCGAAGGAAAATCCAACCTACAAAAGGGTTGATCATTCGGCATTAGAAGGCATACTCTTGAAGGAATAAATTTTTTTATACTTATCATGACTTCTCAGCAGGATTCCAATCTGGGTGCTGACAGCAGGAACACCGGAGGAGAAGACACTCCACAAGCTCCGCTGCACCAGAATCCTCCTGCGGCAATCTCAACATCCGATCAACTTTTAATCGAGGCCCAACCTCCGCAATGGCGGCCCACGCAGGCTCAGATCCAGTTGGGGCAACCCACGACGGGCCAACCATACCAGTGGATTCCATATCCACTTTATTTTGGGCCAAGCCCAATATCATCACCGCCTGGTTTCGTGGGCCACCAAAGTCACGATGGGGGCCCGCCAGCCACAAATGGGGCAAACCTAGCCATCGTGATAGAGCATACGGGCGGATCAAATGGTTCGGGCAACTCGGGTACGGGACAAAATCCCTACCCGGGATATCTCAATGCGGGTCATACGATCGGGTCGGGCGAATCGGGCCAAGGGACGAATCCCTACCCGAATTTCATGCCCGGATTTTTGCCCGTTCCGACGGCGGCGTTCACTGGGCGACCAGAACTGGGCGACCCTTTGTACGTCTCCAACGCCGACGGACCGGAGCTTCGACTGATAAGCCAACAACTGACCGGAGCAGAAATCTATTCGAAGTGGTCACAGGAGCTCCGGCGAGCATTGATAACTAAGGATAAAGATGGTTTCCTCGATGGAACCATCGCAATCCCCTCTGATGAACGCCAAGCCCGACATTGGCGGAAGTGCAATCACCTCGTCCGAACATGGATCGGTAATTGCCTGTCCCCAGAGGTCGCGACTGGGCTTCCACCCACAGAGGATTCCAAAACCATGTGGGAAAACATACGAGAAATGTATGGTAAACTGGATCAAGCAAAAATTTTTAACCTAATGCAGGAAATCAGCGAACTCAAACAGGCAAACACGACGGTCACGGTCTGCTTCAACAGACTATCGTCTCTGTGGAATCAACTCGAAGCAGTGGAGGAAAAGCTTGAAGGGCCAGAATCAACTCTCAAACAACATAAACAAATCAAAGAGAGAGAAAAGGCCACGAGATTTCTCATGATTCTAAACGAATCATACCTCACGTTCCGATCTCAGATCCTGGCCATGGATCCCATGCCATCGATCGGACGTATCTTCCAGTTGGCGATGCAGGAGGAGAGTCAGCGACTCGCATCAGCCGAACATACGAGGAACAGCGAGAGCATCGCTCTCGCCGCCCGTGGAGATCGAAGAGACGCGGTCGCCAGGACTCCCTCAACCCTAGCTCGCGAAAGAAAGAACCCTCTAGGGTTCGACGATACAGATCCACACTCCTTTAAAAGGGATGGAGTGAACGGTCCAGATCACACGCGAGGATCGAATGGCCCAGATTTTGTGAGAGGATCAAACGGCCCATATTTCACACGAGGATCGGACGGCATCCAAGGGGGCGAATATGCGCTCGGATCGGACGGCGGACACGAGATCGCGATTAAAGGAATGGATGGACAGATCTTCGCCACGTCATCCAGAAATTTCGCAAAAAATTTTAAAGGAAAGGGTAAATTTTTTTGCGATTATTGCAAGCGTACTAATCATACTATTGACAATTGTTGGAAATTACACGGGAAACTGGGTGATAAGGAGAAAAAAATTTCCACAGCCTATCAAGTCACTGGACCAACTGGTCCAAAAATTGATCGAGCCATTTCAATTGGCCCGATACCCCAGCTCATGCGGGCATTACGAAAATGGATATTTCCAACAAAGGGGAAATTTCTCGGGTATTCCACATTGCCTAATTAATTATATTTCCAGAAAGGCATGGATTATTGATTCTAGGGCAAGTGACCATATTATATGCGACAAGGGATTATTTTCAGATATGAATGAAAATTTAGATCATCCTGTTTCCATACAATTACCCAATGGCAATTTCACTTATATCAAAGTGACATGAACAGTGAATCTCAGTCCACAGATTATTCTCAAGAATGTGCTCTATGTCCCAGAATTCCAGTTCAACCTCATATCTGTGTCTAGAGCCTGCAAAGAAAATTCATGCCGGGTATTTTTGATGCGACACTGTTTATTTCAGGCCATTTCGACTGGCAGACTGATGGACTTGGGTAATCTCTCTGAAGGACTCTATTTCTGGACGGATTTTCCAAGTAATTTCAATTTTCCTTGCAATAAGAAATCATTGTGTAATTCCACTACCAATGATAGAAATTTTACTATGCACATGAGATTGGGTCATAGTGCTTCCTTTCCATATCCTGAATGTTCCATTTGTCCTCTTGCAAAGCAATCAAGAACACCTTTTCCTTCTAGTACTTCACGAACTAGTGACATATTTGCATTAATTCATGTGGACATTTGGGGACCATATCATACAGTCAATCATGATGGTTCTCGTTATTTTCTTACTATAGTAGATGACTATTCTCGGGCAACATGGCTTTTCTTGATGCATTCTAAGAATCAGGTCGTTTCTCACCTGAAGAATTTCATCTTACTATCTAAGAATCAATTCCAGAAATCCATTCAGCGGATACGTACTGATAACGGGAGTGAATTTTTTAGTCATGAATGCTCCTCATTATTCAATTCTCATGGCATTCAACATGAACATTCATGTGTGTATTCACCACAACAAAATGGCGTAGTTGAAAGAAAGCATCGACATCTACTGGAGGTTGCTTGTGCTTTAAAATTTCAGGCATTTATTCCAGACAATTTTTGGGGCGATTGTGTCACCACAGCAGCTTATCTTATTAATCGAATGCCTACTCGAATTTTGAATGGGCGAACACCATTCGAGCTGCTAATTGGAAAGAAGCCAGACTTAAACCATCTCAGGATCTTCGGCTGTCTCTGTTATATCGCCACAACAGGACCTCGAGATAAATTGAGCCCACGTGCACGGCGATGTATCCTTATGGGATATCCCAATCTACAGAAAGGATATCGAGTTCTTGAGATTTCAACAAGAGAATTCTTCGTCAGTCGCGATGTGATTTTCCATGAGAATATTTTCCCATTTTCAGAAAATGCATCCCCAAATGAAGGTCCAGAGACAATCCCCAGATATCAGAATTTTTCTGATGAGGCTTCGTATCAAGATCTCTCTTACATACCAGTGACACAACCAAGAAGTCTTGATTCTTCTCACCAATTTATTTCGCCAAATTCTGATGCACACTTGAACACTTCAGAACATATCCAGCAAGATGCAGAAGAAGATTCCATTGCCACTATGGATATACATGACCCTGCACCAACTTCCTCACCAAAGCCATCACAATCTCCAACTGGAGTTGAGTATCCTCGGCGGTCTGGACGGGCTACAAAACCTCCAACTTGGACAAAGGATTATGTATGTGCTGCTCACAATTCTCCAGGTATTCAACATCCAATCTCCTCCTATGTTTCTTTTCATAGATTATCTA
Source organism: Eucalyptus marginata (assembly GCA_014182565.1). Lineage (NCBI taxonomy): Eukaryota > Viridiplantae > Streptophyta > Magnoliopsida > Myrtales > Myrtaceae > Eucalyptus > Eucalyptus marginata. Next base: position 19,337,890 of record CM024591.1, read on the forward strand.
AGGAGCATAGGTGTTGTATTAGTCGTTATCCGATGACAAGGAACCATCTAATTATAACGAAGCCTCCACTCATCCAAAATGGCAAGAAGCCATGACAACAGAATTGAAGGCTCTTAATGATAACCATACATGGGATCTTGTTTCCTTACCACATCATCGGAAACCGATTGGATGCAAATGGGTCTATAAGATCAAGTATCGTGCTGATGGCTCTATTGAACGATACAAGGCAAGATTGGTAGCTAAAGGATTCACCCAAAGAGAAGGCTTTGACTATCACGAGACGTTCTCTCCAGTTGCCAAAGATGTTACAGTACGTTCTTTCTTAGCTATTACTGCCATTAATGACTGGAATCTACACCAGATGGATGTTCATAATGCTTTCCTCCATGGTGATCTGGATGAAGAAATATACATGGATATTCCTTAAGGCATACGGAGACAGGGGGAGAATAAAGTGTGTCGTCTCCGTAAATCCCTTTATGGATTAAAACAGGCATCCAGACAATGGTATGCAAAATTTGCTAGTGCTCTTACAACAGCAGGCTTCAAGCAATCCAAGCATGATTATGCCTTATTTTCACGTATTAAAGGTATGTCATCTATCAATCTGATGATTTATGTTGATGACATACTTGTCATGGGAAATGATAGAACCTCTATAGAGAATTTCAAGGAAAATTTGCACGCTACCTTTCATATTAAAGATTTGGGAGCACCGAAATACTTCCTTGGAATTGAAATTGCTCGTTCTGACAAAGGAATTTCCCTTAGTCAGCATAAATTTATTTTAGAGATCATATCAGAGGCAGGTCTTTCGGGATGCAAGCCAGTTGTAATTCCCATAGAGCAAAATGCTAAGCTGACCACCGCAGATTATGATAAAGTAACGTCTCGAAATGATGATCCTATACTCAGCGATTCATCAGGCTATCAAAGACTTGTTTGGAAACTTATATACCTGACAATGACTAGACCCGATATCTCATATGCGGTTCAGACACTCAGCCAGTTCATGCATCAGCCAAAGCGATCTCATTTGGATGCAGCCTTGAAGGTTGTGAAATATTTGAAGAAATGCCCAGGACTTGGGATACTTCTATCTAGAAAGGGTGACTTAAGAATGTCAGCATATTGTGATGCAGACTATGCAACTTGTCCCATTAGTAGAAGATCTGTCACTGGATATTGTATCAAATTGGGAGAATCTCTTCTTTCTTGGAAGACCAAGAAACAGGCTACTGTGTCTCTTTCTTTAGCCGAAGCAAAATATCGAGCTATGGCTAAGGCTACATGTCAAGTAGTTTGGATACGAGGATTACTCAAGGATCTCGGAGTGGAAGTACAAGGATCCACGAAGCTGTACTGTGATAATGATGCGGCTCTTAAACTTGCATCTAATCCTATAGTGCATGAAAGAACCAAGCATATAGAAGTGGATTGTCATTTTACACGGGAAAAGATCCAAGAAGGAGTAATTGAGACAAGAGGAATTGGGACAACAGAACAGCCAGCGGACATGTTCACCAAGCCCTTATGTCAGAGACAACACGCATATCTACTAAACAAGCTAGGCGTCTTGGACATTTACAAGCCACCAGCTTGAGGGGGAGTGTTGGAAGATATGCGGAATTGTGTCCCATATCTTGATTGATTGTGTTTTATGTATTTATGTCAATTGAATATTAGATTTAGATCTAGATTGATTATTAGATCTTTTACTTCCTTGCACAGAATACAACTTGTATTATTTATTAGATTGAATTGTACATTCAATACATATTGGAATACAGAAAATTCCTACACAACATTCTCTCTATTTTTCCTTCTCCTCTTGCCTTTCTTTCACTCCGTGATGGGTCGGTGTCCCAGGGTTTTGGAACATGAATTCCTGAGGAAATGGGAGGTGGTCTTTCGGGAGTTTGGCTTTCTTGGTGTTTCCCCTTCTGGCATTATAAGTACCCTCCAGTTTTCTAGGAAATTCAACGTCGGTCCGGAGAGGTTCGGTGGTGTTTTCAAGGTTTTGAAGGGTTTAGGAGTTCAGGATTGCACTTATTGCGGGGTATTGGAGGAGTTTCCTGGAGTTATTGCAATGGGGGAGAGTGAAATTTCGGGGAAAGTCGAGTTCTTGGAGGGGATTGGCATACCAAAAGCTGCGGTGGACAGTGTGTTTCGCACTTTTCCTGGCATTTTGGGATCGAGTGTGGAGGGTCGATTGAAGCCACTGATTCTTGAGTTTAGGCATTTAGGTTTTTATAAAAGTGTGGCTCAGGATGAGATTCTTAGAGAGCCCAGAGTTCTCAGCATGGAAATTGGGGAACTCTTGCGTTGCTTGGAACTTCTACGGACTTTAAAATGCCGAGAGATGATTAAAGAAAAGATTTTAAGGGGAGGTGAATTCAAAGCTGGGTTCGAAGTGAAATTGAGACTTGACTGTTTGTGCAGGCATGGTTTGATTCGCAGAGATGCTTACAAGGTGTTGTGGAAAGAGCCAAGGTTGATTGTATATCAGATAGGGGAGATTGAGAGGAAGATTGATTTCTTGTTGAACGATATGAACTACAAAGTGGAGTGTCTAGTTGAGGTGCCTGAGTATTCAGGTGTGAATTTTGAAAAACAAATCCTTCCTCGATACAATGTGATCAAGTACTTAAGATCCGTTGGGGGACTAGGCGATCCAGTAGGCTTGCAAAATTTTATAAAGCCTAGCACGCTAAAATTTTACAACTTATATGTCAAGCCATATCCAGAGTGCGAAAATATTTTCAGATGTGAAGCAGACGAAGCTGAGAAGCAGCATCTGGTGGGACTGTGGAAGCTCTTCGAACCACCAAAGTATCCCCAGTCCAAGGATGATGCAAAAAACATAAGGTCCTTTATGGAGTGGGGTGGTTAGGATGGGACAGTTGTAGTGTCTCATCCATTATTGTACTTCAAACTGAGGATCATGAATGGTTCACATCTATTCGAAACATCTACAGGTAGGAAAATCAACTTTACACAGGACACAGCGTGTTTGACATCTTCTGAAGTCGGGACCAGTTCTTTAGAACCTTGATCTAACCAGAGTAGGAATTGGCATGTGGATGTTACATCTCTAGGTACTGCATGAGCATGGTCATTTCTAATCAGGGTTCAGCACTCAATTGTTGCATCTCTAGGAAATACATCATCACCATGTATCAGTTTGTTCTTGCTAATGCGGAGGAGACGCTGAACAAGACACATTCTGCCCTTCCTTATCCTGGTCAAGTTGTTTATATACTGCTTTCTGCAAAACTATGTGAAATTTATAAAATGAGTCAAAAGTCATTATGTAACACGATATTGATGACTTGTATGCAGGTGGATTGTGAAATTTTTTTGATTTTCTAGTTTAAATCCGTGGCACTAATTTCATAGTTATGTTTAGTCCTAAACTCTTGCCCTTTGTTTTGCAATTTATTACCTTGTCAAATTTTGTCTCATGGAGCTGCTCCTTGTTTACTTTACCTTACCAATTTTCATAAGCTGGCATTGCTCCTGTAGTGAAGTTTATTCTTGTAAAATCTTTTGGTGAGGATGTCAATTCTGTTGCAGGTATGAAGCCTTTCAGAAAAAATTTAACATGCCCGGTCCTGAAACTGTTGCTTTAGTTGGAACTATTAGACTAGATACGTTAGTTTTAATACATTTCTGATGAAGTTGTTTGTGATATTTTTGTCTATCACAGCTTACATATCTGTATCTTTACTTCTATAAAACAGTATTCAGCAGACAAACTCTCTTGTTATTATTGTTTCTAGGTTCACTATATTCTTGATGTTTTTCTTGCAATTGTATTGAGTATCGAGGTATCAAGAAAATAACCAAAGAAGTATATACAAATCACGAAATGCGATGAATTTATTACTGTTCAGCAAGTGTATTATAGATGATAGGTATCAATAAGCGCTGCTCCTGAGACTCATGTAGGAGTAGCTTTGCCTGTGGTCTTATCATTTTAAGGCTTCTTAGAGTGTCGTGTCCTTTCTCCAAGCTGGATAGACTGATTGAATAATTCTTGCAAGTGACAATGTGAGCTTAATAACAGGGCAGGATTTTTCTTTATATTGCTTTTCGTCATTTGCAGCTTTATTTACTAACTTTTGATGGCCCGTATACACCTACGACTGTGCTGTCAGCCTGATTAGATGTCCATAAGTGCAATGTACCCTGGAGACAGGAATCTTTAATCTACTACATAATTAGATTGGACTATGTAGGCTTTTTCCTCAGATTAAGATAATTTGTTGAATATTCTCCCTGCTTAGACCTGATAGACCCGATCCGGTTGTTTAGTCTGCTTGATCCCATTATGGTATATGTTGATGAGTTTTCAATTGTTTTCATAACAGACTTCTCACGACAGATGCAAGGGAAGTTTCAAATGGTGGTTGTCAGGCATCCTGGCCATGCCATTCAGGTTTTCATGGCTCCTTAATGTTATATTGCTTTTTAGTCTGGATTTGTCTTTACGATATTAAAAGTTTTATTTTGGACGATATACGGGAAGATGTACCTGATATGCTAGTCTGATGGTTGACTTTATTTCTCACAACAGAATAGCCCTCGTGGAATCGAGGTAAAACTATGTGGAGCTTTTAGCTTTTTGCGTTGAGGCATTGTTATTGCTATCTCATTACTCCAATTATATGGAGGTGCTGCCTGAATTATGTAGAAAATGATAATTTAATGCATGAGAAGGCAAATTGGGAACTAATATGAAGCAGATGAATTTGTTTAATCTGCTGAATACTCTGTGATGAAAAGAAAAAAACAAACGAATACTCAAGGGGAGTCACCTGTAGTGTCAAATTTACTAGCATGGCTAGGAATCTGACCTTACCTAACTGTGACTCGAACTGGTAGTTTTGGTTCAGGTCAGGTCAGAAGATTCAGTTTCAGGGTCAGGAGACCAGTAGAAGTACTCTGTTTAGTTCGGGTGGCAGGAGAAACCCGTACCAGTTTGTTGACTGGGTATAATGTTAAAAATTCCAATTTTAGGCTAACAAAAGGGAAAAATATTTGGATTTTTCGGACTAGTTCTATCTGAAATGCAGTTGAATCTGACTTGGTTATCGAACAAATGAGCCGCATAGTGAAGCGAAATGGCCAATCGCTTTGACATCACTTGGGTTCAAGCGACCATTGACTGGCATTTTTTGCCGACCTGGGATGACCTATTCTAATTTCTGGTGCATTCAGTTATTGCAGCAGTTATTTGCTTAACATTATGTTGTTATACACTGCAGATCCCGGGGATTCGGCCATGGAGATCTTGAATCTAGAGCGCCCTTGATGGTTGAAGGCTGCAATAACTGGACTTGCATAGAGTTAGGAGTCAGTAGTATTACTGGACTTACCAAATTCAACATCTCCGTCAATGAATGGTCTCACATCTGGGATTTTGTTTGTAAAGATGCCTCAAAACAATTCAAACATGCAGATTTGCCAGTCTCCCATTGCCTGGTTCTTGTGATTGAGTAAATGAAGGCTACAGTTTCTAGCTCATGGGTACATAATCTCTCTTTTGTAAGCTCAAGCTACGAATTTATTTTACACTAAATTGATATATTGAGAACTGTATTATTAGATTATCGAATCTTGAAAATAGATAATATAAAAAGACGAAACATTGGTAACATGCAACTATTTAAGAAGATTGGGAATAATGGCCTCTTTAATTTTTATTTCATATTTTTATTTTTTCGCCTATTAGCAAGAGAGAAAGGAACTTTCATTGTCCATTTTCAAATTTTAATTTGTTTAGGGCTAGTGAATAGGATAATTTCTTAAAAGGGTATTATGATCTCAACACTCACACAATAATACATAATTAATTAACCTTAGTCGGGTGTTAATACCGTTTTTTTTTTTTTGTGAGATTAGTAAAAAGTAATATGGACGAGTTCAAGAACAACGACCAAATAACGAAATTAGTAGATGGTGGCATGAGATGTTTCAAACAATATGGCCATGGGTTGCCAAATATGATCAAACGTGGCCTCCATGTAAGTGGCAAATACGATATCCACGCATCCTGTTGGTCTGGTTGGGCTCGTCAACTATTCAACTTTTGTTTGACCAAAAAAAAAAAAAAAACCAGCTTTTGGCCTTGATAAATAGTTCTTCTATGGAAAAAAAGATAAATAATTCTCCAATTTTGGTCCACTATGTAATATCATTTCTGAACTTTTAATTTGTTTAATGTGGTTCTTAAATTTTGACCTAATGTGCAATATTATTTTTGAACTTTTAATTTATTTAATGTGGTCCATGAACTTTAGTCTAAAATTTAATGTGATTCTTAAATTTTTGAATATCTTTATATAGTTTAGGGGCTATATTGAACATTTACTCATAGTTTAGGGACCACACCAAATAAATTGAAATGTCTAGGATGACATCATACACTGAAGCAAGGTTCAGAGGCTACACTAAACAGATTAAAAGTTTGGAAATAATAGACCAAAATTCAGAGACTGTTCGTGCCTTTCTACGAACAAGCGCAACCCGAGTAGCCTAATTCGATTATGGTGTATTTCTATATTTGGCGACTCGCCTTAATATCAAAATCAAGCAACCACCAGCTTGTTCTCCCAATGGAGACTTAAGCAGATTCCTCAAGTATGGCATATATAGTTGACAACCAAATTCCCATAGGAACACATGTCCCGTATACAAGGCGACACCTTAGGCTCATTTAATTGTCCAAATTTGCATTGGGATGCAATAGGATAAGGTAAGATTAGAAAGGATTGTAGAATATCCCGTTATATGTTTGGTGCACCTAAGATAGGATTGAAAATCTTTAAAAACAAGCTGCTCCATCTCCACCCGCCACTTCCAACACTTCCCTTAGCGCAGCAAATCTGCCATCCCCTTTGTCGGCCCCTTGATCGTCTTCCTCATGGCCAACATTGTCTATTGCACTCCTTTATGAAGGCAGGTGGGGACTGCGTTTCGCACCAACCCCCTCCGGTTCAATCCCCAGCTCCAACAATTTTCTTGTTTGTTTTTTGGTAATTGATTCTTGTATATGGCTAACTTTGCCGATCTTGTGATTCTTGATTTGGACAGTTTAATCCCCTTCAACTTTAATGGAGATTCGGAACAGATTTGGAAGGACATTGCGTTTTCCATCGGGTTAAGGAGTGGATCCGCTTAATTATGGTGGCGTTTGCCAAGTGGAGCTGAGTGCAATACTTTGATCATTCTGGTAAAAGTTTTGGTAAGCAAATGAATTGGTTGCTCAACATAGCTCGAGCTAACTCAGCAATCCGTCCTCCATCGAAAAGCTGGAACCCACCGCCTTCGGGATCTCTGAAACTGAACGTCGACGGCTCATGGTGTAGCTCCACGATGGAAGGATCGGTTGCGGGGATATGTAGAAATGAATATGGAACTCTCATACATGGGTTCGCAAAGCAAATCTGAGCCCCCTCCTAGCAATCAAAGAAGCTCTCTCGTGGATAAAGCTGAGGCATGAGTTGAGTTCTGCACAAGTACACCAAACTCAAAGTCTTCCGCACGTGAAGATAGCTTCAGACAACTTAGATGCTGTGAATTGTGTCACGGGCCAAATGGAAATCCCTTGGACTTCTAGGTCCATCATCCAGGACCGTGGTCTTCTATTGGTCCAACTAGGAGCAGGAATTAAACTAAAATATGAGCCCAGAGAAGCAAATCGTGTTGTGGATTGGGTAGCCAAGGCCCACCGAGCTGGAACCCTTCCATCCAATGGGTTGTTTATCCCCTCGTTTCCTTTGGTTAATTTAAGTCTTGAATTTGGTACTGGTTGTAATTCATCTTTGAGTTAGTAATTTAAAGTTATTTTCGACCAAAAAAAAAAATGAATTGGTTGCCTGCTGTTTGTTATTTCCTGTCGGCTAATCTCATATGGAGCATTGTAAGGTGTGTTCTCCGTATTGATGAAAGCGAAAAGGTGAAAATCTATTTTAATGGTCTTGTTTCGATCAGGAAATGATCTTCGAGGCACCGACACCGTGGCCGTCCTCCCGGAGTGGATTCTTGCCAGGATGATCCTCCACCAGACATCCAAGCCAAAGCTCGGTCCGTGATCGACACCGCCCTCGGCTCGGCTGGCTTTGTCGAGGACTCCGACCTCTCGAAACTCCGGTACCTTCGGGCCATCGTCAAGGAAAACCTAAGGATGCGCCCGCCGGGTCCGCTCTGTCCTAGCCCGGAGCTCGCCATCCATGACACCGACGTCGGGCGGCCACTTCATCCCGGCCGGGACCACGGCCATGGTGAACATGTGGGCCATAACCCATGACGAGGCGGTTTGGGCCGACCCGGAAGAGTTCAAGCCGGAGAGGTTTTTGGAGGAGAGCGGCGGCAGCGATTTTCCGATCATGGGCTCTCTCCATTCGGTTCGGGAGGAGGGTCCGCCCGGCCACGGCAAAGCTCTGTCTTTTGCCCAGCCGCTGCAGAACTACAAATGGGTCGGTTCGAATCGCGGGGAGGACTTGTCCGAGTACTTGAATCTATCAATGGAGACGAAAGAGCCCTTGGTCCGTAAGGCCATTCCTAGGGTTCGGGTTCGATTGAGCTGAGTTCATTGTGAATGATGGATTGGTAGGAGGGTCTACACTATGGTTTTGTTAGCTCTCTATCGAGAGGCCTAAAAAAGATTAGCCAGTTTGTTTGCGAAGGCACAATAAAACTCCAATTTTCTTATGCTCTCTCTTTTATCTTTTTGGGCTCCAATAGTTTCACCAAAAAAAATTACTCCGTCCCTCGGGACCAACAAGGGGTAGTACAGGAATATTCACCTGTTGTCCATCGACTACGCCTTTCGGCCTGATCTTAGGCCCTGACTCACCCTCCGTGGACGAACCTTGCGGAGGAATGCGGCAAAAGGAAAGAAAATCCATGGACCGACCCCATCGTCTCCACCCCGTAGGAACTACGAGATCACCCCATCAAATCATATGGATTGATTTAGCAATGATGGAATTTCTATTTTGTTTACTGAATCACATGAAATTTCCCCATACTACGAGTGAAAGAGAAAATGTAAAGACTACCATTAAAGCAGCCCAAGCAAGACTTACTATATCCATGTAAATTATGTCCCCTATTTATCATTATTTGACATTTGATTTGTTTAGAAAAATAAGTTAACAAAAAATGGTGCGATTGTTTGAGTAAAAGTATTTTTCAGAAATTAGTTTTCCAAATTTTTATCCATTTAGTTGATCAAAAATGACTAATCAAGCAAAAATACTTTTCGGTCAACGAAAAATTAATGTATTAAATTAGAGAAGTGCAAACACTTTTCTGAACTGAGTAACTACCTTCTTTTAAAAAAAAAAAAAAAACTGATCTGAAAATGTTAGTGTAAAAAATTAAAAATTACAAAAGAGAAACAAGCAGATTTTCACTGTGCTCATTACTGCTGCCATCGCCATGTTCGAGAAAATATTAGGACTGCCACGTGGCAACCATCAGCACTATACAAAGATGAAGCGACTTTGAGCACGAAAGGACAAGTGAACTTTCCATTCGTTTTACTCTTGGCGGATTCTCCTTTTCTAATTTAAGAGACAGATTTTTGTATCTCCTTTTTTTTCTCGAAGTCATCATCAAATCTTCGCTGGTGCGATCTAATAATGGCCAATGAATGGGAACAAACCGAGATCTGCCCCAAAAAGAACCTCGGAGGGGACGGGGGGTAATGGAAATTCCAAACGGGACAAACGACTTCAAAGCCGCTTTTACACATTTCGTGATTTTTATTTTTTTATAGTATTTGGGCGTTCCTAATTAAATTAATCTAATTTAACTTTAATTTATATTTATATTATGTTTTGACGAAAATATCCTTGATTAGCCAGAATTTTTCACCGACTAATGAATCGGCAAAGCTAAGCCCTTATTTAAAATAACTATAATCATTTCATGCTCTTTTTTTAAGATTAATATAGTCACTTTAGACCCTTATTTAAAATAAAATCTATTTTAGGTATTTATTTGAAAAAAATGAAGGCACTTCGGAATCTTATAGAAATAAGAGATCTTATAGAAATAAGAGAGAAAAAGAATATATTGACATGCCAAGAGGGGAGAAAATGTAGCTATGGATTATCATGTCCTATTGATATCGACGACTCATCCCAACATCACCTTGCCGCCGCACATGTCCACAGCCATCGTTGAACTCTCTAGATCCCACGGAGAGATTACACAAGAGAAGCTCATCATCAAAATAATTTAATTAAAAGCTTTTTAAAATGAAGTCGGTCTATTTGCATACGTTTATTTTATGTAAACTTTTTCTTGTTGATCTATTAAAAATTTGAAAATAAAAACTTCTAATAAAACATGAAACGAGTTTTATTGTAATTCCTTGAAGGGTCAATGTTTCATATAAAATAGTTCTGATTGTTGGAGCATTTCATTAATGGAATAAAAGTTTTGAAAATAAAAACCCTCTTAACAATTCATCAAAGACATGAACATTTCATCTAATACATAAATTTTACAGGCGAGTCTTACTTTAACCGAGTGTTCAAGTCTTCGACATCATGCATTTCCTGCTAAAACAACCTCCACCGTTGCCAGGCAACATTTTAAGCTTAAAGGAAACAGTTTCTTTGCAATTCTCCTCCCCAAACCGAGATGAACGTCGTTGAATCTAAGAACCATAGATTCAAATACATCTCTGCCGAAGGAATCTTCTCGCTAGTTTTCATGCACCGCCAACCGCCGATGGCCGAGTTCTCAGGCAAAGTCGAGAAACCGTTGTGGTCACCATCGCCAACGCAGTACTCGAAGAGACCGAGGAATTCGTCAGGCATACACCATAGCCGTCAAGAGGGGAGCGCGTGGGGGTGGACTCCGCTCCCGAACATCCATCGGGGTGGAGTAAAAATCCACCTTTTTGCGAAACGGTGGGTGCGCCAACCACGTTGTCATTTGACAGAGTACAAATCCACCTTGCTTTGGGAGGTAGATATGTTGTAGCATACAGATACAACGTGCGAATCTGTCGGGTGTTATCACTGCTTCAGTCTTCTGTAGTAGATTCCCGGTGCTTTGGTTCAACACCTTGCAGAGTTTGTAGAGCCAATGATTCAGGCGTTCCAATGCCCCTAATCACCTGTAGCCGGAAAGGAACTGGTGTTTTAAAGACACCGTGTGACATGGGAAGCTGTGGAAGAAATTTACATATCATGAATTTCATGAAGTGCAGCAGATCGAAAAAGCTTCCAACTTCAAAGAAGTTACCTGCTCATCCCAAGTTGTTTTCCATGTCATGTAGACAATTAGCGAGCAATTATGAAATAACCCCACAAGTCATTTCAATCTCTATTCTCTATAAGGATGAGAAGAAATGTTTCTGCAAGCAGATCACATGAAACTGTCACATGGATTGCTTGAATACATACATCTCACATATGAATTCTGAACTCAGATCTTGACCTCCAAATGGGCAACATATCCAAGTACAGCTCCAATGGGGATAATCCCAACCAGATAATAACATTTATCATTAACAAATGCAACCACACTTTGGCATCCCGCTCCTATGGCTTCCCTTCCTTGCTTCCAACCGGAAAGTTTCAAACCCATGATTGAGTCGAACAACTTATTTTAAAAAAAACATGCGTGATAGCTCGGTACGGCCTTCCTGTGATCATGTTGCTCTCAAAACTTTGGCAAGATAGATATATTCGCAATTGTCCATGCTTGCTGGACTATTCGAACGCCGTTCAAGAAGAGGGTCGATCGTCATCTGAAAATCGCCAAAATCCAAAAAATAAAAAATAAAAATAATAAAAAGGAAAAAAATGAAATTTAACAAAACCTATAAATAATAAATTAATTAATTAATAAAAGGACGACGAGATTCTGTTTCTTCAATGAATCGCCTTTGCCGCGGGTTTTACTCGGATCAATTTCAAATTTGCTTGCGACTGCAATTCAACGAGGCGTTTCAGAGATTTGCATCCATCCGTCTTCTGATTCCCATAGAGTCTAGCCTGCGCGAGCAGATCAGGAAATCGACCGGGAAGAGAGTCACCATAAGAGACGGAGGATTTTTGTTCTCTTTTTCTTTTCTTATTTTTATCCTTGGGCGTAGCAGAAGATGGACGGCATATTCAACAAGCCCGGGAATCTGGACGCTTACCCAAAGATCAACGAAGATTTCCACAGCCGCACCCTATCCGGCGGCGTGCCCCCGTCGTCATGGTCCTCCTCTTCATCTCCGAGCTCCGTACGTAAATACTCTGTTCTCCGTGCGCGTGGATTCGCGACTCTCTGTGCGGGTTTTCTCTTTAGGGCTTTGCGATCCCGCAATCGCCCAGGTTTCGGGGTTGGTTTGTATGTCTTCGTGCTTCTGGATGGTTTCCGTCGCCGGAGATTGGAATTGTTGGTTAGCGCTAACTCCCCATTAGCCGTCACCGACGCAGTACTCGAAGAGACCAAGAAATTCGTCGGGTGTTTTCAACTTGTTTGTGTTGATAATTAAATACTTTGCCTTTCACGATTTGTGAATTTCGCGGTGATTCGTCCGATCGATCCCCTTTTTGTGCTATTAATACCCGGTGCGGCACCCGTTAAAATTATAAAAACGGGAGATAGAGTAGGAAAAAAAAGGTTGTTTACAATCACTTCGGGAAGGGAGGACTAAAAGGTGACCAGGCATACAAAATACTCATATTTAGACATCCAATATTTCAAGTGCAGCAAGGATGTCGTCGTCCTTATTTTCATAATTCTCAAGATCGGAGCGTCCGTGGGTTCCTCTCCTGAGCGTCCGTGGGTTTACAATCACTTTGGGAAGGGAAGACTAAAAGGTGACCAGAAACAGAACAGGCATACAAAATACTCATATTTAGACATCCAATAGTTCAAGTGCAGCAAGGATGTCGTCGTCCTTATTTTCATAGTTCTCAAGATCGGAGCGTCCGTGGGTTCCTCTCCTGAGCTTACACAGTCGACGGGTGAGTTCTATGGCCAAGTTCATAAATCATTGTCCCTCGGAGAAATTAAGAAGGCCGTTGAGATCCAACCCACAGCCATAAAGATTGGAGCACATGGGGTCGGCATCCATTTCTGAACTACCACCGCCTGCAGCCGAGTCGATCAACGAGGTAAATCGATCAACACCAGCCCCAGCGTTAACTGATGGGTTGTTCTCAAAATCCTTTAACTCCTCTGTCGCGTTCTCAGCCCAGTCCACCCCCTCTTTTGGACTCATTGGCAGCGTCACGTCGCCCTTGCGACGGAGGTACTCGAAGAATACGTCTTCGACGGAGGGTGCGCCGAAAAAGCAGAGCTTGTCGTTGGGGGAGAACACAATAATGACGGCGACGCGAGCGCCGGTGAGTGAGTTGAGAGCAGAGGCTTTCTTGATGAGGCCGCGGCTCCTCTTCGAGAACGTCGCGGCGCACTGCTTCGGGTCGTCGATCTTGTCGGCTCCTTTTCGCCGGGAGGAGCCATTTTCGGCTGGGGAGGAGAGAAAGAGAGAGAGAGAGAGAGTAGGGCCGGGGTCGTTTCTTTGTTTTCTTGAAGGGTTTGGAGGGAGAGGGGAAGATGATCCTGTCTGCATGGTCCTCGAGACTCAGAAAGAGAGAGTGACGGGTTTGGAGGAAAGGCAAGGGTAAAGCTGCTTTGCGGGGTTCGAACAAGCACGAGCGCGATCTTCGACAGTAAGAGAGAGGGAGAGTGACGGGTTTGGGGGAAAGAAGATGGCGTAGCGTTGCGATGCTCAAACAAAACTCGAGATTGCCCAATCTATAGACAGCAGCACCTCCCTTTTTCTTCTTTTTCAAGCATAGTCATATCTCTATAATGCTGTTAGCAATCCTCCAATCTTGGAAGATGTCTGCTTCTCCTTTCCTTTATATTGTAATCATGGTGATTCTAAAGTTGGACTTCAGAAGAAAAATTGCATTATTTTTAACTCTTTCTTAGTCTTGGGACTCGTGCCCTTGCATTAGTTTAGATCTTTCTTATTTAAGACTAAAGTAATCTGATGGCAAATTTTGCATTCTTTTGACGACGGCTACTGCTGCTACTGTTATTATTATTATTATTATTATTATTATTATTATTATTTTGATGCACAATAACAGTCACTTGCCTCTCGCTTTTTTATCAGCACAAATCAAATTCATAGTCGCATTCATCGAAACACTATATTTCCAGACACGGAGGGATTTTGGTGTATCATAGAAGCTAATGAGCACAAATCTGTTGACGGTGTTGGGACCTCACTTTCTTTAATCCACACGACGTGGGAGATGGCATTGACAAAATTTACAAGAGTCGTCAAGGGTATATACTAAATGTTGGCGAAACAAAGAATTTTGCAACGCATTTCAGGTTTTTTTTTTTTTTCCTTCTTCTTCTTGTGTATTCTCTAGTACTCAAGCGTTACTATCCTTTTCTTTTCTTTTCTTCTCATTCACGCCACTTTAGTCATTAATTTTTATTGTTTATTATTCGCTAGGTGTTAAACATAAAGTTGAAGGAGATATTGAGACAACCTAATATGTCACATATACGATGCGTCTCAAGAGTAAATATTGTGCAATTTGGAAGAAAACTTGTCGAGTTGAAGAATTGATCAACATCGGTTAACGTCCGTGCTAGTGGTAGTTCTAGAGTTGGAATTTGAAAATTTTAGGATGATCTTGGTTTTCCAAACTTTCAATTTGACTGACAAATTGTCCAGTTAGGCACTCAAACTTCTCGCTCGTGTGATTTAAATATTCTTGCCGTTCACAAGGAATTGGTAATCTACCCCCATCAATTCTTTTTGCCATTAGCACCTGATGTGGTAGTTAAAAGTAAAGAAATCGTTTTAAATTATGATATTCAATCGAACAAAAGATAAGAAGAAGGAAAAAAAAATACATAAACTAAGTCCGTCCATTTAAACTAACGGAAAATACTAACGTTCTTTCTTTTAATATTTTCTCTCTCCTACGTGGCGATGAGATGGCTAAAACATGAAATATAGGGTTAAAACAACATCATTTTGATTTAAATATTAATTTTTAACCAAAATCTTAATTAAACAAAATACAAATATACTAAAAACACCAAAAAAAAAAAAAAAAAAAAAACCAAAGCAAACGCGGCAGGTCCTTGCCATCATCGGAAAGTGCCATCAGGGGCTCGGCAAGGGCCAACAAAGATCGTTGGGGCCTCGATTAGGGTCAGCAACCCTCTCTGAGATCTAGTGAGGGTCATGGCCCTCTCCTAGATCTGAGCGAGGGTTGCTGGCCCTCGCTCAGTTATGGTGGCCTTTGGCAAGGGTCACCAACCCTCGGTGTAGTCTAGCCAAGGGCCATCACAATTCGTCGAACCTAGTTGAGGGCTTGGTAACCCCCGCTAGTCCTCGCCAAGCCCCCACCTTGTGGCAATGGGGTGGCAGCAACAAGGGCTTGCCGCCTTTGCCCTTGGCTTTTTTCCTTTTGTAAATTTATTTTTATTTTTATTTTTATTTTTTAATTGAGATTTTTGTTAATAAAATTAAATTTTAATCCAAAACAATGTCATTTTAGTCTTATGTTTGTTTTATCCACGTTATCATGATGCGTGAGAGAGAAAATATTAAAAAAAGCAATGTCAGCATATTCCATAATCTAAATGGATGGAATTAACGGGAAAACCCAATTGCACAAATTTGATAAGTTTTACCAATCGATTGCACTTTTTATATGTTTTAAGACACGACTATATTTTCGTAATAAGTTTTAGGATTTCGAACGCACATATCCCAAAATAGAATATAAGCAAGAAAAACTCTTAATCAAAGAGTGGGTCGTGTTGTGTTTCCAATCTTGGAAGCTTCCATCACAATGTTTCGCCTTTCCTTTTCACAAATAGGTCGGTCACCTCCTCCTTTTCTCAGAGTGACAATCCTACTCTCTTTAGTGTTCAAAAATATATGGAGACAAACTATGAAATCAAGTACATGATGGAAAATAGGATACAAGCAAAGGCCAGTGGCAAAACGCTTATTGAAAAAGTAAGGTACGTTTGGTAACCATTCTATTTCCAATAACAATTTCTATTCAAAAATAGTTTTTTTTTTTTCTGATTTTGTTCCCTAGACGAGTTTCTAAGCATTTGAAAGCGTTTAATACCTCTCTAAAATTTCTATTCTCGGAATAAAAATGTGTTTAGTACGACTCTCAAATTCTTTTGTAATTTAGAATTTCTTTTAATTTTTTAAATAATTTTATTACATTTTTCTTTTTTTTCTTTTTTTTTTTTTTTCTTTAGTCGGTTGTTGGCCTCAGCCATGGCCAATGACTAGCCAAGTGAGGGCTGGCATCCTCGCCAGAGCATTGATGGCCCTCAACCAAGCCAAGCCTCATTGGCTTGAGTCTCGCCTACCTCGGCAAGGTTTTGCCTTGCCTTAACTAGGTGAGGTTGACCTTGCCCAGATCTGATGAGGCTCGACCTTGCCCAAGTCTAGCGATGCCAAGCTCGTTTGGTCACTAGTGAGGTTTTACCTTGTCGGGCCATCGCAAGGTTGCCATTGCCCGGCCATGACAAGGCTGACCTCATGGTGGCCGAGCGAGACCCTGCCGATAAGGCTCAACCTCGCCAAATCTAGGCAAGGCTTGGGCTAACGAGGTAGGCCTTGCTAAGGGCCGATGGTGTTCTAGCAAGGTCGCCGGCCTTTGTCTAGCCAGTCGCTGGCCATGGTTGAGGTTGGCAATCGGCTAAAGGAGGGAAGAAGAAGAAGAAGAAGAAGAAAAACTTTTCTAGTTTGGGCTTTTCTGGAGTTGTTCTCAAGAACAAAGTATCAACTTTTTTTTTATACTTTGGGCTTGATTCTAGAGTTGTTTTCGAGAACAAAGCATCAACTCTTTTTTGCTTCTTAATTTTGTTCTAAATCTATTCCTAGGAACAAAAAAGTTACCAAACAGATTTCTATTATTTTTTTGTTTCATGGAACAAAATAATAGAATTAAGCACTACTTGGCATGTTACCAATCAAACAAATTTACTATCTTTTTAGTATCTTTATTTTCCTATGTGGTACTTTATTTCCTAATCGTAGTTTTCAATTTCATGTTGTTGATTAAATTCCGATATAGTATCTTTATGCTCTTAGGCCGTGTCGTCCATTAAATTTTGGTCGTCGATCTTTTTGGTTTCTTTTGGAGGGGGCTGAACACTTTGCCGTGGTTTTCTTGGAGGGCGAGAGGAAGATGAACCTGTATGCATGGTCCTCCAGTTTTCTTTCTTCTTCTTTTTTCCTCGAGAGAGAAGGGGTTGGAGGAAAGAAGAGGAGGGTGCAGCTTTGGGATGCTCAAACAAGATCGAGAGAGCCCACTGTTTATAGAGACAACTTTCTTGCATGTTTAGTTAAAGAATTCTGAAAACGCACCCGGATTTTCTTTTGAACTTTCTTCTTACTTAGGAGCCACTATCCTTCATTGTATGAGAGTGTGCGCAGCTCTCTCCCTCCGTTTTAAGTCCTAATTAGGATTGCCACGTGCCAACCAGCAGCACTATAGAAAGATGAAGCGACTTTAGCACGAAACGACAAGCCAACTTTTCTAGATTAAGGAGGCTTGCTAACAGCACTGTAGAGGTAGATTCCATTCTTTTTACCTGGCAGATTCTCCTTTTCTTTTTTTCTTTTTTTATCGATCTTACTCTATTCCTATTCTAACACTCATTCTCAAACTTTTACCCTACCTTATTACAGGGCGTGGGAGTTGAAACCCACTCCTAAAACTACATCATCCCCATCTCATTTTCTTATTTAGGAGATAGATTTTTGTACCTCCTTTTTTTATTCAAAGTCATCATCAAATCCTCGTTGGTGCGATCAAATAATGGCCAATGAATGGGAACAAACCGAGATCTGCCCCAAAAAGAATCTCGGACGGGAACGCAGGGTAATGGGTAATTCAAACGGGACAAAATAGGACTTCAAAGCCGCATTTACACATTTCGTGAATTTTTTTTTTTTTTTCTAGTAGTCGGGCGTTCCCAACTAGTAATTACTATGCTATCATCCAATTTGCAGGAAAATTCATTGAGCTAGAAATATAATCCGAAACGAACACTAAACTTCTTAATATCTCGCGCGTGGTTAGGGGAAAGCCATAGGGCAAATTCCCAAGCGAGGTTTAATTATTTCATTAGCCAAAAAAAAATGAGGATTATCAAGTTCTCCAGCAATAAGTCTTGAAACAAAAAGGGCAAAGTTCATCTTCTGTCGCGATGGAGATCGTGAAGTACGAGGCCATTCGCCATTGCGTGTGCAAGAAATTAAAGAATTTTCCTTCGATCATGGTCGACGTTGGTCGTAATTCTAGAGTTGGATGCTGAAAATTTTGGGACAATTCCAATTTTTTGTCCTTTCAACTTGATCCATGTGCATCGTCAAATTAGGTGCTCAAACGTTTTGTTTGTGTTAATTAAATACTCCATCTTTCCTAATTTGTTTTACAATAAGCGCCTAACGTGCAATTAAAAGTAAAGAAATTGCTTTCGTAAAGAAATTGCTTTAAATTATTAAATTCAATTTAACATGGTATTAGACAAAAGAAAATTGACATGGAGAAAATATAGTGACATGTTAGCAGGAGAGAGAGCATGGCTATCAATTCTCGTATTCCATTAAATCCTGACATTACATTTCGAGAATGACGTCTGCCGTCGAGTTTGGTGGATTCTCAGAAAATTTCATTTGAGACGTTTACAAGAATGTCGATCCTTTTGTCTACATTTATTTTTATGAATTTTTTTCTCTTTACTTGCTCTCTTCAAAAATTTAAAAATGGAATAACCTTTGAGTACAATATATGATTGTTGCAATCATCCTAAGGTGAAGTCCTGTTATACTTTGACAGATTACCAAGAGCGTGTGAATGATCCGTCTTGCGAGGTGTGGCTGCTATGCTTGGCATGAGCCCTCCTAAGTCCTATCTATTGCAATTTTGTTTCTCAATTAATTATTCAATTTCGGTTTTTTAAGTAACCACTAATCAATTATGGCTAATTAGGGGCATAGTCCGCTTTATTCTCACGAATAAGAGATTTATGGATGTATCGAATGTCTACTTTTGACACATTTTTCTCTTTTATGAAAACAATTTATGCAATTTTTTTTTTTAATTCTTAAAACATGTATCTAGCGTTCGTTTGTGCGTAGCTATTCACTTAAATAAGAGATCAAATCAAATAACCTGAGCCAAACGAGGCAAAATTAAGCGAGGCCTTGTTTTATTCTCGTCCACGGTCAGAGACGCTAGTCGCCAGGCGCGTGGATGGACCAGTCCAATCCCACATGAAACACAAATTCCAAGGATCCTAAAATAAGATAGTGGAGAAAGCTCGTAGATGACGCCCACGGTCCTTGTCCTCCGTAGGTAGGTGCATGCTCTTTC
This sequence comes from Eucalyptus marginata, assembly GCA_014182565.1. Taxonomy (NCBI): domain Eukaryota; kingdom Viridiplantae; phylum Streptophyta; class Magnoliopsida; order Myrtales; family Myrtaceae; genus Eucalyptus; species Eucalyptus marginata. The sequence goes on from CM024591.1 coordinate 19,357,311, forward strand.
CTTCTTTCTTTTTGGTAATTGTAATTTCAAAAGAAAAAAACATTTCCAACTTCTGAAATTACCATCTGAATTTTGAGTTACGTTGCTCGGTCGCAAGCGATGGGAATGAGGTACGGGAAGCTAAATGGAAGTCTTTCATTGCATTATTTATGAACTTGATTATATTATTTATAAGTTCCCAAATTTAACATACTTTTATGTTAAAAGTGCACTTATCTAAACTTTTTAATCAATGTAACCGGCCAAAAAAAAAAAATTGCTCTTTTCTTATATCTCAATTAGAATACATGATAATATTCGTAAAGAGTATTGCTCGCTCTTTGGACAAATGAGTATTACATATAGCAATCGCTCAGGATTAGAACACGTGGGAGTAGAAATCCACTTGCAAACTTCCACCGCCGATAGCCTGAATGGCCGTGATCAAACATCGTAGTGCTCAAAGACATTATAATAAAATTCAGGATCAGAAGCTTTCAAATTGTTTAACATTGACTAAAGCTCATTGTACGTTGAACCTTTAGGATCACGACTAGCACTGGCATTAACCGCTGGGTTGTTCTCCAAAGTGCTCCAGTCATTGAACTTGGGGAGATCAACGATGTCATCGAGATCATCATAAAAGTCGTCATTATCCGTCCCGCTACCATCAAGAACGGAGTACACAATTGAACTTTCACCACCGGTGGCGGTCAAGTCGGCCGGTAATGTCGAGCACATGTCGTGTTCATCACTGTCCTCGGGGAAAGCCAAAAGTGAAGGATGAGAAGTTTCGCAATTCTTTTCCAAATCCTTACCGGCTCCAACTCCAACTCTAGACTCATGATCGGCACCGGTATCAATCGATGGGTTGTTCTCAAAATCCTTCAACTTCTTGAGCAGGTAGCCCACAGCGTTCAAGTACTTCATGATTAAGGTGTATAAAATTTATTCACATAAACAACTAATCAATCAAGAAAAATCATATCCATATATGACTGTAAAACACCGAGATCAATAAACACGGCGGAATTAAATCGTACATGTTTGAGCCATTGCTTAACTTGAAGAAAAATAGATCACTCCGATAATCAGAGATCTATTGGAATGCCAGATCTTCCTCTCTATAACATACTTCAGTATAGCAGCTTTCAATGGGATTAAAGCAACTAATTGGTAAAACCTACCATTTTATAGGCTAGAGATGGAACTTAATAAACCCTACTCAATAGCGTATCAACTGGGGGGCCTTCCCATTACGGGCTTCAGTTAAACACAATTACCTACACTTCACTGCTCAACTAAGCCCGTTTTAATAGATGCCAAAACCCAATTCAATAAGATCATTCTAGAGTTTAATAAATATTGGAATATTTATTGACCTTATTATTTAAAATAAAAAATTAATTAATTAATGTAAGCCCATATTATAGAAAATTTTCAACATTCTCCCACTTGAGCTACATTAATTAACTTATTTTTATTTTGAAAAAAGATTTTATATTAAAAACGACACTATTGAGTTAATAACTGAAAATTTTGTTTTATGTGGCCACAACTTAAAATATATATATATTCCAATAACGGCATCTCAAAACCAATCCAATCATATATAACCTCAGTATAGGACTATGGAGATCAATGTGTTAAAAAAATACCACAACACATGACCTTCCATAATCACATATAATAAGTATTATATTTTCATGGATCATGGGCCTAGTAGTGTAGTAAGAAATAGTGCCAACATGTGATCAAAATATACACTATTTCTTATCGATCTTCAATGCAATTTTTCAACGACATGAAACTACATTAACCCAATTCCTAAACAACATGAAATTGCACGACTATGTCACAATCGAACATGAGATCTCATAATCAGTGACATACAGTCATCCTTAAACTAAAATTTGTTTAAAGATAATGTTTTATACTTCCATTTCTCAGTCAACATGAGAAAGAATAACAATAAAATCAATAATAACAATCATTGAAAATAAATGCTTTAATAGACATCATGAAAGCATTATCAATTTGCATATAACTATAATATCCAGAAATACAAATTATATATAGCTCCCACTAACAAAAGAAATCAAAAAAATCTAAAACACCCATATTCTTTATATGTTCTTTAAACAAAATGGGTCATAAGCCTTTTGTTGGACGATCGGCCAACATGGACTCAGTTTTGATATTTTCAATCACAATGTCTCCCTTTTTTACCAAGTCCTTAACAGTATAATATTTGATCTCCATGTGTTTGGACGCATTGCTAATATTGTCATTCTTGGAATAAAACACAGCTGCAGTGTTGTCACAGTAGATCACCATAGCAATAGAGCCCACTACTCGTAATTCTGAGATCAAATTTCTGAGCCAAACTACTTGAATTGACGCACTGTAGCACGCTACAAACTCAGCATACATTAGAGTTAGTAATCAAGGTTTGTTTTGTGCTCTTCCAAGAAATAGCGCCTCCAACTATCATAAAAATATATCCAGAAGTTGATTAACTGTCATCCGAACAACTAGCAAAATCAACATATGAATATCCCGTCACATTTAGGTCCTCAACTCTGCTATATACGAGCATGAAGTCTTTTGTTCATTGCATATATCTCATCACCTTTTTAGTTGCAACTCAATGTTCATGACCTGGATTCAACAAATATCTTCCAAGAGTATTCATAGCAAAAGCATTATCAGGTCTGGTACATGCTTGTGCATACATAAGATTGCTAACTGCACTAGCATATAGAACATTCTTCATGACTTCTTTTTCAACATCATTCTTGGGGCATTGTTCTATGCTCAATTTATCTTTTTCACAACAGGAGCTTCAACTGACTTGCAGGTTTGCATATTGAATCTTTTTAAAACATGATCTATGTAGCTTTTTTGAGATAACCCCATAACCTTCTTAGATCTGTCACGATGAATCTCAATGCCTAGAACAAAAGAGGCTTCCCTAAGATCTTTCATATCAAACTTTGTAGATAAAAAACTTTTTGTGTCATTCAATAGATCAACATCACTACTAGCAAGTAAAATGTCATCTACATAAAGTACTAAGAAAATACTTACTTTCATGTAGATGCATTGATCAAACTTGTTTTCTTCAAAACCAAACGATCTCACAATCTTGTGAAATTTCAAGTACCATTGACGTGATGCTTGTTTGAAACCATAGATGAACCTTTGAAGTTTGCACACCATATGCTCCTTTCCGGCTTCTTTAAACCCTTCGGGTTGCTGCATATATACTTCTCCATCCATATCTCCATTTAGAAAAGCTATCTTGACATCCATTTGGTAAAACTCTAAGTCAAAATGAGTCACCAATACCATGATTATCCGAAAAGAGTCTTTAGTGGACACTGGAGAAAAGACTTAAGTATAATCAATGCCTTCTCTTTGTGTGTACCCCTTTGCGATTAACTTTGCCTTGAATCTCTCTATGTTGCCTTTATTGTCTTTCTTAGTTTTGAATACCCATTTGCAGCTGATCGGTTTATGCCCATCAGGTAAATCAACAAGTTCCCATACTTGATTAGTTGACATGGAAATCATCTCGTTATTCATCACTCCTAATCATTCATCTGCCTGATCACTATTAAGAGCTTCTTTGAAGGTCATCGAATCAACTATATTTCCAATGTCAAAATCAGTTTCTCCAAGATAGACATGAAAATCATTTAGAGGCATTGGGTCTTCTTTGTCGCTGTGATCTTCGCACAGGCATTTCTGGAGCCGCATCATTCGTCTGGGGAATTTCATTTGTGGTAGGAGGTTCTACCGTCATATCTCAAGTATCTACTTCTTGCTGAATTTCTACTCTTGCAAGGCTCTCGCATAGAATCATCATGCAAGATAGGCAATGGAATAGAGACCGTTTTGTTTGGTTCTTCCCTTTCGAAAAATTGAGAATAACTCTTTTCAGCAACATCTAATTCTAGGAATTTGGCAATTTGAGATTCAACGATTCCAGTGCCATGAGTAGGACAATAGAATCTATACCCTTTGGAATGATCAGGGTATCCAATAAAATAATATCTAGTAGTCCTGTGTCCAATCTTCTTCTGAGAAGGATCATAAATTTTCACCTCTGCAGGACAACCTCGAACTCGAAAGTGCTTGGTTTTCTCCCCGTCCACAATTCAAAAGGTGTTTTCAGCATCGATTTACTAGGTATACGATTCAATATATAAGTTGTTGTTTTAATTGCATTACCCATAAGTGTTCAGGTAAATTAGAACTACCCATCATACTTCGTTTCATCTCCATGAGTGTGCGATTGCGCCATTCAGCTACACCATTCTATTTATGACTCCCAGGCATTGTATACAGAGTGACAATACCATAGTCCTGCAAATTTTTTGCAAATGGTCCTATTTGTTGTCCAGTCTCGGTATATCGCCGATAATACTCACCACTGCAATCAGATCTAACAATCTTGATATTTTTCCCAATTGTTTTTCAACTTCAATGCGAAACACTTTGAACATGTCAAGAGCATCAGTCTTCTCCCTAATTAGATAAACATAACAATAACGGGAGAAATCATCAATGAATGTGATCAAGTACTTATTTCCACACAAGATGGTTGAGTATGGCCCACTAATATCCGTATGAATCATCTCCAATAGATTTTGATTATGAGTAGCGCCTTTCTTCTTGGTTTTAGTTAATTTTTCCCTCACACAATCAATACAAGTCTCAGTATCATCTGAGTCAAGAGGAGGGAGAATATCAACCTTAATGAGTTGTTCTACCCTTTCTTTGGAAATATAATCTAATCGTTTATGTAATAGTAATGAAGATCTTTCTTTGATCAAAGATCTATTAGCAACATTATTCTCGACATTGAAAGAACAATATGATCTATCAAGAGATAAGGATAATCGATATAGGCCCCGTTTGGTTTAGCATTCCCAATGGGCTTTCAGCCCCGAAAGCCCATTGGGAAAAATTTTTGGTGTTTGGTTCAGCATTTAGAGGTGTCATTAGCCAAATACTGACCTTTGAAATGCTAAAAGCCCACAGCAGGTGGAGACCTGCTTTGGGCATTCAACATTTGCGGAATGCTAGTCCTCTTATTAATGAATTTTTTTTTCTGAACATATATGACCATGTTTAATATCATGAAATGACTTTCTAGTCAAATTTGTATGAGAGGAACTTGGTTTTATTTTTCTTAATGAGGACCTCCCTTTTTTATATGCGGTGCTTACTCAAAAAAATTAGCATCCACAATCGGTCACTTCACCATCCACCGAATAAGTTCACCTTTTTTTTATCATTTTTATCTTTTGACAACCAATAACCCAACTTTTTATCAATACACTATAATGATCATTAATTAACGAAGATGATTAATACTACAATAATTTAAAAATATATATTCAAAGTTGAAAACAAACCTAAAAGAACCCTAGGCCAAAAGTTGAGCTTTGCATCTAATCTATAATCAAATTCTTTTAATATAACTTTTAAATAAATTTTTACTAATGTATATCTTTTACATTACTCTCAATATGAAAATATAAAAGGTTATATAGTCATTGTTTCTTTTTTTCAATTTTAAAAATACTAAAACTAAAAAACTTAATTGGTCACACCAAAAGGCTTTTCAAATATATGTTTACCAAACAGTCTTGCATTTCCCTAAAGCACTTTTCAGTTATAGTTTACCAAACAGTCTAGCATTTCAGAAAACCCATTTACCTCAAAGGTATTTGCATTCTCCCAAGGGTATTTCCCCAAAGTCGAACCAAACGGGCCCATAATCCATCTAATAAAACACAATTCCCAATAATTCTGGAATCATAACTCAAATCCACTATTTTATTCACAAAATAAAGATAATATCCAGCTTTGTCAAGTGAAGAAAGAGATACTAAGTTTATTCTAAAACTAGGAACATAAAAAACATTATTCAAAATAAGCTGAAAATCAGAATCTAAAT